>CM018691.1:98899125-98936625 GCA_009363875.1 Mikania micrantha
TCACACCCGCGTGGTCTGACACCGCACTTGGAAAATTGGGGGTGTGACAGATACGAAATGAAAATCAAATGAGAGGTCGTTTTAAACGACTTAACGAAAATGCCCAAAAGTGGGTTGCTGCATATCGAGAAGCATATCGGCAAAAAAAAAAGTGGAATGAGCTTGAAGGATGTTGAGAAATATGCTCATAAAATTTATGAGCAAGAATCTGGGTGCAAGTTTAACGACTCTATTGTTTTTTATGAGTTACGTGTAAAACATCAGAAGTGGGATTTACAGTTAAACTACGACACAACACGTTCCCGGTCCTGAGTGTGAAGTGGGTAATAAAGAAAGTGGTGGTAGCACAAAAAGATCAAGTAGCTACTGAAGAAGGGGGCTATTGTGTCAATTCCAACCCAGAAATACCAACTAGTGGTGGTTCAACAATTAAAACGTCCACAGGGAGAGATTCGGCTATGAAAAAAGGTAAGGTAAAGCTTATAATGAACTTGCAGAAGAACTTCGTGCAATGAGGGTTACAAGAGATAGTGAAATTGAACTCATGATAAAAAGAGTCGAGTTGGAGCAACAGAGGGTACAAATAAGCAAGAAAGAGACCAATAAAAACAAGAAAACTGAGCAGGAGAATATGCAACTCCTTCATCTGAACACACTGTTAGCAAGGAGTCTTTGTCACATGAAGAAGTATACATGAAACGCTATCTAATGGCAAAGTTTTATGGAAACTAAATTGAGTTTAGTGTGTATTTTACCGTGTGTTTTGTAATATATTTCATTATCATGTTTTGTACTAAACGCATTTGTAAGATATTCTATTTTCTAGTTGTGCAATATATTTTTGTAATATATTTTTAAAATCGTCATCTTCTCTGGATAACACAATCGAACATTATCTTTAAATAATATTTTAAAAAATCTAAAAAAATCGTCCATCTCCACGTGGCAATTTTTTTACTTGATGCTTGGATTTTCTCTGGATAACACAATCTAACATTATCTTTAAAGAATATTTTATTAAAATCTAAAAAAATCGTCATCTTCCACGTGCAATTTTTTACTTGATGCTTGAATTTTCTCTAGATAACACAATCTAATATTATTTTTAAAGAATATTATTTAAAACTAAAAAAAAAATCGTCATCTCCACGTGGCAATTTTTTAACTCGATGCTTGGGTTTTCTTTGGATAACACAATCTAGCATTATCTTTAACAAATAGTATTAAATAGCGTACAACATTGACAATTCAACACCACTTCTACATTTCTATTATCCTTAGAAATGGTCTCAGGATGAAATTCATCAGATGGTTCTAATTTATCGATGTTTGAATGAGTACGATGAATGGAAAGCCCGGAGATTTTGAACAAAATCGACAACTGGATGACATCATGAGTGAAATACTCATAATATGCCTGCCATGTTCATAAGAGATTCATCCTCATGGAACAAGAAGAAGGTATTGTGATCGAGAACGAGAGCAGGGTGAGGCACGTTTGATGCAAGAACTACTTTGTTGACAACCCAACATATGATCAAGCAACTTTTCGACGTATTTTTCGAATGCAAAAACCACTATTCCTCTCGTTTAGTGGATTCTGTTACAAGTAATGACAATTACTTTCAACAAAGACGTGATGGCACGGGTAGGCAAGGCCTTTCATTGTTACAGAAGTGTACCGGCGCTATGCGGGTGTTAGCATATGGGACTTCAGCTGATGCACATGATGAATATTTGAGAATGAGTGAAACTGTAACAAGGGATTCTCTTACAAGGTTTGTAGAAGATGTGATTTCATGCTTCGATCAAGAATACCTGAGAAGGCCCAATGAAGATGATTTAAGCAGGCTCCTCCATGTTGGGGAAGAACGTGGATTCCCTGGAATGATAGGCAGCATAGATTGCATGCATTGGCAATGGAAAAATTGTCCAACCGCTTGTGCAGGACAATATGCAGGCAGAAGCGGTAACAATAATCATTCTAGAAGTTGTTGCATCATATGACTTATGGATATGGCATGCATTCTTTGGAACACCTGGTTCGTGCAATGGCATTAATGTGCTCCACCGATCTCTTATTTTTGATGATGTATTGTCAGGTCGAGCACCAAATGTGAGTTACGTGGTGAATGGTCGAGAATATAACATGGCATTATCCAACTGATGGTATATATCCTCCATGGGCAACTTTTGTCAAGTCAATAACTCCTCCACAACTTCGAAAACATAAATTGTTTGCTCAACATCAAGAGGCCAATAGAAAAGATGTTGAACGAGCATTTGGAGTTCTACAAACTGGTTTTGTCATTTCTTCGACACCCATGTCTTGTGTGGGACAAAGATATGATGGAAAAATTATGATTGCGTGTATAATCATGCACAATATGATTGTTGAATATGAACGCGACACGTATCTTAACTATTATGATCCATCCAAATTTATAAATGACATGCCTTCAAACCGACAACAAAGAACCTCAATTGAAGATGATGAACAATCTTTCTGTCACACCCACCCCAATTTTCACTAACGGAATCATACCGTTTGGGACGTGACAAACCAGGATCTCAGATCATTAGACATAACGAAGACCTCTATATGAATTTCAAAAACATACTTTTGGTCCTAAAACTGTAATATCAACGTTTTCAAAGTTTGCGGAAGCGTTTTAAAAACATAAACAACGAAATAGTTGTAAAATGTATTAAAAGCATGCGACTCGGTCTCCTAGTCCATGCTTGCTTGCTGTGTACCTTAGCATCCTGAGAAACATGTAAATCAAGTCAACACAAAGGTTGGTGCATTACACAGTTTAAGCATTCACAATGTTTAAAACAAGACAACAGTTTGAATATATGTTTGCAGATAACATAATCACACATGCATAGTCATGATAGCTAGTCATTTTCTACTATTTACATAAGTGGTCCAACACCGAAGCTGACTGGTTGCATGCTATCGCATGTTTTGCCTGCAACTATTGTCTAGCATAAACAATAGTAATGTGTGTTTTTAGTCAGTCAAACACTTGCGTAGATCCCATCTACCAAGTGAGGTTTGTCAAACCTAATAGATCTATTTCCAACTACCATGCTTTGCACTACGGCAAACCACGGTTTCGAAATGTAAGGACTTGTAATGCTATGTTTGCACTAAATGTAAACAGCTAACTCATGCAAGTGATATGTATCTAAAAGTGTTTGTTGCACATGTTTTCTCCCCCCAAACAGTTAAAATGAGAAAGGGTCGTGTACGCACCTTTGATTGTAGCAGAATGATCAAACACACGTGAACTCGCGTAGAAAATCCTCTACGAAGAATCTGTGTTTAAACAATTACAATGTGTTATTCGGGATGTCATTTTGTCTTGAATCACATACGTGTCAACACACGTATGTTAGAGTGTTAGAAATGTGCATACGTAAGTACCGTAGATTTAAAGTCGTTAAACAAATCATATAATCGTTTATGATTTTATTTAAATAAGCGTAATTATACGCGATTTCGTTTTCGGGTTAAAATATGAATTTTTAAATATTCTAATACGTTCGAAAATAGAATTCTGGTTCTAACGCAATTCGAACGAGTCGAATCGGAGTTAAAACGAGTAAATTATGACCAAAATACTAAAAACAACATTAAAATCCCAAAAACTGTTGGGGCCGGGTTCGAACCCGTGACCTCCAACCATACACCCACCACCCCCACACCCCTACATCTCCCTATTCCAGATTTTGGTTAACACATTTGTTTTTTAACTCTTATAAGCCCAATCGGCCCATTGATCCCATAGCTAATCATAGCCGAAGCAATCCACACCCAATTGACCCACAATTTGCACTTGATCATTCCTAAAAACCTTAGGGGTTCTATTCCTGTAATCCAACCGACCCTGTAGATGATTTTAATTCGAAATGAACCACTATAACTCGATTAATTGGGTGTAAAACTTCGAACTTGAGTTCACCCACTCCCCATTCAAATCGATTGAATTGATAATCTATTGTTATTGGATTCATAGGGTTTTCATTAAACCCTTGATTTCGACTCACTCTGCACAAATTAATCGAATTTTCATGATCTTTTTAACCAAGAACCCTAACCCGTTCCTAAGATGAATACTTGAAACCGGTTAACACCAATTCGAAAGTTTTTGATAAAATTAACATAAGATTTACTTAATCGAGGTCTTCTGATATTGTGGTATTCATTTAATTCGATTTTTGAGCCCATTAGAATCAAATCCCCCAATTTCGTTTATAGATAAACCCTAGAACTCGATCATGATCAATTCGCTATTCTTAGATTGAGTAACCTAGGGATTTCATTCACTAGAAACTCCACGAAGCTACTGCATGATTTAATTAGAGTTTGAAACACGTTTGAATCAAAATCCCCAAATCGGTTCTTCTCTAGAACCCTAGAACTTGAACTTAATCAATTCGATATTAGAACTTGGAATTAACATGGGGATTGCTTAATCGGATCTCTCTGAACTTGTAGTACCATTTAATTTGAACATCTAATCGTTTAAGTCAAAACCCCCAAATCGTTTAAACTTAGAACCTAGAATTAGAACATCATCAATTTAAGATTTTTAGATGAAATTGTGTTAGGGATACTCTTAGTCGACTGTTTTAGAAGATGTAGAAACGATTACTTACTTGTTTCAATGTAGGATCGTTATAGATCAACTCCAATCCCTAAGTTCGGCCGCCCCTTCAATCGAATCCCTCTCCCCGCAAGTTGTTGAATGAAATTGCTGTTTGTAATAGTCTCTAATACCACCACGATTAACAGCTATGTGGGTTCAATTGTGTGAGTTAAAGTCGAAGTAGTACACGATTTTGATATGTACACACTTCGGTTTCGACCTTGAAGGGTTTAATTGCTTTCAATACAATGATTAATAGTCTAGTAACTGATAAGAACGTTTGCTATTCATCAATGAAAGTTATTTACATGATTAATTCGACTCATAACGGCTTTTTTGCTATGAAATTCGAATTTCACTCGCTTAGCAACTTCGAATTTTTACTTTATTAGTCAAGATTGAACATTCTTGATAATATTTAACCTTTATTCCCATAATCCAAGTGTTCTATAAAATCATGCATCTAAATTCCATCCTTTTAACTTAATATTGCTTGATTTCCTGTGATTTCGGTAACTTTTAGTTAACGAAGTTAAACCAAAATATCGAATTGTCACTAATTGGGCCAATTGAACTATTATTGGGCTAGGTTAACCCATTTGGCCTCATAAAATACATTGGGCCTACCCTCTATCCATTTGGGCCTCATAAAGTAAAATTGGGCCTACAATCTATACAGCCCAATAAACCTTCTGTTTCCGATCTAGTGTCCAGCGAACCTTTTGTGATTTCGCTACTTTCAGTTAACAGGGTTAATTCGAAAATATCAGATTGTCACACTTTCCAATACTCTACGGAACGAATTGCAGACCTATCCACCTATATGACCAATAGGGCACAAATTCACAATAGAGAAGCTCATAACGCCTTAAAATATGATCTGATTGAGCATGTATGGCAAAAATTTTCTATTGCTGAATAAATATGTGCTTTTCATGTTATGATTATAACTTTTTTTATCACTTTTATTAAATAAATATGAAGAATTTAATATATATATATAAATATATATATATATTTTTAATTTTTAATTTTAGTTTAAATTTAATAATTTATGTGGTTTTTAAATAAAATAATTATTTTTAATGAAATAAAATTAATCATAAAACAATATTTATTTGGTGAAAATTAGGTTGGGTTGGGTTGGTTGTGAATGAGAGTGAAAAAATTAAGTTTGGTTGGTTGTATATATGAAAGAGAGGGTTAATATTTTATGGAATAGTTTCGTATGGTTGGTTGTGGATGAGAGTGGTCTAAACAATAGATTGGTCCTAAATATAAAATAATAAGAAGTGGATCATATATGTTATGTTTGGTTTTTCTTGATTTTGAGAAAATGAAAAACCAAAATTGAACCGAAAATTTGATTTCGGTTTTTTTTTTATTCAATTAATTTCGGTCATTTGTTCAGTTTTGATTTGGTTTTTGCTCAACCCTAATTTTAAGAGAGTTAAAAATAGAAGTTTTGATATTAAGTATTTAAGTGCATGGACAAACTTTAAATTCTAAAAATTTCAGAGAATTAAAACAAATTTTACCAAGTTTATGAACTAAACCTTAAAACTTTTGAGAGTTGAACGGTTAGAAGTACCAACTTAATGAAGGGATTGCCTCTTAACAAGAAGGTCTTGGGTTCAAATCCAAGCAATAAAATAACATTTGAAAGTAATTTATAAATAGAAGTAGGATAATATTAATGTTCTAAAAAAAGAAGCACGGAAAGAAACTAATATTATATTAAAGAAAAAAAGTATAATGAAACATGCATCCAAAAACTAAAGTACAATAAAAATATATAAAAAAACAAAGTAGTAATAATCGAGAACTAAAATAAAAGTTTAATTTATTACATGAACTTTAGTACAACTAATACAATATTAAGAAAGTGCAAACTAAAAAAAAAAAAAGCAAGAAAGTAAATTGTAATAAAAATTAAAAAAAAAAAGATAAAAAATTAAAAAATTAAAAAAATTATTTAATACAATATCTAAATGTAATTGATAAATATCACTATATATAATTAAAATAGATGAAAAGTAATAGTATAAGTATTATCTACTACTCCTAATAAAAGAGTAACTCATATGTCACATGGCATTTAACTAGCATATCCAACTCATTAATCTGCCACATGTCAGTCTACTAAATATGTCACATGTATCAAATTACACGTGTCTTTACCACATACAAACTCCCAATATACATTACTAAAATTACTCATGTCGATTATGATTAAAAAAAACGACTCTTATAAATTGAATTTGCATTTAATATAGACATGATTTCAAAATGAAATAGTTATGGATTCCGTCGGTTATGATAAAAAAAAATATTTTATAAATTGAATTTGCATTTAAGTTAGACATGATTTTACATATGAAATAATCAACAGAAGTCAAGGTAAATCATTATCAAAAGTTGGGTTGTATTTAGAAGATACGGTTTTTACGCATGGTTAACTATACGTTGCATTATTCAGAGTGAAAAGCAGGGATGCAATAAAGCTTCTGATATTAGATAAAGAGGGGAATGTTTCAAATACAACAACAAACGTTGTATACAACGAAATATTTGAAAACATATGAACAAATTTTTGTGACTTTCTTATTCTAATTTAGTATGTTTAGTGTGATATTTATCTTTATATGCTCATGTTTCTTATAAATGGTTGACTTCTGTGTTTACGTGTTTCAATGCATATCATTTATATAGTTTGAAATCATGTTTTCACAATTTATTTTTATGTATGTCTAATTATTGAAATCATAGTTTAACACGTCGATTTTACTTGTATAATTATATTAAAATCTTTTTTTTTTATCTTAACTTTAAGCCAACCCGTGTGTTATACGGGTTACTCACCTAGTTATTATATATTAGTGGTCCCCATTGATTATATATATTATAATAATATTATTATATGTTATTATATATTTATATAATATATAACATATATTATAAATAGATTTCACCGGTTTATTTTTTCGTATTCCTTTCAAACACCATACTTTTCTCCCAACCAAAATACCCCTCTAAGCCCCCTTTTGAAATTGTATAAGTGTTGGGATGCTCGGATTACGCTCGGAGCGCTATCAAAACGTTAAACAAAGCTCTGCTCGTTAATACAAAAAATAAAAAACAAGGCCGTGTTAGAAGCAAGTAAAGATAAAAACATTAAGACTTTAAATAAATTTTTATTTAATTACAAGAACCTATAAATTATTAAAAGTTGATAAAGAAGGAAAAAAAGCAAGCCAGATGTCACAAACCTTGCTAAATAATACTATGTACAATGGCAAATATAATCGTATCGATGCACGCATAATGGTTAGCATTATCCATGATTGAATTTAATATCTTGTCATGCAATAATATGTCTTGTTGTGTTTCATAATTTGAACTCAATTCTCAACAAACATATCCTTGTGAGTTAATATAGGAGCATTGCCACCCACATTAGGATTAGGATTGTTATCAAAGGAAAGCCTATTGGGTTTTAAACATATCTTATAAAATCATTTGCAATGGAAGCTTGTGTTGGAATTTCAAAAATATGTTTTATTATTAAAATATGTTGTGTAAAGTGTGAAAAGAAAAAAAGGAAAAAGAAAATGGTAAATTTTTCATTTACCAATTCAATTGTAACGAATTGGCCATGAATATGTTTGTTAGTGGCATAATGGCAACCTTTGAAATGTCATGACTACAAGTATATATAGAGGCACTTGGCCTGTTGTTTGCTTTGCTAGTTTTTAGAGAAAAAAAAATCTTTACACATTATAATACACACATAAGCTTCAAAGGCTCTCAACACAAGCTTATACTTTTTTGAGTTCTTAACAACCTATAAAGATCAATTCCTCGTGTTAAACACGCTTGTTTCAGGTAATGTTTCGGGTTTTCGGTTAACGGTTGTTGTACCCTGGGAAACAGTCGAGTTCACCTGGGTGGCCCAAAATCTGTTTTAAGGGATCTCTGTTGAACGGAAATCCTCAGCCGCCGAACTTATTTTAATTCGTTTCATCTTGTGCTATACTTTTTTTTAATTTAAATTTTAGAACTTGTTTCATCTTGTACTATATTTTTTCTTGGAATTTAAATTTTAGCACTTTTAGGTTTCTTGTAATAATGTATTTTTCATTGTGTATTTATCTGAATTATAATTCGAGTAATTGAATAATAAAAATATTTTTTTATTTTGTGAACGATATTCTTATAGTTTGTTTAACATGTCAAATCTAATACTTTAAGAAACTAAAACCCATTGGTAACCCACCAAGGATTCATATGTAATTCTTGAAACTTAAATAAAATACAACCATAGAGTGTTTAGAATTAACAACATTTGTAAAGAAGTAAGAATGAGGATGGTATCAACACAAGTGTCTTCATTACAAAAGATGAACACACCAAGCAAGATGGATCTAAGTTGCTAGCCAAAACCTCTATAAAACGTCAAGAAGCAAATGTGTAGAATCACTTTTAAGAACATAAACAAACCACCTAATATTTAAGGTCTTTGTGAGTGTTCTTATGAATAAACTACTACACAATATCTCTTGTTCTTACTCCTTCCAAGAACTTGACCTCACCCTTTGTAAAAATGCAGAATTATTTTTCAAGTTATCTTCAAAAAGACTCTATGTTTGTTATTTAAAAACATAGATTGGAAAGTAAATTGAATACCTTTTTAAAAAACAACTTTTGTAACACATATTTTATGTAATGTCTTGCAACTCTCAAGGGATGACTTAATCAAACAAGCCACGTAAACTTTTCCCAAAGATTAGAAAAATAAGGACAAATGAATGCATTTTCAAACATTCATTGGATAATGGGATTAAAGTTACATAATAAACCTTTTAATATTAAAAGGTTTTATAAACTTGGATTATGTAACTCCATAAACCAAATGGCAACTCAAAAGTCAAAACCAAAACCGTTTGAGCTAGAAATTGTATAATTTGAATGTAATCAATCGAATTGAATCTTCACAGCCCTTAATCGGCACCTAGGGAACCCTTTGCACACAACAAATCAAGCTGAGAAACATTGGGCAGAAGCTTCGTTCAAGAACACAGCTGAAAGTCAACCTCCTAGTCGAAGTGATCCAATTCGACGCCAATCCTGGTAATTATCTGTCACACCCTCAAATTCCCACTCATGGTGTCAGTCCACGTGGGTGTAACGTGGCCAGGATCACAGCTCTTGGTCATATAGAACGACTCTATTTGAGTTGTACAATCACACTGTAAGCCCCATAACTTCCACATGTATGACACGTGTTTAAAACGACATCAAAGTTTAGGTCCCAGATTTTTCAAACCCACAAATGTAATTAACACCATAAACACCTCATTTACACACGACTTTACAAAATAATTGATGTTAGTTAAACATTCAATAACAAAAATTACATTTGAGTTATCACCAAAAACCTTTGTTTAACACCAACAAAGAAAAACCACAAAAAGTGTTTGATCCGAATCCTTGCGAGACAAACCGATCACGACCCCGTTCACCCCTTCCGTTCACCTGAAACACCATAATTAAGTCACCATTAGTTCATTAGAACTAAGTAAGATCACCATGCCCGACCACACGAGCTTACATGACCCAAAAAGTCAATTTTGGTCAAATTTTACTCGGGGCGTATGGTTTAGGCGTATCTGGGGCGTATCACAGACAAACTTCCAAGTTAAAGCTGAAGGAGGCGTATGATACGCCCCCCCCAGGCGTATCATACGCCGGGCACCACCTGCACATCTATTTTTGCTGTTTTAAGCCATCTCGACCCCTTTCGCTCAAATACGACCGTTCCAATACCCCCATAAACATTATATAACACCATATAATCATATTAAACACCTTAATTCACCAAATTATAACCATCATGGTCATAATATCAAACGATTTACTAACGGGTCGTTTGCACCCAAAACTCCATTGAAATCTTATTCCACAAGATTTCTCAAGTTAAGTAAACCACACCACTTGTGTTTTACTAACTTGATTACACCCAACAAGAACATTCACACACCATGTGAATAATTCAATGTCATAATCACACCACTTGTGATTCAAAACACCAAGATTAAGTCAATTTCAAATATAAGTTCACACACCTTGTGAACTATTTGCATACAACCACCACACATAAAAATAAACACTAAGTCAATCATAGACTAGTATTAGAACACCATTTCAACAATAATCAAGCAACATATATCACCTATTGCTCATTATTGACTAGCAACAAGATCATAATCACCAACTCACCTAAAAGTCAAATCTTTCACTATAACATTCATACATGCATAACACCATTACACATAACAAGTAAAAGATTTGGGTGACTTACCTTGTTCCAACGTGCTATCCTCTATAACCAATTCCTTCCCGTGTCGTTTGGTTTCACCCACACCTTCACTATCAATTCCTATTATCACAACTAATAGGTTTAATATAAAGTTTGACCACAATTAGTCAACATACACCCCTTTCACCCCAATGTCAACATTTTCAATCTAATTTGTTTCCAATTGACCCCTAACCATATCAATTCACCATTATTGATGTTATAAACCCACATAATTCACATCACCATTGGTTTTAAACCAATTTTAAGTTAAATACCCTACTTGGCATTTCATCAAACACCTTGTATGCACAAGTTCATGTGCTAATGATCATTCATCATTAAAACACCTATGTAACTCCATTATTATGTTTAAAAATGATCAATCTCAACAATTTCACCACAAACTACAACAATATAGTGAATATCATTAAATCCCCACATTTAAACACTACTTTATACACCATGTTCATCAACTCCATGAAAACCCCAATTCCCCCATTTTCATGACATGTAGATCATGAAAGAAAACAATCAAAAGTTGTTCCTATATGATTATCAACATCATTAACAACATTTGACACTCTCAAAACACCAAATTTGAGAGTTTTACCCATCAAACCCACACCCCCCATGATGACCCACGAAAATCCCATCAAAAACACCCAAAAATCTTACCTAGATGTTGTTTGATGCAAGGAGAACTCCAATTTCAACTTGCATTCAAGATCAAACCATGAACCAAGCACCAATTTGATCAATCTTGTGTTTTTGTGTTTTCTCTTCCTTTGCTCCTCTCTTGAACGACACACACATAAAAGAATAAATGGGGATTTTGACCAAAGTCAAGATCTTATCCCTCTTTCATACCAATTTTGCCTATTTGACAACTTTGGTCCCTCAACCTTTTAAATTAGCTAACTACTTAATCAACATAATCAAGTTAATTACTAGTTAACTCAAAGACCCCCAAATATTATTAAAACACCCACCGAAATAAAATACAAATAATTTTACGCCAATTATATTATATTTTAATATTTCCAAAATGGGTCGTTACAATTTCTCCCCTCCTTACAAAGGTTTCGTCCCCGAAACCGCGTTACACCTCAAAAAGGAAAGGATAAAATTTCCGCATTTCATCCTCGGACTCCCACGTAGCATCCGAACCCCGCCTGTTCTTCCATTGCACCATTACTTGGTTAATCGTCTTATTCCGAAGTTGCTTGACTTTTCTATCCAAGATAGCCACCGGTTTCTCAATATAATTGAGTTTATCATCAATCACCAAATCCTCCAATGGCACATAAGCCGATTCATCCGCCAAGCACTTTCGCAAATAAGATACGTGGAATGTATTGTGAATCCCACTTAACTCCTCCGGTAGCTCTAAGCGATAGGCAACCTCGCCAATCCGAGCTATAATCTTGAATGGTCCAATAAATCGTGGACTAAGTTTCCCCCGCTTTCGAAAACGAATCACACCCTTCCAAGGAGAAACCTTTAACAACACAAAGTCTCCCACTTGGAATTCGATCGGCCTCCTCCGTTTATCCGCATACGATTTCTGACGGTCTTGTGCCGCCTTTAAATGAGCTCGTATCTGATCGATTCGTTCGTTTGTCACCGTTACTACCTTTTTGCTGGCGAGTTCCCTTGGTCCCACTTCTCCCCAACACACGGGAGTTCTACATTTTCTCCCATACAAAACCTCAAAAGGAGGCATTCCAAGACTGGAATGATAACTGTTATTGTAAGAAAACTCCGCCAAAGGTAAGTAATCATCCCAACTTCCCCCAAAGTCAATGATACACGCACGTAACATGTCCTCAAGCGTTTGAATAGTCCTTTCACTCTGACCATCCGTTTGAGGGTGATACGCTGTGCTCAACAATAGTCTCGTACCCAATTCCTCCTGAAAATTCTTCCAAAAATGAGAAGTGAACCGGGTGTCACGATCAGACACAATAGTAACCGGTACTCCATGTCGAGACACCACCTCCTTAACATAAATTTCAGCCATTTTCTTGGAAGAATATGTCTCCTTGATCGGTATAAAGTGAGCACTCTTTGATAACCGATCTACGATGACCCATATCGTATCATAACCGTTCCTAGTCTTAGGAAGCTTCGTGATTAGGTCCATCGTAATATGTTCCCACTTCCACATTGGAATCTCCAAAGGTTGCAATTTGCCATACGGTTTTTGATGCTCCGCCTTAACTTGAGCACAAGTCAAGCATTTTTCAACATACTTAACAATATCTCGTTTCATTCCCGGCCACCAATAGTTAACCCGCAAGTCACGATACATCTTTGTGCCTCCCGGATGAATCGAATATCTCGATTTATGGGATTCCTCCAATAAAGCCGTCTTTAAAGGACAAGTGGGAGGTATCCACACCCGACCCCACCTTGTCTTTAAACCCCGACTATCCTCATCCAATTGATGAGCTAACCCCTTAATTCTATCACGTTTCCAATTCTCCTCCTTTAAAGCTTCTGTTTGAGCAGCTTTAATTTGATTCACCAGATCCGAAGTTACCACAATTTTCATTGCCTTTACCCGAATAGGTGAAGGTTCCTCCTTTCTACTCAAAGCATCCGCCACTACGTTTGCTTTCCCCGGATGATAGAGAATTTCGCAGTCGTAGTCTTTGAGTAACTCCATCCAACGTCTCTGCCTCATATTCAATTCCTTCTGTGTGAAGAAATACTTCAAACTCTTGTGGTCGGTATAAATAGTACATTTCACCCCATAAAGATAATGACGCCATATCTTTAATGCAAAAATAACCGCCGCAAGCTCCAAATCATGGACGGGATAGTTAATCTCATGAATCTTCAACTGACGTGAAGCATAAGCAATAACTTTCCCTCTTTGCATGAGAACACACCCAAGACCAACATATGAAGCATCGGAATAGACCACAAGATCATCGGGTCCATCCAGTAAAGTTAACACCGGTGCTTGAGTTAGTCTTGTCTTCAACTCCTGAAACGCCTTTTCTTGTTCGTCACCCCATACAAACTTAGTATCCTTCTTTGTAAGCTTTGTCAAAGATGAAGCAATCTTGGCAAAGTCTTGAATAAACCTCCTGTAATAACCGGCTAAACCAAGAAAACTTCTAACCTCAGTTGGAGTCTTGGGTGGACTCCATTTCATAACCGCCTGAATTTTGAAAGGATCAACTTGTATACCATTAACATTCACCACATGCCCCAAGAATTGGACTTCACGTAACCAAAAGTCACATTTTGAAAATTTGGCATACAATTTCTCCTTACGAAGCGTTTTAAGAACTTCACGCAAATGACAAGCGTGATCCGCTTCATTCTTGGAATAGATAAGTATGTCATCGATGAACACAATGACTGACCTATCTAACATTGGACGACACACCCGATTCATCAAGTCCATGAACGCCGCCGGTGCGTTAGTTAACCCAAAGGACATCACAAGAAACTCATAATGCCCATACCTCGTACGAAAAGCCGTCTTTGGAATGTCTTCCTCTCTAACCTTCAACTGATGGTATCCCGATCGAAGGTCGATCTTAGAAAACCATGAAGCACCTTGTAATTGGTCAAAGAGGTCATCAATCCTAGGTAATGGATACCTATTCTTCACCGTGACCTTGTTCAACTCCCGATAATCTATACACATTCTGAAGCTCCCATCTTTCTTCTTGACAAATAACACCGGTGCACCCCAAGGTGAGATGCTCGGACGAATAAAACCCATGTCAAGAAGTTCTTGCAACTGATTCATCATCTCTTGCAATTCAGATGGCGCCAACCGGTATGGAGCCTTAGCAATGGGTTTAGCCCCTGGCACCAAGTCAATTCGGAACTCCACATCCCTTTCGGGAGGTAATCCCGGTAATTCATCCGGAAAAACATCCGAAAAATCACGAACTATAGGAATGTCTTCTATCAACTTCACTCCTTTCTCCGAATCCACCACATAAGCAAGAAACGATCGTCCGCCATTGTTCAAATACTTCATAGCTTCAACTAAAGAACATAAGATCATACCACCACGTTTCTCCCCACGAATACACACCTCATGTCCACTAGGAGACATCAATTGAATAATCTTATGTTTGCACACAATGTTGGCCCCGTGAGCCGAAAGCCAATCCATCCCAATCACCGCATCGAACTCCCCCAATACCATAGGTATCAACTCAATATCAAAATCCTCCCCATCGATTGTTAGTTTACATTTTCGATAAACATCACAAACTAGAAAGCATTTAGAATCCGCTATTTCTATTTCTAGAGGCACCGACAATTTCTCAACAACAAAAGACGAATGGTGTATAAAATTCGTAGACACAAATGATCTACTAGCCCCCGAATCAAATAAAATGTAAGCAGGCAAGGTATTGATGAAGAAAGTACATCAGGTGTGACTTTTGCTTCCTCCGCAGTGATTTGAAAGGCCCTACCCTTGGGTTTGGGTACCTCCACCTTCTTCCCACTTCCTTGCCCCTTAAAAGATCGATTTTCTCCTCCACCAAATCCAGCCCCTTTAAGTTCCGGACATTCACTCCGAATATGCCCCGGTTTGTAGCAATTATAACATAAATTCAACGGGCTCGAGCATTGATTAGCAAGATGACCTTGCTTCCCACACTTATAGCAAGATAAGGGTCGTACCGAACAATCACCCATGTGGTCTTTCCCACATTTAGTACAATGCTTAACTCCCCTACTTGAGTGGAACTTTGTAGGTGAGTTAGAGAACTTCCCCTTTTTAGACGACCCCGTCTCCTTCTCCACCTTCCGCTTTTCACCGCGGTCTTCCTGTCGCTTTAACTCCAACTCGCGCTCCCGAGCACAATCAATAAGTTCCGCCAATGTCTCACACTTAGATGGTGTAAGAAATTCGCGGTACTTGGCATTCAACATACTGTGGTATCGATTGATCCACATCCGCTCCGTTTGTAACAAATCAGGACAAAATCTAGCTTTGTCATAGAAGATGGCGGTAATCGTATCAATACTTTCTTCCTTATGCCTCATATGAAGAAACTCTTCGGTGATTCTGTCAATCGCCGCCTGCGGACAGAACCGTTTAAGGAACAACTCCTTAAAATCCTCCCATTTCAGATTTTTAATGCCATCCCTACCCTTCTCCTTTCGAAGAAGCTCCCACCAATCCTTTGCTCTTTCGCGCAACTGATTCCCCGCAAAGATCACCTCATCTTCCGGGTCACAATGGCTCGTCTCGAACGTGCCCTCCATGTCTGTTATCCACCGTTGACTCTGTAATGGGTCAACTTCACCCTTAAATTCGCTTGGCTTGCAAGCTACAAACTCCTTATAAGTTACTTTCTTTGGAGTTCGTTCCCCATCTCGCCCCCCCTGAGATTTGCAAACTCCTGTTGAATAAATTCCCTCATGGAGGCTTGCAGACCCTCCATATGGTGAGGAATCGAAGCTTCCAATGCTTTTGCCACCTCTTCTCTCACCATAGTTTGCAATTCAGTGAAATTAGTTTCATGACCTCCACCATCATTAATGTTATCACCACCATCCATTCTACGGCTGAAACAAGTTATGCGATACATTAGTTTTGCTATATAGTTCATACAACTAAACACGCCATGAAATATGAACTTAAAAGCATCACAACATCAATCTCTTAACACCTTACCTAATATTCATAACCATATTATGAATTGGTTCCATCAAGGTCATATCTATGTCAAGAATATAATCTTATGTTGGCCAGACATAACACTATACACTTCACATATCCAATTCCTTAACTTCACCTCCCCATAACATGACTAAGAAATTCGGTTCAACAAGCAAATTCACACCAAACACCAATAAACATATATAACTAAGGTAAACAATACACAAACTTGTTACCTTATACCCCCGGCTTCGTGATCGGATCTCGGATCAAACAACATTCCCCATATCAAGAGCACAACGATTTGAGTTCAAGTGTTCGCAACGCACTTGAATCCCTCAAACCAATGGCTCTGATACCAACTTGTAAGCCCCATAACTTCCACATGTATGACACGTGTTTAAAACGACATCAAAGTTTAGGTCCCAGATTTTTCAAACCCACAAATGTAATTAACACCATAAACACCTCATTTACACACGACTTTACAAAATAATTGATGTTAGTTAAACATTCAATAACAAAAATTACATTTGAGTTATCACCAAAAACCTTTGTTTAACACCAACAAAGAAAAACCACAAAAAGTGTTTGATCCGAATCCTTGCGAGACAAACCGATCACGACCCCGTTCACCCCTTCCGTTCACCTGAAACACCATAATTAAGTCACCATTAGTTCATTAGAACTAAGTAAGATCACCATGCCCGACCACACGAGCTTACATGACCCAAAAAGTCAATTTTGGTCAAATTTTACTCGGGGCGTATGGTTTAGGCGTATCTGGGGCGTATCACAGACAAACTTCCAAGTTAAAGCTGAAGGAGGCGTATGATACGCCCCCCCCAGGCGTATCATACGCCGGGCACCACCTGCACATCTATTTTTGCTGTTTTAAGCCATCTCGACCCCTTTCGCTCAAATACGACCGTTCCAATACCCCCATAAACATTATATAACACCATATAATCATATTAAACACCTTAATTCACCAAATTATAACCATCATGGTCATAATATCAAACGATTTACTAACGGGTCGTTTGCACCCAAAACTCCATTGAAATCTTATTCCACAAGATTTCTCAAGTTAAGTAAACCACACCACTTGTGTTTTACTAACTTGATTACACCCAACAAGAACATTCACACACCATGTGAATAATTCAATGTCATAATCACACCACTTGTGATTCAAAACACCAAGATTAAGTCAATTTCAAATATAAGTTCACACACCTTGTGAACTATTTGCATACAACCACCACACATAAAAATAAACACTAAGTCAATCATAGACTAGTATTAGAACACCATTTCAACAATAATCAAGCAACATATATCACCTATTGCTCATTATTGACTAGCAACAAGATCATAATCACCAACTCACCTAAAAGTCAAATCTTTCACTATAACATTCATACATGCATAACACCATTACACATAACAAGTAAAAGATTTGGGTGACTTACCTTGTTCCAACGCGCTATCCTCTATAACCAATTCCTTCCCGTGTCGTTTGGTTTCACCCACACCTTCACTATCAATTCCTATTATCACAACTAATAGGTTTAATATAAAGTTTGACCACAATTAGTCAACATACACCCCTTTCACCCCAATGTCAACATTTTCAATCTAATTTGTTTCCAATTGACCCCTAACCATATCAATTCACCATTATTGATGTTATAAACCCACATAATTCACATCACCATTGGTTTTAAACCAATTTTAAGTTAAATACCCTACTTGGCATTTCATCAAACACCTTGTATGCACAAGTTCATGTGCTAATGATCATTCATCATTAAAACACCTATGTAACTCCATTATTATGTTTAAAAATGATCAATCTCAACAATTTCACCACAAACTACAACAATATAGTGAATATCATTAAATCCCCACATTTAAACACTACTTTATACACCATGTTCATCAACTCCATGAAAACCCCAATTCCCCCATTTTCATGACATGTAGATCATGAAAGAAAACAATCAAAAGTTGTTCCTATATGATTATCAACATCATTAACAACATTTGACACTCTCAAAACACCAAATTTGAGAGTTTTACCCATCAAACCCACACCCCCCATGATGACCCACGAAAATCCCATCAAAAACACCCAAAAATCTTACCTAGATGTTGTTTGATGCAAGGAGAACTCCAATTTCAACTTGCATTCAAGATCAAACCATGAACCAAGCACCAATTTGATCAATCTTGTGTTTTTGTGTTTTCTCTTCCTTTGCTCCTCTCTTGAACGACACACACATAAAAGAATAAATGGGGATTTTGACCAAAGTCAAGATCTTATCCCTCTTTCATACCAATTTTGCCTATTTGACAACTTTGGTCCCTCAACCTTTTAAATTAGCTAACTACTTAATCAACATAATCAAGTTAATTACTAGTTAACTCAAAGACCCCCAAATATTATTAAAACACCCACCGAAATAAAATACAAATAATTTTACGCCAATTATATTATATTTTAATATTTCCCAAAATGGGTCGTTACACACACAGATTCGAGACAAACAAGTTTTTAATCAAAGCAGCGGAATAATCATTACATAAGCAGCGAAAATAGTTTGATAAGATAAGTAAGTTGCAGCGGAAAGTAAACTGTTTAACAGACACTACAATGTTTAAATTGTTTTCAAAACATAACAAATGCACACAAGCCTAGGACATGAGTCTAAATATAAGCTTGACTCCTTAGTGTGTCCTGGTGAGCGTCCTAGCGTGTGCTCCATTAGTTACCTGAGAATACATGCGAAAAGTGTCAACTAAAAAGTTGGTGAGTTCACAGATTTAGACAGACACAAATAGTAGACAGATATATACTGGGCATGTTTAAGTTTAGTTGTTGGATCTACGATCCGTGAGTGTGTCATGTCATCTTACCGAAACTAGACTGTTTCCGTTTGCCTCCGCGAGTCATCGCTGAACTCGCAATTCACATCGATTATTACACTCGTTATGACCTCCGGTCAAAGTTGTTGCCGAGTGGGGCTAGTCAAACCCAGTAGTACTACGTAATAACGACTCGTTCGTAACAACTAACGGTAAGGATAAGTGAGGGCTTTATGCGATAAAAGTTACACTCAAAAAGAAATGGTTTCACAACATGCCAGTCCTATATTTAAAACAGTTGCAGTATATTCTCACCCCAAAGTTGAGTAAAAACAGTTAGAGAGTAAAAGTGGGGCTGTAAACTCACCTGAGTTTAGTAATGCGTTAGCTCAAAGAGAAAGTGTAGCTCGCCGGCTAGTAGTCACCTATATCACATAGGTACTATGAGTTTGTGTTCACGAGTGCGGGTCTCACCGGACCGTGTTAGTGTTCAACAACACTAAGTGGTTATGTGGGTCGAGTTGACCGTGTTTGACTGTGTCGATCGTGTTTGACCTAACGACCCGTTGGTGACGGTTGAGATCAAGTGTTCGTGTATCGTGCGGTTTTAGTGTCGTGTGAAGTGTACGGATACCAAAACCATTCCTATGAGGAAACTTACTATTTATAGTAAGTTTCTATTTTAGGAAAGTTTCCTTATTTAGCAAGTAATGCATAAATCCATATTCCGATTATTCTAACATGCATATTTATCCTAAATGAGCATGTTATCACATAGCACATAATTACACATAGCCGGTTTAACATAGTTTGCGCGTAAAAGTTTCCAAATATGGAAAGTTGCTAAAATAAGTATATTTTATCACGTTTATCAACCAACATCCTCTAATATCATCATAAAATCACCAAATAAGCATGCTATACTCATAACATTATCATACATATTATCAAGTTGCAAACTTGTGACAAAAAGTTACTGTTTATAGTAACGTTCACGAAATTCACACATTGACCACTCTAATCATTCCTATTCATCAAACAATCATCATTTAACTTCTAAACATCATTTTTAAACATAGCCTATGGATCTAAACATGCAAATGTAGCTTTTTCATCAAGAACACCTACTTAGTAACACTAAAGTTACTATTTATGGTAACAATCACATATTTGACATTTCTTGACCATAAACAACCATTCTAATCATGTAGAACACCCTAAATATCATTTCTAACAGCACTTCATCATTCAATATCAAGCCAACATACTTGGATCATCCATGCATGCACTCAAAAGTGCCTATTTCATGATATAACCAATAAATCATCATTATATTCAACACAAATCATCTTAGATCATCATCAACTCACTAAATCAGTAATAACATCATCAAATAATAGATTCATAACATAGAAATTTCGTGTCTAATGTGGTGATAGTGATGCATGTGGGTATTTCCCCTTGCATGTGTGATTCTAAGTGCTAGAAACGCAAATAGTGCAAGAAAACTACCTCTAAAGGTCCTTTGAAGCTTGAGTGTTGATGAAACAGAGATGGAAGGCTTCTAGAACTCCTGGGGTTGCCTCCACAGCCACTCTAAGTCGTTCAAGATGCAAGACGATGCTCCTTAGCTTTCTTCGATTCTTCAATGGCTCTATTGGTGCTTCCTTTGGGTTGACAATGGCTTCACAAGGGGATTGGTAGTGTAGCAGAGAGCAAATGGTCGCACAAAGGGTTTTCAGTCGAGAGGTTTGGGTGAAGAGGTAAACAGAAATGATTAATCTTGGTTAAATAAAGATTTGGCGTGTTGGGGTCGTCGCGTACCGCGACAACTGTCCAAAAAGTATCATCGCGTACCGTGATGATTAAAATAATCATTCTGTTCCCGAAACACGCCGCGTACCGCGATGGTGGCAGATGATCGATCGCCGCGTACCGCGATGGTTTTCGGAGAATTCAAATTCCCCCGCCCAGGCTTCGCGTACCGCGAAGGCCCATTTAGGTGCCCATCGCGTACCGCGATGGGTCTCGGTTGAGCCCAATAAGCTCAATTTCATTGTTTTGAACTGAATTTCTCGTATTTCTCGAATACGATTATCGTTTCCCGACACATAAGTGTTGTTATACTAACTTAGGTTCTCCGGAACCTAATCGTGCAGTGTATGTGTACTGTGGTTCGATCCGTTCACCAACGTTCGTCATTCAAGACACGTGCGAGTTTCGTGCGATAATTCCTCGAATTATCGGTGTGTTTGGTCCGTTGTGCCACGTGTCACACTAAATACAATTATTCTAGTGCCACGTATAAAATAATAATACACATTATTATTAAAATAAAATGAATGCTGACCTGGAATTTGCGAGGTGTCACATTATCGACACCTACACAATCCGTATGTTCTGTTTAATGAAAGCCATATGCTAATTTAATGTAACAACAATGAATTGAATGAATCCTAATACTAGGGTTCATCATACAAACCGATTTGGGGAATTCTATTCAAACGTGTTCCATTATCAAATAAAAATATACCACTAGTTTTGCAATACTCAAATTAACAAAAACCTTATGTTAAACAATACCAATTTGAGTATGAACCGATTAAAAGATTTCAAACTAAAATTGATTTCGGGTTTTGACCCAAATGAACTTGGAATTCAAATTACACACCACAAATGGATTCACAATCTTCTGTTTAGCGAAAACCCTATGAATCCATGACCTTCCATTAACAAATTTCATTCAATTAAATCGGGGATTTTAAAACTCGAGTTGAACTTGTTCATAGCGATTTAAACCGTTTTATTTTAACTAATTATCATAATGAAAACCATCCTTGAACTCACCCGGACATGTAGAACAATAACCCCATGATTTCAGATTTGATTATAGTCGAATTGTGGGTCAATTTGAATCAAATATGTTCGAACCGTTGAACAAAGGGTACCAGACCAAAGGACGGTTAAAAGAATTAACAAACCAAGTCTGTTGCGAAATCCTAGCAGACGAGACTGGTTTGGGCGAGGGGGTTTTATCCGGGAGGTCGCGGGTTCGAGCCGCGCCTCTGCCATTTTTTTAAAAAAACCGATTTTCACAATTTTATTTGTAATACATCCATTTTTAACTCGTTCTAGTCTCGTTGGAACCGGAATAGAATCCTGAACAGAATAGAAATATTAAATCTAATATTTTGACAAAAACACGGTCGCGTATATATACGTATACGATTCAAACAAACAAACGCAAACATACACATACATTTATATGTACATCTTGAATATCTGACCGTACGTGTGTTGACGCATATGCGAACATGAACATGACAAACATTTTGAACAACACAGTGTTATCATAATAATACAGATTTCTCGTAGACGGCTATCTATATGCTTGCACGGACATTTCACGATATCAGGTGCGTACATGACCGCTTTTATCTTGTGTCCCTTGGGAGAAAAACATGTGAAAACAAACATTTTTAGATACATAAATCACTTGCATGAGTTAGTTATTTTCCAGAGTGCAAACATAACATGAAAGTCGTTGTATATCAAACCGTTTAATTTTGCTATGATGCAAAACATGGTAGTTGGAGATAGATCTATTGGGTTTGACAAACCTCACTTGGTAGATTGTAGGTCTACGCGAGTGTTTAACTGATGAATCAAACATTGCTATTTTTTTGTGTTAAACAATAGTGGAAAGGCAAATATTATCGAACAGTCAGCTTCGGTGTCGACCGCTCGTAGAAATAGTATACATGACTAGCTATCATTGACTATGCAATCTGTGATTATGTGATCTGCAAACATTATTTACAAACGGTTTATGCAAACCTTTTACGAACATTTATACAAACTCGTGTACACACCAACCTTGTGTTGATGATACTTACATGTTTTCTCAGGACGCTAAGACACAAGCACAAGCAAGCAGGAGACTAGGATGATCGAGCCTCATGAATTATTATGTTTAGTTGTTTCGAAAGAACTAAATAATCAAACATTGTAATTTACGTTTCCGCAACTGATATGTTTTTGTTACAGACTTTACAATGTTTCCGCGAATGTTATTTTTGAAGGATTTTAGAAGCTAACATGTGTTTGAAAAGCATATAAAGGTCTTTCGTTATATCCAATGACTAAGATTATGGTATGTTATGCCCCATACGGTATGATATCGTCAGTGGGAAATTGAGGGTGTGACAGTGTTTTTCTCATGAGACGCTGGAGACTTATCAGGGTAATGAGCTGTTGGATTGGGATTGTGGATCATGTAAGGAAGATGAAGTCAATAATACACATAAAAATCAACTAAATAACTTGAGACGAAAATACGTGGCAAAGATCATTTTGCAGGATCTTTTTAAAGATGAATATGGGTCATGAAGACTTGAAGAAATACCTCCAATTACCCATTGAAGCAAGAAGAAAACAACACACATGGTAATATTACAACAAGATTAATGGAAGATACATACTAGTTTACAAAAACTTGCTTGAGACATGCAAAACTTATATTAAAAGAACTCATGCATTTCCTTCTCCATTTTACTTTACTTGTGGCAATTACTTAGACTATGGGGTATGCCCCTTGGCCCCAACCACTCCACTTAGGCGCCACGTAGGCACCCACCACAACCACCCACTCCACCACTTGTGGTGGAAATGCCCCTTGGTTGCTCTCCAACGGTCAAAAATTGAAAAGCTCAAACGGGGGAGAAGCGTGGTTGTGGCCACGCTCAAGGTGATCACGCCCCTAGGGGCCGGTGTTCCACGCCCAACCCTGCCCCACCCACGCCCCAACCACCCGGCACACCCCACGGTCTTATACGAGCAATGTTGTGATGTCTTAAACATCATGCAAACTTTTCTATTTAGAATTATGTTTGCAAAATTTAAGATGTGATTTCTTAAACGCCATAATGTTTAAATTGTAAAAATTACAATAATAACATTATGTATGTATGTATGTATGTATGTATGTATATGTATTAAACACCATACAATTTTTCAAAAAATACATGTTTAGAAACAATCCACTCAATTAGATAAATAACACCATATATTAACATAAATATGCAATATAATATATGATATCTAAAAGTGATAAAATAAACATCCCATCCATTAAACATTTAAATTGGTTTTATCAATATCCATACTATTTTTTATTTTACAAAGTTAAAAAAATGAAAACACTATATACAAGCCTTTTCATTTCAATTACACCTCTTTGTTTTTTTTTTCATCTAGATTTGAATTTATATTATTTAGGATGTGTGGTCTTAAATATCACAACGCTTTAATTTTAAAATTACGATTAAAACATTATATACATGATGTATACGTGTAAAACACCATACATATATACATGATGTATATGTATAAAATTACAATTTAATATACATACATACATATATCTATATCTATATCTATACTATTATATAATACATATTAAAAGGACAAAAGAGTAATTTACTTAAATCTCTTAAAATTAAGAGTTTTACAACTCTTATAACATATGGTACAACTTTTTAAATATAATCTAAATTTTTTTCTACTTTCACTTTGTCCCACATTGGTAGCTTATAATAATTTATGTGAGATAGAGTGATTATAAAAGAAAACCCCTCAAAACAAATTAATCACATCTTGACATTTTTGGCACATGTGGTCTTTTATGTTAGAAGTTAAAGTCATTTTTAAATAACTACTAAGTTAAAAAAACTGCTTTTATTGTGGTTATGACTCAAAAACGAACCATCCAAACCTTTAAAATCACCAACTTCAGTGTTATGTTTCCCGTCGCATTGCGCGGGCATGTGACTAGTATATATATATAATATATATATAGGGAAGGGTTCAAATACTAACCCTCCTTACGGCGCTAACCCATTAACTTTGCCAAAAAATAGCCGAATCTTGAAATTTTTTTTTAAACATCATTGTAACACAATTTGAACACCATGTTCAGTTTTGAGTTTTGGCTAATTCATCACCGTTTGGGCTCTTACAGTACTGTAGGTGTTTAAATATTTAAAACTTACAGTACTGTAGCAAAAACCTTACAACGATGATATTTTTAAACGGTGATGAATTAGCCCAAACTCAAAACTGAACATGGTGTTCTAATTGTGTTACAATGATGTTCAAAAAAAATAATTCAAGATTCGGCTTCGTTTTGGCAAGGTTAATGGGTTAGCGCCGTAAGAGAGGGTTAGTATTTGATCCCAATCCTATATATATATATATATATATATATATATATATATATATATATATATATATAGGGAAGGGTTCTAATGCTAACCTTAGGATAGAGCAATAACCCATTAACCTCACCATATTTAATGATCAAATTACAAGATGCTAATCTAATGGTCGATATTAAACTATAATATAATAATGTAATTGATTTGAAAGAAAAGGGAATAAGGGTATTAATGTAATTTGCTATATTAAATACTTTACCCCATCTTTTTTTATACATCCATAGCTTTTTTATACTATAATATTTTTTTATAAAAATTGCATCACTTTACTCGTCTTTTTTCTCTTTAATTCCGTTATAGTCTTGACTAGGTTTTTTTATTTTTTTTCGGATGTTCGTATTTACAACAATGTAACAAGTATAAAACTAACAAATTATTTGTAACGAGTTGTAACGAATTTGGGTTTACATTGTTGTATAATAAATAGGGGTTAAGTTTAAGAGTGTAAACGAGCCAAGCCGATCCTGAGCTCGTTAATTACGTTATATTCTTGACTAGGTTTTTTATTTTTTCCGGATGCTCCTTAATTACGTTATATTCTTGATTTTGTAACGAATTTTGGTTTTTAAAGTACTAAAATGTATTTACAATCTTGTAAATATAATTTTTAAAGTATGAAAATGTATTTACAATCTTGTAGATATAACGAATTTTGGTTATTATCAACAAAATGTTATAGTATTTTTTTAAAGTATTAAAACGTATTACAATCTAGTAGATATAACGAATTTTGTTTTTTATCAACAAAATGTTATAGTATTTTTTTAAAGTATTAAAATGTATTTACAATCTTGTAGATATAACGAATTTTGGTTTTTATCAACAAAATGTTATATTATTTTTTTAAAGTATTAAAATATATGTACAATCTTGTAGATATAATTTTTTTAAAGTATTAAAACGTATTTACAATCTTGTATATATAACGAAATTTTGGTTTTTATCAACAAAATGTTATATTATTTTTTTTAAAGTATTAAAATGTCTTTACAATCTTGTAGATATAATTTTTTTAAAGTATTAAAACGTATTTAAAATCTAGTAGATATAACGAATTTTGTTTTTTATCAACAAAATGTTATACTATTTTTTTTAAAGTATTAAAATGTATTTACAATCTTGTAGATATAACTTTTTTATAGTATTAAAATGTATTTACAATCTTGTAGATATAACGAATTTTGGAGCATCCGGAAAAAATAAAAAAACCTAGTCAAGAATATAACGTAATTAACTAGCTCGGGATCGGCTTGGCTCGTTTACACTCTTAAACGTAAACCCTATTTATTCTACAACAATGTAAACCCCAAATTCATTACAACTCGTTCCAAATAATTTGTTATTTTTATACTTGTTACATTGGTGTAAATACAAACATCCGAAAAAAAATAAAAAAACCTAGTCAAGACTATAACGGAATTAAAGAGAAAAATAAGATGAGTAAATGGAGCAATTTTTATAAAAAAATATTATAGTATAAAAAAGTTATGGATATATAAAAAAAGAGGGGGTAAGTTAGTACATAAAGCAAATTACTAATACACCCTTATCAAATAATAAAAGAAAAATCCATGTGTTTAATTATGATTGGGTAAAGAGAGTTAATGGGTTAGTGCTCTAAGTGTGGGTTAGTATTTGATCCCAATCCTATATATCCTATATATATATATATAGGATTTGGTTCAAATAAGGACCCACCATTTTTGTGGTAATCTATTAACCCATTTGAGTCAATCAGATTCATACACATCATAGAATCCTTTTTGATTTTATGAGGGTATTATGGATATTTTATATCTAACCATATCACATCAGAAACTTAATCAAGACCATTATAGTCACATCACTTGATTAATATCTCATTTAATCATTTAATTAATTCATTCAATATATGCATCTCATTTAAACTCAACATCGTCATTTGGTTTCTCATTTAACAAGGGTTTTTAAAAATACAGAAGATTTGAATCAAACGGGGGGTGGCGACGACGGCCAGATGATGAATACGGAAGATGACGAAGAAACCGTGGTAATGGTAACCAACAGAGGTGAAGATGACGAGGTTCTTGATGAAGCTAGCTTGATCACCACACCTCTTGGCGACCCTGTAGTTGACGAGGATTTTGACGTGCTAGTTGGAAATTCGCCATTACGTTGCATTGGGGTTGATCAAAATGGTAATATTTGTGTTTTAAGTGTCTGTTAACTTGATGTTAAATTTTTCTTTTTTACATAATCAGATGAGAATCGGGTTTGTTATTACTTTCAGATGTCGAAGTATGTATTTTAAACCGTAGATTGTATTTCTTTTTTTTGGGTTATGTAGGTTCGCAATCTTTTTTAGTTTACCAATTACCGAATGGCAGTAGGTTTTGGTGCCCTGATGTGAAACCAGACAAAAAACCAATTGTTGGTATGGTTTATAATTCTTGGGATGAAGTTTATAGGATGTATGAAACTTATGGGCAGCTATCTGGTTTTGGCATTCGTATAAGTGGATGTAAGAAATGGAAAGGTGAAATCACACATAGGGTGTTAGTTTGTAACAAATAGGGGAAGCCTAAGAACAAAAAGTATGATTCTTTGAATCCCGGTTCAATGGTTCCTGCTCGTGGTAGTATGTTCAAAGTTACGGATTGTAAAGCACTTATTAGGTTAAAGGTTGTAAAAGGTTCATCCAAGTACATCATTTATGACTTTTTTGAGAATCATAACCATAGTTTGGTGGCTGCTGACAACATGGACTTGACTCGTCATGGGAGACATCTAAGCTTTGAAGACATACATTTTGTTCACACAATGAATTTGAACAAAGTAGGTGCAACTGTTGCTCATCGTTTGCAGAGTTCTTTAAAGGGAGGTCATCACAACATGCGTGCTACAAGGAATGCTTTCAAGAATGTGAGTCGTGACATCAGGATGTTCATTGGTGATCGCGATGTTCAATTGGTTGTTCAAAAACTGGAGCAACAGGCTAAAAACCTACCCAACTTTTCTTACGAGTTTTGGCATGCTGGACCCGAGTTGAAAGCAATTTTCTGGGCTGATGATGTATCTAAAGTCAGCTATGGAATGTTTGGTGATGTTTTAGCATTTGATGCAACATATTCTACTAACAAGTAAGTTTCAGCAACAATTTAAAATTATTAAGTTGTATGATTTACTTTGGTTAAAACATTCCATTATACAATTTTTTTGGTAGGTATAACATGATATTTGTGCCTTTCACGGGGGTTGATCACCACAAAAGGTGTGTGATTTTTGGTGCTGGTTTGATTGCTAACGAGACCGTTGAATCTTATGAGTGGTTACTTTCAGCATTTCTTAAAGTTCATAAAAAGCACCCCTTGTTAGTGTTAACTAATCAAGACCCAGCAATGAGGATTGCAGTCCCTTCTGTGTTTAACAAGTCATTTCATTGTCTATGCATGTGGCATATAATGAAGAAGCTTCCCTCGAAAGTAAGACTACAACATAAGAAATCATATGTTATTTTTGCTTTTATAATAAGTGTTTTTACACTGATATAGTAGGACACATATCATGAGTTTGGATGTTAAATGTATCCTATTATTGCATTAGTGTAATTTGTTTTTACATTGGCATAGAAGATAACTCACACACTTTTTTACATGTTTTTTTTACTTTATTTGTTTTCTAGATCTCTGCTGATTTAAGTAATAACACTACTTTGAGATCCTCGCTTCATAAGCTAGTCTGGAATGTCTACATATCACCCACCACCTCTGAAGAGAAATGGCAACATTTGATAGACACCTTTAAACTAAGCAGTAATGTTTGGTTAACTGATATGTTTGCTATCAGAGATCTTTAGGTACCAGCGTATTTCAGGGAGATTCCTATGTGTTGCTTGATGAAAACCACTTCCCGGTGTGAGAGTTCAAATGCGATGTTTAAGGTCAACTCCAGTTACGCAAACACTCTTGTGCAATTTTTCATGTGTTTTGACACAGCCAATGACAATCAGCGGTACAACCAAAGGCTTGTAGAATTCCAATCAAACACGACCACCCCTGGATTCTGCACTGGCTTGGATATAGAGGTACATGCATCTAAAATTTACACCCGCTTTGTGTTTAAAGATGTTCAGAAAGAAATTATGAAAGGGATGATGAGTTGTTTCATATCAAATGTTGATATTGTTGATCAGTCGAAGGTTTACACTGTATCTCATATGGATAAAAAGATGGAATTTGTCAACCATTTTAAGGTAACATTATCATTTACGGTTTAAAATCTGATAGCAAGCATTTTTTAAATTCTTACTTATTAGTTTACATTCCTTGTTGTAGGTTTTGGCACACATGCGTGACAATTCTGTTGAGTGTACATGCATGGGGTTCACTCGCATTGGCTATCTATGCCGATATTTTTTTTGTGTGTTTCGTTTTATCAAGGTAAAAGAGATTCCTGATCGGTATGTTGCAAGTCGTTGGCGGTTAGAGGTTCTTCCATGTCGTGTGTATGGAATATCAAGCAGGCTGGCAGTGGATAACAATGCAGAATATGTTTTCAGGAACGAAGCAATGGATTGTGTTAATGATTGTGTTCAGCAGCTGTCAGGGCAGCTAGAAGGTTTGTCAACTTTTGTGGACCGGATGAAAGATTTAAAGGAAGGTATTTTCAATGATTACCCGTCAACAGCCAACCCCAGGAAGCGTTCTAATGTAATTGAGGAGTTAGTTGGGCAGGTAGATGAGAATTCTACTTTGTTGACACCGCCTGTAGGTATTCGGAACAAGGGATGTGGTACGAATCGAAGGCTAGTCGGGCCTGGGGAAAGGGCTGTTGAGAAGAGCAAGAAGAATCTAAGGTTATGTCGTACCTGTAATCAGCTTAGTTACCATGACTCACGAAATTGCAAGGGGAAGGAAGTTCAGGGGCCGTCCGTTTGATGAAATGGTGTTGTGATGATCTTTTGGTTTGCCACCTAAAATCTTTTTTTGTGTAAATAGGTTTTATATTAGTAGGGTGCAAACAATGAAGGATTTTTAAGGCTACTTATATGCTTGTTACTTATATGGATTTGTAAGGCTACTTATATGCTTGCTACTTATATGGATTTTGTGTGCAAAGAATGTGTTTTTGTGTTGGATGTTTTTATTGCTAACCTTGTTACTAATCTTTATTAGTTTTTTTTGTATGAATGATTTTAAAGGTCAATGAACATTTTTTTATGTTTACAAAATATAGTTATATTTAGGTTAGAGTTTAAAGTGTTTAATGTTTTACAAAAGTAAAAATACATGTTCATCACATGGAGCGGGTGCACTTTACATAAGTTGTCCCTAAAAACATTGTTAGATGTCTTCGAAAACAAACCAATCCTAAAAACATTGATAATGTCTTACAAAATAAAATTTACATTAAAGGCCACATGCTTTTTTCCCAAATTAACCTGACTTTAAACCAGCTTCCTTCAGCACCTTCTCTCTATGCACATTAATACTTGAAAGAAGTATTCTTGATGCATATTTTTTTCCTGAGCGTGTTGATCTGTTTTTTTTGCTGGGATTCAACCTTTTTGAAACCACATTCAAATTTTGTGTAGCTTCCCATAAACATCTCCATGTGTCTCATTGTGAATATCCCACAATCGGTAACATTATCTGTTGTAGCCCATTCCAACTGCACTGGTTGAATGCTTTCCATCAACAAACGTTCTACCTTTGGGTTCTTCCACTGTCGAAGGTATAACATCATAAAGTGCTTCTGAAAAAAATACAAAATCATACAATTAAGCAATGTGACTTTCTAATTTAAAAGAACGCATTATCATAACAGGATGCATGTATTTTACCACTTTGTAGGGAGTACTTTTCTTGTGGTAATCACTGTCGTCTTTGTATGTTACCGGTGACACACCATGCTGCATGTTGTCCAATAGATAAATATCAGGACTTTTAAACTCAAAAACAATAACATAGAAATGGTTGCCTTCAAGTATAGGGAAGAAAACTAAATCAAAGGACTTCAAATCTTGTAGTTGTTTCATCCCACCAACAGCTTGCAACATCATCTTGTTTATTTTTACCATTTTTATGTCATCATGTACATTATTCTTAAACATCCAGTCCAACTTGCAAAAAAAAAAAAACAAAAAGATGAATGAATATGAGTTTTAAGTAACAACTATTAAAAATGAGCTGTATTATGCAGAATTTCCTTACAAATATACGATGCCCACAAAATAGTCGATGAGGCGATCCTGCGCTGCGTAACCTTTCTTCTTCATTTAAGACTGCCTCCCAACAATCGATGATATTTCCATACACACGTTTTCCTGGTTCTAAAGTTCGAAGGAAAAAGATTTCGGTCTTCTCTTCAGAGACTGTTTCAAAAACTTTATCCCTGTTCAAACATTTATCCCACAAAGTACATTACTTAGTTATTTTAAAAGGAAGACAATGTTAGTCAGTAGTGTAAGCGCAAATTTAAGTGTAAATTAACAATGGTGTAAAAGAGGACTACACTGGTGTAAACCAATATTACACATGTGCAACTTCGGATTACACTAGTGCAGTTTTGGATTACACTGGTGTAAATTTGGACTATACTTTACAGGCACTAGATTTCATTCGTGAACTTGAAAAACATTTCCCAATCAAAGAGGTTCCCAATGAGACTAAGGCTAACATTACCACATCACAACTTGTGAAAATTTGGTAATAAGAGAGTCAAAGAAAATACAATATAGCAGGGTTTGGAACATTATTTGATGTCATATTGATGTCATTAAACTTTTTTAATAAAATAACACCATTTCTTAAAAAAATAAATAAAAAAAAGTATTACTTACTATTTTTATGTTTTACACTGGTGTAAATCTGTACTACACTGGTGTAAATCTGTACTGCACTGGTGTAAATCTGGATTACACTGGTGTGCAACTTGGCATACTCACCATACGGCTCTCTGCGTCTCCTTCCTTTCATTATCTCCAGCAAAGATGAGTTTCCAAATCGCCTTTTCTTCACTTGTGTAACGATTTTTAATCACCACTTCTCGTTGCACAAAAGGTGATTTACAATCTCTGGATACTACTTTGAGTCGTGTTGGGTTTCCCCTAGCCTCAGTTTTATCAACATCCAACTTTCCTACAAAGATGTTAATTCGCCATTTGAAAAGTTGGATTTTTTTTATAACCTTTTAATGATGCAACAGGGTTACCTGATTTTTTATCATCTGTTTTTGGTGCTTCACTCTCGTCAAGGCTGAAACTAGGCCCCTCCAATGGTTTTTTCCTAGCGCCATCAACCGGTGTTTCCGTTACAGGTTTCTCTAACCCTTCTTGTGTCATGCCCAGACTAAAACTCGGTGCGTCTACTTTCATCTGCCCACTAACATCAAATCTTACACGACTCTTTTTCTTTAAAACACTCTGTTTAGACAATGTTGAATGAACATGTACTACCTCCTTAGACCCTAATGACACTCCAAACAAAATCACACCAGACATAATAAACATGTGTAAAGATTACATCTTAAAATAAATATGTTAAGAAATGTGTAAAAGGAAAACAATATACTCAGTGTATTACCACTTGTTTGCAACTTCAACTGCCCACCATCATCATCTTTCACATTAAAGGGCTGGGTCTTGATTTTATTTTCGTAAATCGGGCTGCTACCTACATGTACTACATCTAAAATATACAAACCCCTACCTGCTTAAAAACATCTTCATTTTCTATATTTGTAAAGCATTCGAATATGTTAACTTATTTGATAATGATTTTTTACCTGCTTTTTTAACAAGGTCATTTGGAGTCACATTACCTATGCCTTCTTGCGTCATGCCGAGACTGAAACTTGGTTCATGTATGTTACCGAATAAGACACCTATGATTAGATCACATAATAAACTTTTAGTAAAAAGCAGATCTTTAAAAAAAGATGCAAAAATGTGTAACTTCAAAACATTACACACAATTTACCAGTTGTTTGTAACTCCACCTGCCCACCATCAACTGTGAGATTAACTTGCGGGGTCCTGTGTTTATCTTTGTCATCTGGGCTGCTATCTACATGCACTACATCTATAGAATCCGAAATCATACTAGTTTATAAACATACTAATTTCCTAAGTACAAATAATTTTTAACATATTAATATATCGACACAACCAACGTTTAACGTTTTTTCGTGATAAACACCTTTGGAGTCACATCCCCTACGCCTTCTTGTGTCATTCCCAGGCTGGAGCTTGGTTGATGTATATTACCCAATGAGACACCTACATTTATATTACCTAATGAGACACCTACATTTAGATAGACACCTACATGTGTTTAAGATAGAATCATTTTACCAGACTTTGCAGCAGTTGCTAGCTTTAATTTCTTTATGTCTGATTTTCTAATGCCAACAACTTGACCCTTCATTATTGGGGAGCTATCACTAAGGTTAACAACAGAGTCGGGAGAGTCTTCATGTGATTTCTCCAAACGTTTTTTACCTACTAAGTTCAATTTACAGTATTTCATTAATTCAACTAAGATTAACAGGATCAAAGCAAACAACTAATATAACTAAACCATTCAATACCTGAATGTGGACTCTCACCGTCATCTTTGTCACGTTCATGATAAGCTTCTGCATCAGACTTACTTATTGTTGCATTGACGCCATTGTGTTGTTCCGCTTCTTCAACAAGAATTTTTTGTTTGAAAACTTCCTCAAAACCAACCATCAATTTTTTAACTTTTACATCAGCTGGATGTTGATGAATCATAATGCCAAGATCAGTCTCTAGTCTTTTTTTGTTTTCTCTAGTAACCTCCAACAGATTATTCAAGAATGACAGTTGTTTCTGTAAATACTGAATATCTAAAATCATCAAATATCAAATAGTGATTGAAATATGTAGTTTACTATGAATAAGTGATTCATACCTCCAATCCATACATGTCACTTGAAGATGGTCTATCTTGCAAAGTACTGCCATTTTTGTTGGGACAATCATCAGCTGACAAAGGAATATATTTCCCATTACCAAAGCCACCGCCCGAAATTTCAAGAACCTCTCGCTCATGCAATTTGTCCAACGTCCAGAATTCGATTGTTGTTTTTGTCTCATCCACATCTACACATGAGAACCTTTCTACGTACAACAACTACAAAACAAATAATAAATTGTTCAAAACAGTTATTCCATGATTTTTGAGGAAATTTATCTGACATGATTAAAAAGGATGATTGTACCGTTAGTATTGTCAATACTCCTTTGAAAGGCTTTTTTGTAAATGGTTCCCATCCACTTTTACATCTCTTGATGCAATCCAAAACATATGCTGACCAGTTAATAACAAACAGATCTATATAATCATCCAAATAATCTAACATTTCTAATCTACACTTCCCATGAGCCTGGCATTCTACCATTGTAGACATAAACAACATTAAGAAATCCAATTCAAAATCCAACGAATCATCACTTACGTCAACCGCCATCCTTGATGCTATGTCTTTGGGTGAAATGAATTCCTTACCATAGAGATTTCTCCATTGTTGTATCCTCGAACAAAGCCTTCTCATTGCAGGCATTGACTTCAGATTCAATCCTGTTTTAGGGATGCCAAGCAACCTATGAATTGCTTCAACATCTATCTTTATAACTCCATTTTCTAAGCAAATTTCCATTCTCACTTCATTAAAGTTTTTCACCACAAAATGTCCAAGCTTTTGAGGTATGCCATCAAGTTGTAATGATAATAACTTCCCAAAACCCAAACGTTCAACGATTTCTTTTTGTCTGGACGTTAATGATTTAACCACCCTTGTTAGTTGAGTTGGTGAGCATCTGTTTTTTATTGAAAACCAAGTATCCACGACTGAGGTTTTTGGTTTCCCAAATTTAGAATCTTTTGCTTCAATAACATAATTAAATAACTTAAGTTAGCTTTGTTACACAACTATTATAAATGTAAATCTATACTGCATAAAAGTAGACAACCATGTAAAATGTATTTACCTTGTTTCTTTTTTGCTTTAATGGTTGTATCCACATCAAAATCATAAACAACAAATCGTTTGCGTTTCTTCCTTCGCCCCTCAGGAACACTAATTTGCAACGAACTTTCACAATCTTTTTTATGCTTCTTCTTTTTTTAATCATATGTTTATCTTTGCCTGTAGATTGCTTCTTTCTCGCTTTCTTTCTTTGCTTTACTTTTATCATTTTAGACAATGCTGCTCTTATGAATATATGTTAATGGTAATAACATCAAATAAAACAACATAAACAAAGTATAAGGTATTTACATTGTTTTTGTCTGGATGCAACTGTAGTGTCTTCATCTGAATCAGAAAACACCAATCGTTTACCTTTATTTTTTTGTTGTAAAGAAACATCGTCTTCATTAACATCTGATTCCGACAACCCTGTAATTTTGAACCATTACTATGAACCATTACTATCAAATTTAACCATATTTCTAAAATACCTGAATCTTTACAAACATATTTGATCTCTGCATCACTATCAACCATTACTGGATTGCTTGATGTATTTTTAAACCTACCAAGTGACTTTATCGCCAAACGCTCACTTGACCTCCCTAAAATGAAATGTAAAAAACTTTTACAATCAAACAATACAAATTGAAGTATTTTAGTTTAATGGTTTTCCTTACTTTTATATATCCGTTGCTTCATCTGGATGATCGATTTTACTTCTAAAATATGTTCGTGAACTATAAAGTGGAGGTTACTTTCAAAATTCAACAATGCAAACGCAGAGGAGCGTGGTGTCGTCTGTGGCAGTTACAATCGGAAAACTCACTTGATTGATAACAACACTAACCTATCGTACACAAAAACTCAAGTCGATGAGGATAAACTAAAATAACTTGAAGGAGATAATCTAATTTTGCATGCACAAACTACAATCGGGGGAAAACAAAAATGGCTTCGGTACCATCGGTACAGCGAGAAAAAAAAAGAGATTTTCTTGGGGAGGAGGAAGCACTTAACTGAATTTGATAATGGAACGATCTTCAATATTCGAAAATTTATCGACGTAATTTGATCTTGAAGCCCCAAATGTGATGAAACCAGAGACAAGTTTGATGAAGATGGTTTAAAATTGATCTTCAAACGAGGGGGATGACACTTAACAGAGATGTCATTCAAGGACAGCAATTCAAATTACCAAATTAACCTTCTGATTAAAAAAGTGTAATTAGTACACAATATTAAATTCAATTTAATCAAGACCATTAGATTAGTCTAATTAATTCACACTAATACCTTTAGATTGAGTTATTAGGTTACCACACTTAACATGGGTTACCATTGGAACCTTACCCAATATATATATATATATATAGGGAATAAATAATTTGAAAACCACTTCTTAGTGCGAAAATCGTGAAAACCATGTTAAAATCATGTAAAAAAAACGTTTTTTTTTGAAATTTTTTTTACAGGTTTGTAACACTATTGGGCACATTTTTATAAAAAAAATCAAAAAAGCGCCGACCAAATATTTTTAAAAAAAATATTTTATAAAACCATGTAAAACATACGTAACTCTTCATCAGATCTGACGAAATTTTTTTACGTTTTGTTACGTATGTTTTATATGGTTTTATAAAATATTTTTTTTAAAAATATTTGGTCGGCGCTTTTTTGATTTTTTTTTATAAAAATGTGCCCAATAGTGTT
>CM018691.1:100814775-101099775 GCA_009363875.1 Mikania micrantha
GGGGGAGACTGTGACATCCGTCAATTTTCAAATTTGACTTATTAACACCGTTAATGTATTTAACGTTGGCTATGTCGGAGATATTCAGAAATGTAATAATTAAATGTTTATTCTCGTTTAAAATTTAGCAACATTTATCTATTTATATATAGTCTTGCAATTGGTAATTCTCGTAATTTACGCGGAACAATCAGAAACGAAAGGTATCTGTGTTTAGCCGAATAAGACAAACGCAATATATCATATATCATTTATATTATTATTATTAATTGCTAAAATTATGTATTTTAGTAAGTTCTAATATCTTGATAATTTACGAAATAAAAATCGTTTGTAAAATAATTACCCGGTACAAGATTTAAACACCGTAATACTCAGATACCAGTTTTAATCTATAAATAACCACAAGGAACAAGACAACCATCTAAATAATAAAAATAAATAATAAACTATCTCCATACTCAACCATCAAATCCATCTTTTCATTTACCCACACTTACACTCCACCATCATTCATTTTCATTCAACTATGACAAACTCAACCATCATATCACTCAACCATCAAGATCATGCATGGACCTTCCTCTCCTTGAGCACATATAAATAGGAGTGAGATGTCACACAAAAAATTCACACCACCCACTTACAAATCACTACTTCTATAGTTTTTTCTTCATTGTGATCATCCTCCATATTATTTTCATCTTTCAAGGAAGAGAAAACAAGAATTTTTCTCAAGTATTATTTTCTTCCATCATCTTCTAAGGTATATTATCCATTTTATTTTAGATTTACTCATGGATGAGTGTATGTATGCATGCATGTATACGTATATATACATATATAAATCCAAGTTTGGAATAATCTACAAACCCTAGCTGAGGCCAAGGAATGATTTCACATTCTTAGTCCCATTACATGGACGTTTGGTGATTTAAAGCTAGGTGAAACTTTTATTAAGTAATAATCTTGGATTCCAAAATTCTGGCAGAATGTTGTCATGGCTTCAACAAGTCATAAAATAGTCATAACAACTCCAAATGGAACAAAATTAGATTCCATGACTAAGTTCATTGTGTTAGCTTTCCATGAACTACTTATTCAGCTTCTAACTCGACCAAATGATTCCACAAACAGCCTTCACAAAATTAGTGCGCGGATTTGTACCCCCTATTGTGCAGCTGTTATGACCTACTTAAGGTCCGAATCATGAAAACTTTTCTAAATGAAGGTTGTTCATAATATCTTGAAATAGTATAGACTGGAGAGTTTCATAAATTAACTCAAAGTTTCTATGTCAAAAATGAACCCGAACTCACTGGACTAAATCTGTCAAAACAGAAACTTCAAGGACTTACATTTGTTTGACTGTTTTGACCCATTTACAAGCAAAATAACGAAAAGTTTTCTAAATGAAAGTTGTTCAAAACACCTTAAAATAGTCTACTGTGAAGTTTCATAATTTTATTCAAACTACTCCTATTTTTAAAGTTCATCCGAACAAGCCGGACAGAATCTGTCCAAAAGCAGTTTTAAAACTTTGACATCTTTACATAAATATTAATCATTTTCCCATATAAATGTATATATATATTTTATACACACTTTAATGATGTGATAAAATATATATACTTGTATATATTTATATAAGTAGATTTAAGTTATGGGTTTTGAAGTTGTTAACAAAATGGTAATTTTCCAAAATGCGTCGTTATAATGACGGAATTTTTATTAAATCCAACACTTAGTAATTTCAAGGCATTATAAATAATATTCAAGCATAAGTTAGGACATTGTTGTTTTAATAAAATCTCGACCCATAGAGCACAAGCACCATCACATAAACTATAGTAGGTCCACAAACTCAATGGAAACTCATTATGTTATAGGAACCAAGTTATAAGTCTCCACAAACGGCAATCAAGAAGTCAATCATCAATCATACTATGTGAGTTACATAGCCCCTTTTCTTTTGTTTTGCTTATAAAATTATCGGGGCTGGAACATGTTTATCTTTGAACTATTTTCTAGCAATTCAAACTTGTATCTATGTGGATTTGAGCTTTATGTCCCAAACTACCATCTTAACTATACTAAACTTGTGCATTGATCATTAACTTGTGATAGCCAAACTGTTGTGATGATAGATCTATTGAACTGACCACTCCACCCAGCCGGTGATCACACGGTACTTAACTATTTTGAGGGTAGTATGGAGTACTATGCCTAACTAGGTTAACTAAGGTTTGATCTGCAATAGTTACATGTGTATGTTTCCACATATTGCCTTATATCACTATGTTACATATGAATTGCAAATCTTATCTTTTTGAACTGTTAACTTTTGGTGTCAAAACCTATGTTCTCACCAACTATTTATAGTTGACCTTTGAATCTAAACATGTTTCAGGTACAAACTAGTGAAGCTATGAGGATCATGTAGGACTCTTGGGCTTAGAATAAACTTTGAACTATGAACTTGTTTAGTTATGTTATGTATTTGAACTACTTGTATGACACTTAATTTGGAATGTAATAAATTTTATAACTTTAATAGTTGATCATGAGCTTTTGAACAGTCGCCGTCGCGCCCCGACGTTATTCCGCCGTCGGTTGGGGTGTGACAGATTGGTATCAGAGCCATGGTTATAGGGATTTAGGTTATTAGACATGACCTAGACTATAACCTAAGTTAGCTTAGGATCTTACGTGCGACTTATCTACACCTTATTTCTATCTGCATCCTATTTTTTCATCCTCATCATTAACTACTCTTAGGAATCCTTAAACCCTCAAAATCAATTGTTTTTAGACTATACGTCTATTCTGTGTGAAAATCTCGTCAAAGTCTTCGAGTTTTAAATAATAATTATAGACACATGCAATCTGGAAGGGTGATTACCTGTATCTTGGGGGTTCTGTCTAGGAAAGTGTTTCGTATAAATCCTAATCAACCGTTGGACCTGTTACACTTTCCTGGGACTCTTGGGGTGAGTAGTCACTTATAGGCTAAAGCATGTCTCTTACAATTGTTAGAAAAACTTGAAGCAACTTTGATTAGTCCATGTGATCATCTGTTGGTTACACCCTATATGTTTTAAAATTTTCTCTTATATTATGAAATACTCTATGAATATTTCATATTCATCCTTTCCATGGTTTATATTCTATAGAATGCCTCCCCGTCTCCAGATTCCTCGTCGTCAGATTCCTCGTCGTCCGAGAGGTCAAAGACTTGCCCAACTCATAAGCCAACAAATGGCTGCTGCTTTACCGAATCTTGTAACTCAACTCAACGCTGCAGCCCATAATAGACATATGAAAATGGTAATGGCGGTAAATGGTGGTAATCACACTTGCACCTTTAACACTTCAACTCTTGCAACCCCACTACATTCAATGGTACAGAAGGAGCCACTGGTCTTTTACAGTGGTTCGAAAGTATCGAGAACACCTTCCTCAATAGTGGTTGCCCTGAGAATCTTCGGGTACAATATGGTACAAGTGTTTTTCAAAAGAGGGCACTAACTTGGTGGAACGGTGAAAAACGTAACCGTGGTGTGGATGTTGCTATGGCACTACCTTGGGCCGATGTCAAACAACTTATGACCGAAGAATTTTGCCCAAGAAACGAAATGAAGAAGCTCGAGGCAGAGTTTTGGAATCATACCCAAGACAGTGGTGAAAATCTTGCATACACGAACCGATTTCATGAGCTTAGTCTGCTTGTACCTCATATGGTCACTCCTTTATCAAGGGCCATAGAGAAGTACATTGGTGGACTACCAATGACAATCCAAGATACTGTGCTGGGCAGAAATCCTACAACTCTTGAGGATGCTATCAGACTTGCAGCAACGTTAACCGATAATCATGTCAAGGATGGTACTCTAACCAGGAAAGGAAGCAAGAAAACTATCACTAAACCTACTATAGGTGAATCATCCAAAACCAACCCAACTGAATCCTCATTCAAGAACAAGAAGCGTAAAGCCAAAAACTATGCTGTAGTAACCCCTGCTACACCAGTAAATCAAATGCCTGCTCAGGTTACCAACCCTCCCAAGAAACAATATGTGGGTAATCAGCCTCTTTGCAACACATGTAGACTCCATCATCCATCCAACGTGCCGTGTCGTATCTGTACCAACTGTGGGCGATATGGACACTTGGTAACCACTTGCAGAACCACCAGGCCTCAGTTCAACAACCAACTTAACCAATCCAACCAAGCCATGGGTCAAAACAACCAAGCACCACCACTTGCAATCCAAGGTCGGGCATGTTACAACTGTGGAGACCAGGGGCATTTTCGCAACCAATGCCCAAGGCTTAACCCGATAGTTCCTGTGAATCGCGGCCGTGCTTTCAACATCAATGCTAATGAAGCTCAAAACAACAACGATGTGGTGAACGGTACATTCTTAGTTGATAACCAATATGCTTCTATTCTATTTGATACGGGTGCTGATAAAAGTTTTGTATCTCTTGAATTTGAGCACTTACTTGCAAAGAATCGCACTAGACTAGAAAACACATTCATAGTAGAAGTAGCAAATGGAAACCCTATTACTATTGATTCCATCATTCTTGACGTTCCCTTAAACTTAAATGACCATACATTCTTGATTGATCTTATACCTATGCCACTTGGAAGTTTTGACATCATAGTAGGCATGGATTGGTTAACTACTAACCGTGCTGAAATCGTATGTGCTGAAAAGTACATTCGTATTCCTCTTTAATCTGGAAATACTTTGAACGTGTTTGGAGAAAAACCAACACATGGGCTTAAGCTTATGTCCTGTACAACCGCACAAAAGTACTTGCGTAAGAATTACGTGGCTTTCTTGGCTCATATTGTGAACAAGAAGGACAAGGAAAAGAAAATCGAGGATATTCCTATTATCAAAGATTTTCCTGAAGTATTTCCGGAAGAATTACCTGGCCTTCCTCCAGTTCGACAAGTCGAATTTCGTATTGAACTTGTACATGGCGCAACTCCTGTGGCTAAGTCTCCTTATCGTCTTGCACCGTCGGAACTTCAAGAGCTAGCTAGTCAACTTCAAGAGCTTTCTGAAAAAGGCTTTATTCGTCCTAGTTCGTCACCTTGGGGAGCACCTGTATTGTTTGTGAAGAAGAAAGATGGAACGTTTCGGATGTGCATTGACTACCGTGAACTAAATAAGCTTACAATTAAGAATCGCTACCCATTACCTAGAATTGATGATCTTTTCGACCAACTTCAAGGTGCTACTTGGTTCTCTAAAATCGATCTTCGATCGGGATATCATCAACTTCGCGTTCATGATGATGATATTCCAAAAACAGCTTTCCGCACAAGATATGGTCATTACGAATTCTTTGTTATGCCATTTGGGTTAACTAATGCACCTGCGGTCTTCATGGATCTTATGAACCGTGTTTGCAATCCCTATTTGGACAAATTCGTAATTGTTTTCATCGATGACATCTTAATCTACTCTAAGACTAAATCTGACCATGAACAACATTTGCGTCTGATTTTGGATCTTTTAAGAAAAAAAACAACTATACGCCAAATTCTCTAAATGTGAATTTTGGCTTAAGGAAGTTCAATTCTTGGGTCACATTGTCGATGACAAGGGTGTTCATGTAGATCCTGCAAAAATTGAGGCTGTTAAGAATTGGAAGACACCAACTACCCCTACAGAAATTCGTTCATTTCTTGGTTTAGCCGGCTACTATCGGCGTTTCATATCCAATTTCTCCAAGATTTCGGTACCCCTCACTGCTCTAACGCATAAAGGGAAACCATACGAGTGGGGTCCTAAGCAAGAGAATGCATTTCAAACTCTAAAGCACATGTTATACAATGCTCCTATCCTAACACTTCCCGATGGTAACAACGATTTCGTGGCCTACTGTGATGCATCAAACCAAGGTCTTGGTTGCGTTCTCATGCAACGAGGCAAGGTTATTGCTTATGCATCAAGACAACTCAAAATCCATGAGAAAAACTACACGACGCACGATCTTGAGCTTGGTGCGGTGGTTTTTGCGTTGAAAATTTGGAGGCATTATCTATATGGTGCAAAATGTGTGGTTTTCACCGATCACAAGAGCCTCCAACACATTTTCGATCAAAAAGAACTTAACATGAGACAAAGACGTTGGGCCGAACTACTCAGCGACTACGACTGCGAGATTCGCTACCATCCTGGTAAGGCGAATGTCGTAGCCGATGCTCTTAGTCGTAAGTACCACTCTAAGTCTATTCATCTTCGAAGTATCCAAACTCAAACCGATATCCAGTCACGTATCTTGGAAGCACAACACATTTCAGTCACCGAGGGTAACATGTATGAAGAAATGTCATGTGGTGTTGAACTTCTTTTGGAAACTAAATCAAATGGCTTACTATATTTCTTGAACCGTATTTGGGTTCCGAATCGCAACAATCTACGCGCTTTCATCATGAACGAGGCCCACAAGTCTCGTTATTCCATTCACCCTGGTGCGGATAAGATGTACAAAGATCTACGCTACCACTATTGGTGGCCAGGCATGAAAAAGGACATTGCCCTTTTTGTGGCTAAATGCCTCACCTGCTCAAAAGTCAAAGCCGAGCATCAGCGACCTTTGGTTTGCTAGAACAACCAGAGATTCCTGTTTGGAAGTGGGAAAACATAGCTATGGATTTCATTACAAAGCTCCCTCGCACTTCTAGTGGTCATGACAGTATATGGGTAATCATTGATCGTCTTACAAAATCGGCACACTTCATACCTATTCGCGAAGACTATCGAGTTGAGAAGTTAGCTCGAATCTACATCAACGAAATAGTAAGTCGACATGGCGTGCCTTTGAGCATTATCTCCGATCGTGATGGTCGTTTCATCTCACATTTTTGGAAATCACTTCAATCAATTTTTGGTACTCAATTAGACCTTAGCACTGCATATCACCCTCAAACAGATGGCCAATCGGAACGAACAATTCAAACACTCGAGGATATGCTAAGGTCTTGTGTCATCGATTTCGGTGGCAATTGGGATACTCACTTACCTTTGATCGAATTCTCATATAACAATAGCTACCATACAAGCATTGATATGGCACCTTTCGAAGCACTCTACGGGCGTAAATGCCGCTCACCCATTTGTTGGAGTGAGATCGGTGAAGTCCAAATCACTGGCCCGGAGTTAATTCAAGAAACTACCGACAAAATCATGCAAATTCGTAAGAACCTACTCGCTGCGAGAAGTCGTCAAAAGAGTTATGCTGAGAAATGACGAAAGCCCCTAGAATTCAATATCGGCGATCTCGTGCTTCTCAAGGTATCACCTTGGAAGGGAGTTTTCCGATTTGGGAAGAAAGGGAAACTAGCACCTCGCTACGTAGGACCATTCAAGATTCTTGAAAGGATCGGGAAAGTAGCCTACAAGCTAGAACTACCAGAAGAACTTAGCAACATACACCCTACATTTCACGTGTCCAACCTCAAGAAATGTTTAGCTGATGAGAATCTCCATATCCCTCTCGACGATGTGCACATTGATGAGTCGATGCACTTTGTTGAGAAACCAGTGGAGATCATGGACCGTGGAGTGAAACAACTCAAACGTAGTCGAATACCGATAGTCAAAGTCCGATGGGAATCTAAACGTGGACCTGAATTCACCTGGGAACGGGAGGATCAGATGAAACAAAAATACCCACAACTATTTGCGGATGCAGCTGTCAACCACAACGCTAGTTAAATTTTGGGACGAAATTTTTCTAACGGGGGGGAGACTGTGACATCCGTCAATTTTCAAATTTGACTTATTAACACCGTTAATGTATTTAACGTTGGCTATGTCGGAGATATTCAGAAATGTAATAATTTAAATGTTTATTCTCGTTTAAAATTTAGCAACATTTATCTATTTATATATAGTCTTGCAATTGGTAATTCTCGTAATTACGCGGAACAATCAGAAACGAAAGGTATCTGTGTTTAGCCGAATAAGACAAACGCAATATATCATATATCATTTATTATTATTATTATTAATTGCTAAAATTTATGTATTTTAGTAAGTTCTAATATCTTGATAATTTACGAATAAAAATCGTTTGTAAAATAATTACCCGGTACAAGATTTAAACACCGTAATACTCAGATTATACCAGTTTTAATCTATAAATAACCAACAAGGAACAAGACAACCATCTAAATAATAAAAATAAATAAATAAACTATCTCCATACTCAACCATCAAATCCATCTTTCATTTACCTACACTTACACTCCACCATCATTCATTTTCATTCAACTATGACAACACTCAACCATCATATCACTCAACCATCAAGATCATGCATGGACCTTCCTCTCCTTGAGCACTATAAATAGGAGTGAGATGTCACCACAAAAATTCACACCACCCACTTACAACATCACTACTTCTATAGTTTTTCTTCATTGTGATCATCCTCCATATTATTTTCATCTTTCAAGGAAGAGAAAACAAGCTAATTTTTCTCAAGTATTATTTTCTTCCATCATCTTCTAAGGTATATTATCCATTTTATTTTAGATTTACTCATGGATGAGTGTATGTATGCATGCATGTATACATATATATACATATATAAATCCAAGTTTGGAATAATCTACAAACCCTAGCTGAGGCCAAGGAATGATTTCACATTCTTAGTCCCATTACATGGACGTTTGGTGATTTAAAGCTAGGTGAAACTTTTATTAAGTAATAATCTTGGATTCCAAAATTCTGGCAGAATGTTGTCATGGCTTCAACAAGTCATAAAATAGTCATAACAACTCCAAATGGAACAAACTTAGATTCCATGACTAAGTTCATTGTGTTAGCTTTCCATGAACTACTTATTCAGCTTCTAACTCGACCAAATGATTCCACAAACAGCCTTCACAAAATTAGTGCGCGGATTTGTACCCCCTAACTTGTGCAGCTGTTATGACCTACTTAAGGTCCGAATCATGAAAACTTTTCTAAATGAAGGTTGTTCATAATATCTTGAAATAGTAGACTGGAGAGTTTCATAAATTAACTCAAAGTTTTACTATGTCAAAAATGAACCCGAACTCACTGGACTAAATCTGTCAAAACAGAAACTTCAAGGACTTACATTTGTTTGACTGTTTTGACCCATTTACAAGCAAAATAACGAAAAGTTTTCTAAATGAAAGTTGTTCAAAACACCTTAAAATAGTCTACTGTGAAGTTTCATAATTTTATTCAAACTACTCCTATTTTTAAAGTTCATCCGAACAAGCCGGACAGAATCTGTCCAAAAGCAGTTTTATAAACTTTGACATCTTTACATAAATATTAATCATTTTCCCATATATAAATGTATATATATATATTTTTATACACACTTTAATGATGTGATAAAATATATATACTTGTATATATTTATATAAGTAGATTTAAGTTATGGGTTTTGAAGTTGTTAAACAAAATGGTAATTTTCCAAAATGCGTCGTTATAATGACGGAATTTTTATTAAATCCAACACTTAGTAATTTCAAGGCATTATAAAATAATATTTCAAGCATAAGTTAGGACATTGTTGTTTTAATAAAATCTCGACCCATAGAGCACAAGCACCATCACATAAACTATAGTAGGTCCACAAACTCAATGGAAACTCATTATGTTATAGGAACCAAGTTATAAGTCTCCACATAAACGGCAATCAAGAAGTCAATCATCAATCATACTATGTGAGTTACATAGCCCCCTTTTCTTTTGTTTTTGCTTATAAAATTATCGGGGCAGGAACATGTTTATCTTTGAACTATTTTCTAGCAATTCAAACTTGTATCTATGTGGATTTGAGCTTTATGTCCCAAACTACCATCTTAACTATACATAACTTGTGCATTGATCATTAACTTGTGATAGCCAAACTGTTGTGATCATAGATCTATTGAACTGACCACTCCACCCAGCCGGTGATCACACGGTACTTAACTATTTTGAGGGTAGTATGGAGTACTATGCCTAACTAGGTTAACTAAGGTTTGATCTGCAATAGTTACATGTGTATGTTTCCACATATTGCCTTATATCACTATGTTACATATGAATTGCAAATCTTATCTTTTTGAACTGTTAACTTTTGGTGTCAAAACCTATGTTCTCACCAACTATTTATAGTTGACCTTTGAATCTAAACATGTTTCAGGTACAAACTAGTGAAGCTATGAGGATCATGTAGGACTCTTGGGCTTAGAATAAACTTTGAACTATGAACTTGTTTAGTTATGTTATGTATTTGAACTACTTGTATGACACTTAATTTGGAATGTAATAAATTTTATAACTTTAATAGTTGATCATGAGCTTTTGAACAGTCGCCGTCGCGCCCCAACGTTATTCCGCCGTCGGTTGGGGTGTGACACTAAGTAATGAATTGGTTTGTTATTTGTCATGAATTGGTTTGTTATTTGTCATAAAATTGGTTATTAACTAAGCCATGAATTGGCTTGTTAATGGTCATGATGGCAACCTTTGATATGCCATATGAAACATGTATAAATAGAGACATTTAGTCTCTTGTTTTCTTTGCCAAGTAGAGAAATCTCTACACCCTTTGAAACACACAAACACAAGTTCACAACACAAGAAGATACTTTATTGAGTTTTCAACAACATACAACAATCGATTTCTAGTGCTAAACACTCTTGTTCAGGTAACGTTTCGGGTTTTCGGTTAACTCCGGCAGTACATACTGCTTCGGCTGTTGTACCCTGGGAAACAGTCGGGTTCACCTGGGTGGCCTGAAATCTGTTTTAAGGGACCTCTGTTGAACATAAATTCTCAGCCACCGAACTCGTTTTAATTCGTTTCATCTTATGCTATACTTCTTATTGTAATTTAACTTTTAGAATTTGTTTCATCTTGTAATACATTTCTTTCTTGTAATTTGAATTTTAGCACTTTTATGTTTATTGTAATAATGTATTTTTCATTGTATATTTTCTGAATTGTAATTCGAGTAATTGAATAATAAAAGTATTTGTTTATTTTGTGAACGGTGTTCCTACACAATATTAGCGTTTAAGTTTTAGCTTTAACAACAGCTTTTATAGTTTAGATTTTAGGGATTGCTTTTTGGCTTTCTAGGTTTTAACTTTAGGTTTAAGGTTTGTTTTTAAAGTTTTGGTTTTAGTATTTGGATAATTGGATTTATTGTTTATGATTCAAGGTTTGGGTTTGAAGGTTCAACAAGCCGGTTCCAATGATGCAAAAATTAATTCAATCGGAGTTTGTTTGGGTCGGTTTTCGACTTTTTGAAAATATTTCTTAGCCTTCTTAGGCAAACTAGACTTTTTAAGGAAACATTCCTCTGTGTATCTTTGTGTATATATATGTACATTTGTTATTTGTATATGTAGGTGTGCATATATGTATATATGTGTGTGTGAGTGTTTATACGTCTTAATGACTTGCATATATGTAATCCAGAATATGTACTTACGTACGTATGTGTACGTGTGTGTGGATATATGTAAAATGATATTACCTATATGTGATAGGATATTACTTATACTTTTTGTAAGATATTATATCCATGTTATATTACATATGACTAGTTACATGCGTTATTTGTATATTATTATATATCTCAATTTTAAGGATCGGTTATTAATCATGTTGTTTTCTTTACTATTTTGGTTTCATATGGTGGTAAGACTTGGGAAGATTAAATTAAGGATATTTGGTTCAAAGTAGATAGAGACTCAAAAAAAAAATTCTTTTTTCTTCTTTTTATGTTTTCTTTTTCTTCTTTTTCCTTTGATTTTTCTTATATTTTAATATTAAATTCTCTTTTTATTACTTTCTATACTGTAACTAACGTGTGTTCAATTTTTTATTTGAATTTTCTTATATTTTTACATTTAATAACTTTAATTATAATTTTTAAATCTAAACTTACGACACATTTTATTAGTATTCAAATATGCTAATACTTTAGTTATTAGCACGCTCCATTCTCCAATTTTTTCACCCGGTTTGAACCGATTTTTATGTTATTTTTTCTTTTTCTGCCCTTAAATTTCTAATATTTTTATACTAAATAACTTACGATACATTTTTTTTTTTTTAGGTTTTTCAGGGTTAATTTAATTTTAATATCAATGTTTGGTTTTGTTTATGTCGTAATGTATGAGGTACATAAGCGTTTCTTTTTGTATTTAGCCACGTTTATGTCAGCGTTGCATCTGTTTAGATTTGTTTCTAACTTTTTCTATCAGTGTATAGCTTAAATATTAGGTCATGTTTATGAAGCAAAGTGTAAGACATGAAGAACCGTCAACTTAAATTTTATAAAAATTAATCTGTTACCCTCCACAAGGTACGGTCCTAACTTGCTCGTTGGTTCATATTATGAATATTTACACATAAACTTGTTCGTATACCATGCATAAAGATATAACATATTATTGTCTAGCTATCATGCTACCTTTTGTCTCTACATATTTCAGTAATTTTTTCATTGATAATTTGATTCGTATTTTTTGGTTTGTAGCTTTCCGATCATAATGTCATTCTTTTTCTTGTGATTACCAATTTAATTTGTATTAACACTCCAAGTTATGAATTATGATAAGCAAATATGTGGCATGAAACGATATTCTTGATAGTTTTTCAATTTTTTAATTATTGGAATTTAATATGTGTTATTACTGAAATTTTATAATATAGAGCAAGCAAATTGCTCGTATTACACGTGTAACTGTTAAGTATGGATAGTTCATATTATATCTCTAATTGTTTATACTACATAGCTATGTTAATTTTTCATATCAGATAATACGAACAGCTATTTTTATTGTCTATATTACATATATATAATTGCGTATGTATAACAAAAAATGTTATAATAACGTATGTATGTATGTATCAGAATTATAATTATATTAATTAAAGATAAAAACTCATCTATCTAATGGTGTGTTTAAATAAAAAAATATTATTATATAAAAGTATTATGTTTTTAATAAAGAAGCAATATTTTTGAAAATAAAGAGTATAATATGTCATTATGTTATTTGGTTCTTTGTTACATATATATTTTTTTGAATAGCAAAATACAGTTCAGCGGAGCCAAATGGATCCCTTAAACCCAACAACTCATATACTACGATCACAGTCCGTTACCAACTCTATGGTGGCCGAAACCCAAGTGTTAGCGAGTGTTGTACCCAAGCAAATCCTCCTGTCTCTTAGGAGAAAATCTATTATGCGGTAAAACTCCTTATCGACCGCTTGACCGGGATTTGATCACATAACCTTACATAGCCTAAGCCTTATATGAACAATGAAAGTGGTAATTTTTGATACCAAAATTTCAAAAAGCACAGAGATAACAATTGAACTAAAGATAAAAACTACCTATTAGAAAAGGTAATTTTTATAAAAATATATATTACATAAAAAAAATATTATGCGTGTGTATAACTATATATATCCTTACGAATAATTGCAATATTTGAATGAGATAAAAATAAGTCACAAGCCACATGAGTCTGAAACGATATGATATTGTGGTCCTATGATGCCAAAATGTTTCAAACTTATTCATTGGATACTACACAATCAATTTTTAATAATCATGAAAATTTTTGGCTTACATGACTACATTTCATCCTCTCAAAATTACAACTTAACATCTACCCATGAAAGAAGGAAGAGAAGAAAGAACAATGATAAGTGTATGGGTATTTTCGTCATTTCACATAACTATTATATATATAGTGACAATGTTATGATGAAGAAATCCACCCCAAGTCATGGACTCGACTATTTTTGCTTTCTTCTTCATTGCTTTTCTTTCTTCAACAAAAGCATACGATCCATGTCCGTCTTTGAAACCAAAATCCGACGTTACCGATCTTTCCATCATCCACATTTACGGAAAATGTTCACCCTTCGACTCGCCAAAATCAACCTCTTCGTGGAGCTCCACGGTTCTTGATATGGCCACCAAAGACCCTCAACGATTAACCTACTTGTCAAGCCTTGTTTCAACACAACCCAAAACTTTTGTACCAATTGGGCCAGGCCAAGTCATTAATACAGGAAATTATGTGGCTCGTGTAAAAATTGGCACACCTGGTCAACTTATGTTCATGGTGCTCGACACCAGTGCAGACACTGCATGGGTACCATGCAGTGGGTGTACTGGTTGTTCGTCTACTATGTTTTCTCAAAACACATCGACCACTTACGGGTCGTTGGATTGTACAACTTCTGAGTGTGTTCAAGCCCGTGGGCTTTCATGCTTAACAACTGGAGCCATGATTGGTAACTGCTTGTTTAACCAATCATATGGCGGTGATTCCTCGTTTTCCGCAACTTTATCACGCGATTCTGTCCAATTGGCCAATGACATAATCCCAAGCTATGTTTTTGGTTGCATTGGCACAATATCAGGAAAATCTATCCCACCTCAAGGGTTATTGGGCTTGGGCCGAGGATCCATGTCACTACTTTCTCAAACTGCTTCACTTTACTCTGGAGTATTTTCATATTGTCTACCTAGTTTTCGATCCTACTACTTCTCAGGGTCACTAAGGCTCGGCCCAAATGGCCAGCCCAAAACTATCAAATACACACCACTTCTAAAAAGCCCACATAGACCTTCATTATACTATGTGAACCTCACTGGTATCAGTGTGGGCCAAGCCAAGGTACCCATTCCTCCAGAGCTACTCGAGTTCAACCCAAACACCGGTGCGGGGACTATCATTGATTCAGGCACGGTTATAACCCGTTTCGTGCCTGACGCCTACAACAAAATCAAGGATGCGTATAGGAACCAAACGCAAGGACCATTCTCATCATTAGGTGCATTTGACACTTGCTTCTCGGTGACCCACGAGGATGTGGCCCCGAGGATGACGCTTCATTTTGATGGATTGGATGTTGTTCTACCTATGGAGAACACATTGATACATAGTAGCGCGGGAACACTTGCTTGCTTGGCAATGGCGTCGACCCCTAATAACGTGAACTCGGTGTTGAATGTGATTGCTAATTTGCAACAGCAAAATCTTAGGATTTTATTTGATGTAGCCAACTCTCGTGTTGGAATTGCTCGTGAAATTTGCAACTAGAACCATTAATGGCAAATGATCAAAGTTATGTTCGTTAAATTTTTATTGTTTTCTGACTTTTTGGGTTTTCATTATTATTTACTTTTCATATTTATATGTGTGTGTTACGAAATATTTCCACATAGCGTTATATATGTTTTACATGGTTTTACAAAACACTTATTTAAAAACGTATTTTATTTTTTTATTTTCTTTATAAAAATAAACCAAATAATGTTACAAAGATGTAAAAACAATTAAAAAAACTTCTTTACATGATTTTTACCATGCTTTTCACAACAAAAGGAGGGTTTTCATTTCATTTTATTATATATATATTTAAATAATTTACAAGGTCATGAAATAAATTTTATTTAGGTAGCAAAAGTATTCTACATATATAAATGTTAAACGAAAAATATATATAAAAGTTTAATGACATTTATATTTATCATTTAGACTAATAAATTATGCTTTTCGTCACGGAGTTTTTGTTGGCTAGTTTAACCATTTCATGTCAAAGGAATCTTTTGATATATCATGCACTGATGTTCTAGTTTTGTAACCATTCTCGTCATTAGCACCAACTTTGTTAATTTTACATCGTTAAATAAATGAGTTAATTACTTAGTTGGTTATATGATGTCAATATTACACTTATGGTCCTAACTTTCAGAAATTAAAGTTATAGTCTGAACTATTTACAAAAATACCACTGATCGTTAGTTTTTATTGTTAAATATGCGTGAAATATCAATTTTTTTTCCTAAAAGACAAAACACTAATGGTCCATAACTCCCTTTATATGCAACTCTCTTCATCTCCCCTCCTCTATAACTACCATCAACACAATCATTGTCGAAGAGTTTGGGTAGCGATCCGTGAGTCGTAACCCTATTGAGTTAATAGAGACATGTGTGTGTGTGTCAAGGCTGGCTGACACGTCACTTTATTAAAATTGCTACTGCACTGACCGCATGGGTTTGGTTCGTGATATGCAAGCATTTGAATTTTCCATACTAGTCCCTTCTCTTGTCCAAATTTACATTCTTCGCCCTTAACTAACATTTCATACAAAATTGGACCCGTATTTTAATCAAGTGTTACGAAAATTCACCATTTGCACCACTGTGTCAAGCCACAAGCCACAGCCTCCCGAGCACTTAACCTGTTTGATGTGCGAATGTAACCCAAAACCTTTCCTAGGTACTTCTTGTCTTTTACCTTTTATGGATTCTTAACTTGTTGCTTGTGAAAATTCTGCCTACGGTAAGGTGGGTAGATTGCCCCTAAATATGAGGATACCTAACTTACGAGAATGGCTTTTACATTTTCGACCACTAGTTTTCATACCAATCTCTAAACGCCTTCGAGTTGCTTGCATGAATGCCTAGGGCTGTAAATGAACTGAACAAAAATGAATGAGTCATTGTTCGTGTTCGTTTTGTATAACTTTTAACTTGTTCTCGGCGGGTTCACAAACGCTACCGGAACAAAAAGTTTGTTTTTGTTCATTCAATGAACATGTTCACAAACGTAAACGAACATACATTACTTGAAAAAAACAGTTTTCTCAATATCAAATATCAGATTTAATAATTTTACATAAATACAAAGTTAAATATTTTATATAAAAATAAAAATATAATTATCTTAAAATATAGCAAAAATTGGAAATAATAATCGTAATTGAAATTATCATATACTTTCGAATATCTTATTTCAAATTACTATGTTTTTATGAAGATAGAAATCCAATTGACTAGATTTCTACATTAAATGTTACGGTATTAAACTAAAAAAACAAAACATAAAACAAATTTAAGCAATAAATATAACAAATGGACCGAGTTGGTCAAATTTGTAGTGATCTTAGACCGAATTGGTATGAGTTTGACAATTCCGAGTATGTTGACTGAGTTGAAGACAGTCATCTCGATCAAGTACCGACTACTCACTTACCTAAGCCGAATTTTATAGCAGTGCTTGAATAACAAAAAAAAGACACCAAGTGTTCCATGCTCGTATGAGCATTAAAATATTGGGGTCTCAAGTGAATGCGAAACCACCAAATAGAAAGAAAGCTAATTTTCCCATGTTTATCTCTAGAAATTTATAAAGTGAAACAAAATGTTTAAGAAATGAAGATAGAAGAGTCCAATATTAATAACTAAATAGAAATTAATGGAAGTTCCCGAGTTATATTGGACTCTTGTATCCCAACTAAGGTTCCATCTAATTACCCATAGATTAAATATTGGATGCATATACGTCCTTAATTTAAAACTAAGCCTGGCAAAATGAACGGTTTGTGCCGGGTTGGGTTAAGGGCCAGATCAGGCTCAGATCATGATGGGTGCTGTGACAATTGTGTTTAATGAATACGTCATCATCAATGAAAGCACATATTGTCGTGCTTGAACTCCATGTTGATTTGATGATTGTGATTATTACAGGTTGAAAGTATGCGAGAAATGGTGAACGTAGGAGAAAACCGTGCGTGAAAAGGAGTTCCGAATTCACCGGAATCGCAAACCGAAGAAAATTACAAAAATATCAAAATCAGGGATGTTAGGCGGTACGCCTAGCCCCAGCCTCCCACGCTAGGCGATGCGCGCGGACTCAAAAATATCTGAGATTCCTTGGACTCGCGCGCTACGCCCCTAACAAACACTCACCCTAGGCGGTACGCTTGGCTTTTGGCGGTTTGGCAGATCAGAATGAAAAATCAGAATTCATGCAAATCTCACCATTTTTCATATCTCTCGAGTTCTAACACCATCCAGACGAAAAACTTCGACCTTGAAGCATCAAATCTTAGTTTTAAAGGCTTCTAAACCCACGGATCGTACCAGGGAACGCTGCTACAACACCTGATCATCGTTTGACAACTAGAAATCCGTCAGATCGGGTAAGGATTCGTTTTAACCTTCTAGTTTGATATTGGTTGATTAGATCTTGTTTTTGAACGTAATGCTAGTTGATTATTGCCTAGATGATGGCTAGGAATGATTATAAACGAAGAACTTGATGTGTTAACAGGTAAATCCTTGTTTTGATCCGTTGTAATGCCCGGTTTTCATGAAACTATAACAATGGTTATAATGATTTAAACCATTTGATTGTGACAGTGTATGTGATTATTTTGATTAATCCTTGAAATGCAAGGTTAAGTCCAAGTGTTTCAAACTAATCACAATCATTAGCATACTCATTGGAATGATTATCTGATGTTTATGATAACCGTCAGATTAGTACGTTAAACATGGTTATTAAACCTATTCCAATGTCACATTATGATATTTTATGATATTTGAGTAATCAATAACAAGGATTGATCGTTCCTAAGCCATAAATCCATCTAGAAACTGTATCAGTACTATAATCTACAACAATACCTATTTGGTTAATCTGAGATTATTCTGATTAATCAAACGTGTCATCAACCTTGCATTAGGAACCTGAATCAGTATAGGTTACTACATTGTCATACATTGTATGATATAACATTAAATTAATTTATTAAACATCTAATATCGGTTTGATGGCTTTCAAGGCAATGTCTTTGGCATTGAACGTTCAGAAGGATCTAATTAGTAAGTTAAAACGTAAATAACTTATAGTAATACATAAATATCCTATTTCCATCCATTTGTTTTGAATAACGTGTTTTTCTGTTTTATGATAAAGTTAAAAATGGTTGTTTAAGAGAATTCATTTTAGGTTCCTTTATGTAAGTAATTGATTTTGATTTATATCATAGAAAATGAATAATTGTTTTAAAATAATCTTTAAAATAATATTGTGTTTTGGTTTATAATAACTTGGTTTAGAGAAAAAAAATTTAAGAATGATAATGAAAACATTGCTGAAAATGTTTAAACAAGATTTGCAATGTTTAAAAATAAATAAATAACTTATTCAAAATTTTAAATCTAAATATTTAAATAAAATAATAATATAGTATTTAGATATCTAAATAATAAAAAAAATGTTAAAGTAGTTTGATAAGAAAATTATGATCTAAATATTTAAATATTGAAATAAATTTTACAAAAGTTGATTATTTGGATAAGCATATGTGTATACATAAACCTAAATGTTTTTCACTAATTGCTATGCTTTTTAAATCATTGTTTATGAATAAAATATGTAAATATGTAAGTAGAATTCTACTAACTTAAAATACTTTTGACAGCACTTTTAGGATGCGTTTTTAAGATTTTTAGAATTAATTTTATATAAAAAAATGGAGGAAATAGGCCAAATTCAGACAAAACCGGAACAGGAGTCCGTGGCCGGGTTTCGAACCCGGGTCCCTTGGCTGGGCACCCGATGTCTTACCATTGAGCTGCCAAGGGATTCGCTGAGATCGTTTGATTTCGTTTACTGTTATACTAAATCCAAATCGAAGCCCCAAATTGGATGAACCCTAGAATGAGTTCGATCCAAGTTCGATTGAGGGAGTGATTTTCAGCCCTGGGAATCATAGTGCTTTCAATCCTTGATTAAAACCGAGTATAGTGGTTTGTAACTTACTTGATGATGCTTTCGATTTGTGGAGGTTGAGTTCAAGAAAACTTCCGGTTGTTCTTGGGTTCGATGCGAGTTCGATTCCACTTGAACGAGTGTGTTGCGGCGTTTTTTGTTTTCAGACAGGGTCGTGGAGAGAAAAGGAACAAGATGTGATGGTTTAATTTGATCTTTATACTCGTCTGATTAGAGTTTACAATTACGGTTTGTAGATTTATTTTTGGTTTTGATTTACGCATTTAAGGGTTTCAATCCATTAATTGTGGTTTGAAATCGCCATACGAGTTTGATTTCTTTCCTAAAATGTGTTTGATTGAGCTGTGGATGCGCACAAATGAGTTGTCAAGCTCCGGGTCGTGCACGTCGGGTCTGGGTCGATCCGGTTGGGGTGTTGGGCTAAGAAGACAACAAGTTTGGGGCTTTTACAGTTTGTCATGGTTGTAAAAATCGGCCTAGGCGGCCGCCTAGGCGCTAGGCGCCCGAGAACTGTCTAATTTTTGGCCTAGGCGGTGCCTAGGCGCTAGGCGGTGCTAGGCGGGGTCTAGGCGGCTTAGGCAGATTTTTATTTTTTTTTTACTTTTTTTAATTTTTTTTTACTTTTTTCTTGTAAAAAGGGACAAATTTCATGATTATTTAGACATTTCTCAACAAAAAATCATTAATATGTCTCTGAAACATCGAATCCAGCCAGTTAACATCGAAATTCATCTATAAACTTTGAACTCAGTGTTTAAGTTTGTACTTTAAAGTACTTTATTTAGTATATTTAAGTTTATTTTTTAAATTATTTGAAGTATTATATTAAATTAATGATATTAATGTGTGTACATAATATATATTTGTAAAATTACATATAAAAATTCCAATCCGCCTAGCGCCGATTAATCCCGATTAATCCCTAGGCGGTCCCTCTCCGCCCGACTAGCGCCTAGCGACTTCTACAACCATGGTTTTAGTCCCTCCCTTTTCTTTCTATTTTAAATTCATTATTAAAACTCCCTTTACTCACATTTTAGGTTTATTAATTAGACCCTTTTAGCACCTCTTGCTTATTTAGTTTATGATTTTTGATAAAGTGATTTATAAACTTTTTATCATGTATTTATACTAAAATACCTTTATAAAAAAATTTATAGATTTAGTCAAATGTTATTTAATTATTATTATTGTTGTTGTTGTTATTACTATTATAATTATTATTATGGTTTTAAAACTTAGATTATTATTTTGCGTTCACAATTAACCTTATTATTTTGCATGTATATACATGTATATGTAAGGCACATACTTAATGTTAAAATTAGTGCATCCTTAATTCAAGCTCATTAGAAATTTTATTATTACTATTGCATGTATGTATGTATGTATGTATGTATGTATGTATGTATGTATGTATGTATGTATGTATGTATGTATGTTCACACATAATAAAGGTGTTTATTTATGAGAAAAATTATCACATGAAAACTCCATGAATTTTATTAAATTTACTGCTTTTTTTTAATTCGAACGAGAAAACCTCGGGGATTACATAAGGTGAGTTTCATACAACCCCTTTTCTTTTTAATGTTTTATAAACACCGGGGTACTACTGTGGAACTTTTCTTGATCATATGATATGTATCACTGTTATCTGTGTGATTTCATGTGACTTGTTGAAAACTTGTGGATTTCATGGGATTTTGCCTGTAGAACAGAACCCTATCACAAAACTTAAAAGTCCCCATTCATTGAAATGTATCTAGTGAACCCATGTGGGGCCGGACAGGAAACAATGATGGCCAACAACTCACTCACTGGGAGGTTTGCTTCTCCCCTTGTATGAATGTTTGTTACCTGTTTCCGGAACTTCTTAATGTTGTGATAAGCATTAAGATAATAAGGCATTAAGATGTTACCAACGGGTAGTATCTTATAGAACAAGAACGAATTAGTCAGAAAGGAACTAGATATGGGTCCCATGGTTATCTTGAACTGTATATATTGAACATTTACACATCATATCATATTTTTAACTTGCACATTAAGATCTCACTAGCTTTGTGCTGATCTTTCCAAACTTAAACGTTTTTACAGGAAGACAGTGACCATCGGTGAGGTTGCACGTTTGAAAAAAAATTGTAACTAAATAAAATAGACTGTGTAATAAACCTAGTTTGTAAACTGTAAGTTTGGTTGTAACTATGAAACCCTTGTAATGTATTTACTTTAATTTAATCTGTGTGTTGTGATACCGAATCAAGTAAGCCACACCTCATCTCTGAGACATCACCACTATGCTTCCGCAACCTTCTCAGTGACATCATCAACAGGTGAAGGGAGGTGTGGGTGTGACATGGTGGTATTAGAGCCACATGTTATAGAATTTATGTGGACTTAGAGACCTAGACTATGCTCGCATAGTGACAAAGAGAGCACCGAACATAACTAATGAACAAAACTTGTTTTGAATTGAGCTAGAATAATCAGGTGGTACTAATTCCAGTTATGAGTGGCCAGCATAACTAAAATTCGCAAAACGTGTGCGTTCTAATAAAATTTAATACAAGCAGAATAGTAATAACTACAAGGACGAGTAGTTGATTTAAGATAGGAAGAGATATCATGTCATGGTTGTGTTGAATATTATTATTCAATATTCATTTCAGGATATTGATCTGGAAATTGTGTTTGTACAACAATGGCAAACCCACGGGAACGCTACATATACAGGCAGATTCCATATGTGATTCTGGAGGATACGTTGAGTCTCAGCTCGAGTTCTGACTTAGACCCGTCAGAAGTATCTTCTGCAGCATCCTTAGTAGCACCTCAGATTTTACACACACCACCACTGGTATCACATACACCACCACCACATCCACAGGTATCTGATGACGTACCTCTGCGGACAGACGGGCTAGAAGCCCATCACCTCAGAGAGTCCTGATCTATACAAGAATTATAAAAGATAGGATGAGGCAGATGATGGTGTATATAGTGATCTCAGTGCTCCTTATGAATACCTTGTGTGGTATCATCTCTGAATACCTTGTGTGTGAACTGAGCATTAAAATCAAACTTGTATGAACAGTAACTAGATAACGTAAAAATCCTGTGTGGTAACATATCAATTGCCTGTGTGGAAACGTATCAAAATACTATGTGAGAACATATTAATTGCTTGTTTGGCAACTTATCAAAATGCTATGTGAGAACATGTCAATTGCCTGTGTGGCAATGTATCAAAATGTTGTGTGAGAACATATCAACTGCCTGTGTGGCAACGTATCAAAATGTTGTGTGAGAACATGTCAATTGCATGTGTGGCAACGTATCAAAATACTGTGTGAGAACATATCAATTGCCTGTGTGGCAACGTATCAAAATACTGTGTGAGAACATATCAATTGCTTGTATGACAATGTATCAAAATACTGTGTGAGAACATATCAATTGCATGTGTGGCAACCTATCGAAATACTGTGTGAGAACATATCAATGTCCTGTAGGATAATATATCAAAAACATGTGTAATAACATATCTATATTACAATGCTATGAGCTGTGTAATACTCTAACATGTTTTTGAAATAACAGGACTAATTATAACTACAAACATCTGTATGATTACTGTGAACTGAGAACATATATGGATCTTTATAATGTAGTTATACTATATTTCTTATAATCACATTTCAACATAAATTTGTTAGTATGACTGAATATGGTTGAATTTATGTGACCGAAAGGGTTATATCTTTAATGTTCTTGAACTAATCAGAGTTTTTCTACATGTGAGCAGAACAATGGCTCCAAAACGAGGTCGACCAGCCAAGAAAGTTGTCAGGAATGTTACTAACCCTGGACCGAATCAAGTTCCACCTATAAACGTAGAATCAAATCCGGATCCGCATATCAATCCGAAAACAAACGTGGTTCCACCTGAAAATCTGGAAACGAATACAGTTCCTTCCGTAAACCCTGAAGTGAACACGGTTCCACTTACGGCTGCAAGTGGATATGAACTGAATGAAGCAATGATAGCCCGAATTGTAAGAGAACAACTATCTGCTTGTGGTGTTTTGACACAACACCAACCACATATCACTACGAGCTCTGGTGGGGACCACGATCACACTGAACATAATGCTACTGGTGGACACGTAGAAACTCATCATACCACCAGTATTACAACAACAAAAGCAAATGTTCCCGATCCACCACAGCTAGGATGTAGTTATAAGTACTTTGCTTCTTGCAACCCTCCTACTTTCACGGGTAAAGAAGGAGCGGCTGGACTCTTAAAGTGGATTGAGGAGATGGAGACCAAACTCAAAATCAGCCAATGTATGGCGGAGCATAAAGTGTCTTATGTTGCTTGTTCTCTGGAGGACTCAGCTCTAACCTGGTGGAATACCTAGGCAAAAACTTTGGGCTCAGCTACAGTCGATTCGATGGGTTCGAACGAATTTAAAAATCTGATTATGTCAGAGTACTGCCTAATCACTGAAATCCAAAAACTCCAGGAGGGAATTATTCTATGGTCGGTGCTGATTGTTTAGCTTATACCGATCGTTTTCATGAACTAACTTGTTTACTTCCCAATATGTTTCCTACGGAAGCAGCTTTGATTGAAAAGTACATCAAAGGTCTAGTTCCCCAGATTCGGGGAATGGTGACTGCAACTGAACCTACCACTCTCAAACGTACAATCTTGTTAACCACTAAGCTTACCGATGAGGCGGTAAAGAGTGGTACTTTGATCACAAAAAACTCAGATGGCAGTGGGTCGTAGTGATATCGGTACCTCGAATGTTTCAAGAGGTAACAAACGAAAGTGGTTTGGTAAAAACAAAACGAAAGTTCCGATTGAGATTAGTCAGAACAAACTAACGATGAAGAACTATGGTGCAACTGTTCCTGAGAGGAAAGCTTACACTGGGCAAGCGCCCAAATGCAGCAAGTGCCCATATCATCACACAGGACCATGTCTTGTTTGCTTGAATTGTAATCGAGTAGGACACTACGCTAGATACTGTAACTTTCCTGCTCGTCAGCCAAACCAAGCACCACAACAAACCACTCAAACAAACCGGTAGTGCTTCAAGTGTGGAAGTCCTGACCATTTCATGAAAAACTGTCCGAACAACAACAACACCAATCAAGGATATGAAGCTAGAGGGAGAGCTTTTCAGATTGATGCAACCGAGGCAAGGCATGATGCGAACATTGTCACTGGTACGTTTCTTCTTAATATTCTATTCGCATCAGTTATGTTTGATACAAGGGCAGATAAGAGTTTTATCTTTCCTAAATTTGCATCATTACTCTTATTGCCTACGGTAGATCTAGAAACTCCTTATGTCATTGAACTTGTTAATGGCAAGTTAATCAAAACTAAAAGTGTTATTCAAGGATATTCCTTGAATCTGAATGATCACCTTTTCATTATCAATTAACTTCCTATTGAACTTGGAAGCTTTGATGTCGTTGTCGGTATGGACTGGCTTTCTGATAACCAAGCGGAAGTTGTGTGTTAAAACAAGGTGATCTGTATTCCATTACCAGACGGTAATACACTGATAGTTCAAGGAGAACGAGCAGGTAGAAAACTTGGTATCATATCTTGTATGCAAACTCAGAAATGTTTACAAAAAGGTTGTTAGGCCTTTCTAGCACATGTGATGGAGAACTGTTCTTCTCGAAAACGTATCGAAAATATACCAGTAGTCAAAGATATTCCTGAAGTTTTTCCTGAGGATATATCAGGATTACCCCCAGTGAGACAAGTTGAATTTCGTATTGACTTAATTCTAGGTGCAGCACCTGTACCTAAAGCTCCTTATCGTTTAGCACCCTCAGAGATGCAAGAGCTTTCAGGTCAACTACAGGATTTATTAGACAAAGGTTTTATCAGACCTATTTTCTCACCTTGGGGAGCACCCATTCTTTTTGTGAAAAAGAAGGATGGTTCACTTACGATGTGTATTGACTACAGTGAACTCAATAAATTAACAATCAAAAACCGTTATACATTACCACGTATCGACGATCTGTTTGATCAATTACAAGGTGCTACTTATTTCTCAAAAATCGATTTAAGATCCGGATATCATCAATTACGACTCCATAATAATGATGTTCCTAAGACTGCTTTCAGAACCCGATATGGACATTACAAACTTTTAGTAATGTCGTTTGGATTAAAAAATGCACATGTAGTTTTCATGGAACTAATGAATCGAGTATGTCATTGATTTATGTCACGATTCTGGCAAACTTTTCAGGATGCTCTAGGAACACAAATCAATATGAACACAGCTTATCATCCACAAACGGACGGGCAAACTGAACGAATGGATCAAACTATTGAAGACATGCTCAAGAGCTGTGTGATTGATTTTGGAGGTAGCTGGGATATTCATCTTCCTCTTGTTGAATTTTCATACAATAACAGCTACCATACTAGTATTCAATGCGCTCCATTCGAAGCACTTTATGGACGCAAGTGTAGATCACCTATTTGTTGGTCAGAGGTAGGTGAAAGTCAGATGATAGGACGAGAATTCATTCAGGAAAGAACGGACAAGATCACACTTATTCAAGAACGAATTAAAGCTATTCGCGATCGTCAAAAGAGTTATGCTGATAATCGTCGTAGACCTCTAGAATTCAAAATAGGTGACCGGGTAATGTTGAAAGTTTCACCTTGGAAATGCATTTTCAGATTTGGGAAGCGAGGTAAACTCTCACCAAGATTTGTAGGACCGTTCAAAATTATAAAACGAATTGGATCGGTAGCCTACAGACTTGAACTACCTCTTGAACTCAGTAACATACATGACGTCTTTCATGTATCAAGTCCGAAAAAGTGCCTAACTGATGAATCATTGATCGTACCTCTTGAAGAGTTTCAAATTGATGAAAAACTTCAGTCGCATACCAATCGCTAAAGTACTGAAACGCAGTCGCATACCAATCGCTAAAGTTCGATGGAATTCACAACATGGACCTGAGTATACACGGGAACATGAAGATTGAATGAAAGAAAAATATCCTCATTTGTTCTCATAAACACTTGTCATCAGATAAGTCTTCACTAAATTTCAGGACGAAATTTCTCTAACAGGAGGAGACTGTGACAATTGTGTTTAATGAATACGTCATATCAATGAAAACACATATTTTCTTTCTTGAAATCCTCGTTGATTTAATGATTGTGATTATTACAGGTTGAAAGTATGCGAGAAATGGTGAACGTAGGAGAAAACCGTGCGCAAAACAGAGTTCCGGATTCACCGGAATCGCAAAACGAATAAAATTACAAAAATATCAAAATCAGAGATGTTAGGCGGTACGCCTAGCCCCAGCCTCCCACGCTAGGCGATGCGCGCGGACTCAAAAATATCTGAGATTCCTTGGTCTCGCGCACTACGCCCGAACCAAACACTCACACTAGGCGATACACTTGGCTTGTGGCGGTTTGGCAGATCAAAATGAAAAATCAGAATTCATGCAAATCTCATCATTTTTCATATCTCTCGAGTTCTAACACCATCCAAACGAAAAACTTCGACCTTGAAGCATCAAATCTCAGTTTTAAAGGCTTCTAAACCCACGGATCGTACCAGGGAACGCTGCCATCGTTTGACAACCAGAAATCCGTCAGATCGGGTAAGGATTCGTTTTAACCTTCTAGTTTGATAATGGTTGATTAGATCTTGTTTTTTAACGTAATGCTATAGTTAGGGTTGTTGATTATTGCCTAGATGATGGCTAGGAGTGATTATAAACGAAGAACTTGATGTGTTAACGGGTAAATCCTTGTTTTGATCCGTTGTAATGCCCGGTTTTTATGAAACTATAACAATGGTTATAATGATTTAAACCATTTGATTGTGACAATGTATGTGATTAGTTTGATTAATCCTTGAAATGCAAGGTTAAATCCAAGTGTTTCAAACTAATCACAATCATTAACATACTCATTGGAATGATTATCTGATGTTTATGATAACCGTCAGATTAGTACGTTAAACATGGTTATTAAACCTATTCCAATGTCACATTATGATATTTTATGATATTTGGGTAATCAATAACAAGGATTGATCATTCCTAAGACATAAATCCATCTAGAAACTGTATCAGCACTATAATCTACAATAGTACCTATTTGGTTAATCTGAGATTATTCTGATTAATCAAACGTGTCATCAACCTTGCATTAGGAACCTGAATCAGTATAGGTTACTACATTGTCATACATTGTATGATATAAATTAAATTAATTAATTAAACATCTAATATCGGTTTAATGGCTTTCAAGGCAATGTCTTTGGCATAGAACGTTCAGAAATATCTAATTAGTAAGTTAAAACGTAAATAACTTATTAGACAAAAATTAATGCTGAATTTAGTTACCAGTATCATTCTGCGTGTGATTTCACTAGTTTTTCGGTTATTCATCCTGGCTCGTATTGTGTTAAAGTGTTACACTTCTCAACATATTCCATGTTATGATGTTACTCATTTAAACACATAATACAACAGTTGTTTACCCAAACCAACTCATTTATTTGATTTGAGGGAAAATTGTCACGTCTATAAAACGCTCTCGAAGTCCGTGTAAGCCCATCTCAATTTAAGGTGTTACAATATGACACGTTGAAAGATTATAAAAAAGCCCATATTTTTCTTTTTAATCCCCTCTATATGCTTTAGCATTTAGATTACTATTATCGCTAATAATAAGAGTAAATTATGTTTTTTTCCACCCATAAGTTTTACCTAGTTTTAACCATTTTACTTAAAATTAAAATCATTTGGCATATCATGCCCTTGGGTTGGAAATTTGTAACAGTTCTACTCCCTCAAAGTACGTGTATTAATTGTATTCGTTAAGTATAAGGATCTATTAATCAACCATTTAATAATCAGAGGAGTCTCTATATATTTTACTTAAAATTATAAATAATTACGTTAATTAAAATTAATAAATACATAATAGTTTAATACATGAAGAATGAGAGATGAAATTTGAATTTTTTTTGTAAGTTTCAATCATGCTTTTGAGAAAATTTTAGAGTAAATTACGATTTTTACCACTATGGTTTAAGTGTTTTAACTATTTCAGCCCAAAATATATTATTACTTTAATTTAACCCTCATGATTTAAACAACTAACGATTTTGGCCCCCAATCATATTTAGGTTTGAGGGTCAAAACCGTTAAAATACTTAGATTTGAGGGCCAAAGGGCCCAAAACCATAGGGGTTGTATGCCTATAATGATTGAAAATTATATTTGGGTTAAAATAGTTAAAATACTTAAACCACAGAAACTAAAACCATATTTTACTCAAAGTTTTAACACAGTGGTAAATTTCTCCTAAATTGATAAGATTTAAGCGGTGTGATTGAATTTCAAGCTTTATTCAAATACGTGTCAGCCAATTGACTATTATTGTCAAAAGACAAACATAATATGTGACTGATTTGTGGTGAAGAATAAAGATATCTGTGAACGGTTGCGATTATCAATTTCGATGGTTATTTGGGATTTTAGTTTGACACCTTTTCGATTCAAACGTGCTGTTTCGGGTCTTATTGTTGGGAATTGGGCCTCTTTACAAAACGTGATGGGCCTTGGTTATTTTGTAGCTTGCTTTTTTAAAAAGTCAAGATTCAAGATTATTGATGGCAAATCCATCTCCCAAACCGGTTTCAAACCGGTCAAAACCAGTTCCTATAGGTTTGACATCCTCATCTCCCAAACTGGTTTCCAAACCGAACCGGTTTTCACCTAAACCGGTTTTTGACCATCCGTTGACCAAACCAGACCGGTTTGAGCAAAAAAACCGGTTTGAGCACTTCTATTTGGATGGAACCGGTTTGATAATTATGGAATACCGGTTTGTAAACCCAAACCGGTTTTTTTTTCACCTCTAGGTATTGATAAGTGAATATGGACTTGGGCTCCAAAGAGGTAAACCTTTATAAATCCAGATCTATGAAAATGGCTCCGTTATAGCTTATAGGTGTGTATGGGCATGTCATATGTGTTTATTTTCATGTTCTTGTGACATTAATTTGATAACCGAAATTTTTACTGTTTTCTTCTGGTTGGTCAGATATTGAGGGTATCTGATTATTTACACGTAAGTGGCTTCCTATGTTCGTAAAAAATCCACTATTTGATTTCCTTAAGGGTCTACAACCCGACTCATTTATTGTCATTAATTGCATGAGTGACGAGTTCAATGATGTCATTCTCACATTTGTCGCAGTGCCATTTTGCAACACATTTAGTTTGCCACCTGATGAGACAACTCCCGGTTGGACGCAATTTATAAAAAATGTGACATAATTCTCCATTAATACCGTTAGGGTATATAAAAGTCAAGAGATGTTTCAACTTTTATACTAAAAAGTGTACCGCCACAGTAATCTAGTCGGATTGACGGGTTGACATGAACCCGGAAATTTAACATAAAACAAAACTCGACCCGAATCCGAAACTCGTTTCATGCTTGTAAACCCGAACATGACACAAAGTTGGACGGTATAGTGACACAAAACCGATTCTAAAACCCTCTACGGTTATTTCCTAATCTATTGAAAAATTCATTTATTTTCACACCAGAGTCTAATCATATGAGTCATACCCTCCTACGGTAAGGTTAACGATGGTGTTCTCTTCCTAGCAAGTAAATCAAAGAATTAAGCATAACAAAATGGGAAAGTTGAGTAACGGGTCAGAACGGTTTTGGGTCAGAATGGGTTCGAGTCAAGATGAGTTCAGGTCAGAATGAGTTTAAAAAAAAAATCATTGTGGATCAAAATGGATTGTTTTTAAAAAACATCAATTTGTTTCAATTTAAAATGTGTTAGAACTAAACAAATACTCCATTAAGATAAATTTTAGTGATTTTCTCATCAAATATGTTATAAATCATTTATAAACGTTTGAATCCATTTCATTCACATAGTTATTAGGTTACACATCTTGACTCGTATATTGTTAAAGAGTTACCTATTATACAATACTTGTTCACATAAACCAACCCATTTGTTTTGATATGGGTGAAGATTACCACCTCTACAAAGAATCACAAAATAAAATAAAATGATAGAAAGGAAGCAGGAATCAAATACAAGTTTAATCAAGGATGTTACCCGTGGATGAGATGGGGATGAACTCGATGCGACAAAAACGATATAGTTGATTAGTGGTGCACAAATAGGTTAACCGGTCGGAACCGGTTTTTAAATTAACCGAACAGGTATATTAGGTTTACCGGTTTGGGTATTAACCGGATTTTTTAACCTAGAATTCCTAACCGATGGAACCAAATCGGGTATTAACCGGACCGGTTAACCGGCCAAACCGGTTCAAAAACCGGTTTTTATACTTATTTTTTTCGCTTTTATTTTATCCGTTATTCCGTTTGACTATTTTGAACTGTTTTTTCTAGTATACATTTTGAACCTAAAAGTTAAATTAATAAAAACCTTAAACTAATCAAACCTAAAACTAATAATTACTAAACTTTAATAAAACCTTAAACTAATCAAACTAATATTAAACCCTAAACATACTATTATTTAATAAAACCATAAACAATAAGGTTTTATTTGGTTTTATTGATTATTAGTTTAATATTAGTTTGATTAGTTTAAGGTTTTATTAGGGTTTAGTAATTATTAGTTTAAGGTTTTGATTATTTTAAGGTTTTATTAGTTATTAGTTTAATATTAGTTTGATTAGTTTAAGATTTTATTAGAGTTTAGTAATTATTAGTTTAAGGTTTTGATTATTTTAAGGTTTTATTAGTTATTAGTTTAATATTAATTTTATTAGTTTAAGGTTTATTATGGTTTAGTAATTATTAGTTTAAGGTTTTGATTATTTTAAGGTTTTATTAGTTATTAGTTTAATATTAGTTTGATTAGTTTAAGGTTTTATTAGGGTTTAGTAATTATGAGTTTCAGGTTTTGATTAAATAAAATTAAATGAACTTTATTAAGTAAGAATTTCAAATAGCAATATTTCATTAAAATAAATTATTTACACAAGCTTTTAAGTAAAAAAGTAAATACAAAATCGAATATCGAAGTTAGTCTTCGGTTTGTGCTTCGGATTGTAGTTTCGGGCTATTGTTCTGCATCCATTCATCTATTGCTTGTTCTTCGTCGGAAAGTGAGAAAGTCGTTCCTTTCTCAACTTCAACTGTATTGTTTCTTCTACCTCAAGGTCGCCTTCAAGTAGTGGGTGGTGTTGTACACGTTCCATTGCGTCCAAATGGTCTTTCAAGAAAATGCACATCTCCAATAATGCAGGAGTAAGCCTCGTCCTTCGTATCGATAAAACCCTGCCACTAAGAGAAAAAGCAGACTCCGAAGCTACCATAGAAGCTTGGACGCTTAGTAAATCACGGGTCATGACAGATAGAATCGGAAATTGGGTTTCCTTTTGTTTCCACCAGGCCAAAATATCAAAGTTTTCAAATTCTTTCGGATTAATACCGGAAATCCAATCTGTTCCTAGGTACCTTCCAAGTTCGCTACTTGCGTTAGTACCTCGGGCCCGTTTAGTTACATTTTGTCTTAAGTTGTTAAACAAATCAAAGTTAACATCTTGGCTTCTACTCGAACTAGAAGCCGCATACATTGTTTGTTGTATGTTAGATGTTTCACCATACTTTTGTAAATAATGCTCAAACATATTTTGAAAAAAGATGTTAAAGTTATTTTTTGTGTTTTTTGCAAAGTTTGGGTCATTCAAACCCAAATCACCAACAATTTTTCATCAATTAATGTTTCAACGCCGGCACTATTGAAACATGGGTTTAATGCCGTCGCACAAGTAAAAACGGCCGGCATTTCTTGAAAGTATTTCAATAGTTTTACTTTCATTGGAAGTAACATTCCCCTATATATCTCATTATTCTCACCCATCGATGGAAAATAGTTAATTTTTCTTGTCATTATAAATAATTGTTGAAGAACCAAACAAGACGTGAGATAATAAACACCTGACAAAATTGTTGTTGCATTTTTAAAAACTCCAAATAAACTAGTGAATTCTCCTATGACGTCCCAACATAGGCTATTAAAAGATTTAGCCTTGCGTTCTCGCACTAAATTGTTATGAAATACTTCCAAGGTTTCTCTTTGTCGTAAGGCGTTGTTAAACATACGCCAAGTCGAATAAGACGGACCTAAAAAGAGGGAGTTCATATCCTCACAAAATTTTTGATATTCCATATATCTTCTACGGTTTTTCATAAAAACATCCTTTAACATTTGTTTAAACTTTTCTTTTAACATATTCATTTCAGGAACCGCAAGAGCATCACTCACAACCAAGTTAATGATGTGGGCAACGCATCTTGTATGAAAAAAACACCGTTACATATCGGTTTATATTTAATTTTTAACTTTTGAACCGCATTAGTATTATTTGAAGCATTATCAAAACTTATTGAAAGTATTTTATCTTGTAAATGAAATGTTTGTATTATTCCATCTAACATGTAAAACAAATGATCCCCCATGTGAGGATACAGAAACATTTCGAAGGCAATTGTACGTTTCATCATTTGCCATGAATCGGGATCAATCCAATGCGCGGTAACGCAAAGGTACGATTCAGGCAAACCGTGAGGTGCCGACCAAACATCCGTTGTTAAGTTAACCCCGGTTTTTAAATTTAAAAAACCCAAAATTAATTCTTGTTTTGCTTGACGCCAACGTTTCAAACAATCACGTCTAATAGTAGTTCAACTTACTTGATGATATCGTGGTTGTAGCGCTTTCTGAATCATCCTCGTCAAGCGTGGGTTGTCAAAATGATTGAAAGGCAAACTTTCTTGTATTACTAAGTTTCCCATCATTTCACGAACCATGTCGGGATCCAAATTCAAAACCCCACACTCTTGAGACATTTGTGCCTGATCGTTTGCCGGATTATTTTTTACCACAACACAATGCTTCGTCAAATGGCTTCTTAAAGTAAAATTAGATCCCGGTTTAAGAAAATTACCGCAACCTTTGCACCATGCCTTATCGACACCGTTTGACATTTCGCATAAGTCGAAATGTTGAAATAGATCTTTGTTCCTCGTTTTAGTTTTTATTCTAACAACGGTTGATTCGGTTGAAGTGGATGCACCAACACTAACGGAACTTTGAGCACTTCGTGAGCTTGCCATGGATGGAATAGAGATTGAATTAAGATTTACGAACGTAATATAAGAAGAGACTGAATCGAGAAGTAGGTGATCCTTTTTTGAGTGTTTATGATCGTTTTCGAGCATTTAAGAAGAAGAGATGTTGTAAGATATTGTGTGATCAAACCAAAACAATCCCCATCTATTTATACTAACGTTTAGGGGCAAAATGGTCCAAAAAATTGTTTAAAACGGCTAGAAACGGCTATAAAAACGGATCTTTTTTTCACACGATTGGTTAACCGGTTAAACCGGTTTCAACGGCTATATTTTGACTCCAACGGCTACTTTTTTGAACCCCTAACCGGTTAACCGGTTTCTACCCGGTCTAAAAAACCGGTTTTGCTTTAACCGGTTTCTCCTCAAAATCTCCCAACCGGTTTAAAACCGGGTGTTTTTCAATTTGGCCCAAACTGGTAACAAAAACCGGTCCAAAAACCGGTTCGGTTCGGGTAACCGGTTTTTTTGTGCACCACTATAGTTGATATAGTGTTTATAATCAACAATATTCCACTATTGATTTCAATTAAGGCTTTTACTAATCTTCAATATACTTTATTTCACTAACTCACACTCATGGTTGTAAAAGTCGCTAGGCGCTAGTCGGGCGGCGAGGTATCGCCTAGGGATTAATCGGCGCTAGGCGGATTGGAATTTTTATATGTAATTTTACAAATATATATTATATACACACATCAATATCAATAATTTAATATAATACTTCAAATAATTTTAAAAAATATACTTAAATATACTAAAAAAAGTACTTTAAAGTGCAAACTTAAACACTGGGTTCAAAGTTTAGAGATAAATTTCGATGTTAACTACTTGAATTCGATGTTTCAGAGACATATTAAAGATTTTTGATTGAGAAATGTCTAAATAATCATGAAATGGGTCCCTTTTTACCATAAAAAAGTCAAAAAAAGCCAAAAAAAGTCAAAAAAGTGAAAAAAAATAAAAATCTGATCGGGCCGCCTAGGCCCCGCCTAGACCCCGCCTAGGCCGCCTAGAACCGCCTAGCGCCTAGGCACCGCCTAGGCCAAAAATTACACAGAAGGTGGGCGCCTAGCGCCTAGGCGGCCGCCTAGGCCGATTTTTACAACACTGCTCACACTACAACAAAATGAAGCTATTGCAACTCTGGAAAAATGTTGCATTAGGCCCTGAAAAAGTTACCTTACACCTAAAGCAACTTTTTATCAAGGGCTGCGTTAGGTGGAGTTGCATTAGACATAAAGCAACTTTTATGTTAGATTGTGCAACGTTTTTTTTAAAGTGTTGCATTTATTGAGAAATGCAACCTTTTTTATTTGCAACCTTTATTAGATGCAAATGTAACTATTTTATTTTTAAATGCAACTTTTTATATACTTAAATGCAACACTTATATTGCTTTATTTACAAAAAAAAAATGCAACTTTTTTTTAATACAATGTAACCATTATTATGTTTACAGATATAAATTGCAACTTTTTCTTATGGTAAATGCAACATTTTCTACCATTCTAATCAAACCTATTGTAACTTGTTAGTGTATCTTTTTATTAATAGCATCATCATTTCAAGCACTACAAATGCTAGTAATATATATGCAGAATTATCTCAATTAAACCATAACATTTATAGCATAGATATTATAGAAAAAGTGTACTCTAAATTACATGTCAAAACCCAAAATAACATTAAGCACACAAAGTTGTCTCATAAAGAGTAACAAAAGCCTCCTACTCAAGTTAAAAACTCCCGGCTTTCAAAAGGTAATTGTTCCATAAGCTTTCTCACTATAGCTTCAAAAGTTTCTCGTTGGTTGTTAATATCTTTATGCATGGCTTCTAACTCGGCTTTTTTTCTTTCAAGGTCCTCTTCAATCTCTTTTCGTTGTTCAAGCAACTGTTTTTTTTCAACTTCAACGCTCGCTTTAAAAGATTCCACAATTCCCCCAGGAACCATAAGTGATGTATCACCACCATCCAATTTTTTTATCAGTTTATTAGTAACTCCCCTACCATAAAGTCGTCAGTATCCATGTTGGTCTTTGTTCATCACAGCTATAAAAGGATCTACCAAAGCACTTCCATCTTCTGATGGTTTGTAGTTCCTCATTTGTTCCTTCAATAAAAAAAACTATTGTCAAAATAATAATAGTTATATCGAAAACACATCTATGTAATGTTGTAACCTACGTAATGTAACATGGTTGAAACTGTACTGCCAGCTCTACCCCACTATTCATAACATGAAATTTGTTATAGTAATAATAATAACATAATAACTATTTTGGGCAGGAAAATCAAATTTATTTTGACTAAAACTTTACATTTGCTTCTAAAGAATGTGAAGGTTTGTTCTGCAGCCACAAAACATGGTTCTGCAGCAACCAAAATGGATTCTACAGCCACCAAAATGGTTAGTAGCTATCAATAAAGAATGTGAAGGTTGGTTCTGCAGCCACCAAAGTGGATATGTAGCTATCAATAAAGAATGTGAAGGTTGGTTTCCGCAGCCACAAAACTTGGTTCTGCAGCCACCAAAGTGGGTTCTGCAGCTATCAAAGCAAACGAAGAATAGTAGCAAGGGTCAAAAGGATGCTCCATTTTGTGATTTAACATCTAAAAATATGATTTCAAAAACCTTTTATGTAATATAAGAAAGCAATCTCTAAACGTTTAAAAACTACTTAAATGTACAAGATAAGCTTCATCTGACATAAAAATATGAACTTACAATTTTCCTTGATGTGTTATCATATGTGTGAACATATGAACGGCCCTCCGTCCTTTTGCGTGTACGTTCGAAAACTTGAGTTAAAGTAGGTGATTCCTTGTTTGGGTCTTCATTTTTCTATATTTGTCACAACACAAATATATATATATATATAATATTAGAATATGGAACAAGAAGAATAAAAACCAATCATGAGCACAACAAAGATGCATTTTACCATCTCGTCTCGAATCCTAGCAAAACTTTTTGGCCCGGCTGTATGCATATTTTTTTGAGACATTCATATTTCCTTGGCTCGCAAACACCGATTCTGCTCAAGCATTAACATATACAATTGAATTTATTATATTACATCAAATAAAACTTTCTGATGAGGTTTTAACATATAGAATTCAATTTATTATATTACATGAAATAAAACTTCGAACGACACTGCTAACGGAGAAATTGTTAAGAAAATTACCGTCGTCTTTTGTTATTCCATAAGCTCAACAACCGGGAGAAATCATCTTCAGGAATGTTTTTGGGTCGATTCCTCCACCTTGTTTTGTTGTCTTTATATTGATAAAAATGTTTTTTCTTAAACCTGCACTTGTGAACTTTATATGCATTTCCAATAGTCATTAAAACCCAAGTTCTAGCAGCATTAGGAACATCGTATTTTTCCTTCAAAAAAGTTTATGATTTAGTAAAGAGATTAAATGCTTATCAAATAAAAGAAATAAAACTTCACAAAACCTTACCAAGACATAATCCCATATCTTTTCTTTATGTGGCACCTTGTGCCATGAACTATGGACCAATGATGCATAACTATGATTCCAAGCAATTGTGCCCAAAAATTGAGAGAATTGTGCGATTATGTCCTTCTCCTTTGATACCGGTCCAATGGGTTGTCCAAATTCATTGCATATAATGACCTCACACTCATAGTTTTAAAAAATTGAATCAGATTGCAAACAACTGATCAGTCTTTCTTAACATCTGATTAGTTAATTATAACAACTATTTTGAATTTTGTTCAGCACTTAAAACAAGCAGTTTTAATTTTGCTTAAGTAAATTTTGGTTTTGTGTAAACCATAATTTATTTAAGTAAAGATCAGTTCTTTACTTTGGTTTTATGTAAACCATAATTCCTCAAATACGTGTCAAATTTTAGTAAAATTTGTTTTTGGTTTGTGTAAATCATACGGTTTTTTGTAAACCACGAAATATTTTGATAAATAAAGCTCGTCAAAGTTTAAGTTCTAAGTGACGGATTTGTAGTAACCGTAATGGTGGACATCGTTATCTGAGTTTCCTATCTAGGAAAGCAATTCGCATATTGATGTGTTGCAAAACACATATGTTTATTAGTTTGTTTTCGGTGGTTTTTGTACATATTTGTTTTGTTTATAATTTTTTTTAGTTGGTACTTCACAATTATGGAAATGGTTGCTTGCAGGTCACAAACATACACATTTGGCACAACAATGCAAAGAAACGAGCTCCCAGTAGTGCGACGACGGATATGGAAATAGAGATAACAACAAATCAGGAATTTTGTGCCCCTCGCGCTACGCGAGAACCATGCAAAACCTTGTCTCGCTACGCGACAGGTCTAGAAGACCAAATTACTCCTCAATTAATCATTGGGTTGACCCGACTATTTTGTCGGTTTTTGAAACCCTTCGCGCTACACGAAGGGTGGTACTGTATCTGTCACGGTATGCGACGAGGGGGGAATCCAGATTAAATTGTTTGATCGATTAAAAACGGCTGGGGGTTGATTTTTAGGGTTACACACGATTTGAGACGAGAGAAGAGGCGACCAGGAGTGCTTGGAAGACAAAGAAGGCAAGATTCAACATTTGGAAGTCATAGGATTGAAAATCAAAGGGTGTACAACATTCGGTTTTGATTCCTTTCATTGTTTTCACTGAATGATGATTTTTTGTATTAGGTTTTTGACTAGATCTTTCATTATGTTTGAAATGATTGTGGGCTAGACCCTTAGAACTACCTAGGTGATGATGATTATGCATATTTAACATTTGTTTTGGTGATTATGGAACACATGTTTGTGATGATTCAATGACATAACGATTTGGTTTTGATTCTTGGATGTGTATGAATGTTTAGATATGTTTATGGTGTAATCAGTTATTCCTCATGTGCTTTTATGAATGTCTTTCATAACATAGGTGTAACACCCCGACCGATGGCGGAAACATTGGGGCGGCACGAAGTGTAGATTGTTCATAGCACAAGGTATAAAGTTGTAAATAGTTCATACATTAAATTCTAGCATTCAATCCTTCATTAAATTCCAACATTCAATACATTTTCTAAAAACCCTAACTATTACATCAGTTGAATTCAAAACATTAAACATAAATAAACTCAAATCCAAGCTCAATAAATTTGCTAATTGGCATTCCGATCTGAAACATGTTTAAAATCAAGTGTCAACTACGAATAGTTGGTGAGTTTCATAGGTTTGATCATATAGCAAAAATAGTTTAATAATAGATAAGTTAACACATGTGAATACCAACCCCAAATGCACAAAGATTGTCAATGAACAAACAATTGATCAGATAGTTAAGTTTGACCAGTACGGAACAATCACCACGAGATTTCCCCTACAGGGAAAACCCATCCTGGATGGGTGGTCAATCCAATGGATCCATTATTGCTACCAATAGATAAGTTGTGATCAATGCAATGCTCAATAGATAAGTTCAATAGATAAGTTCAGAAGATAAGTTCAATAGATAAGTTCAAACAACTAAGGCCATTTAAGCTAAGTTCACATGGTTTATAGATAGGTTAAGTTCAAAGAAACATGTCTCACCCCAAAAGTTCAAAACAAGTAAAAGAGGGGGCTATGAAGACTCACCTTTTGATGAGCTTGATAACTTTGCAACAGAAAATCAAATAGTAGTTCAAGCTGTCCCTCAAGTTCAATATCAACCTAAAGAGATCATTATGTATAAGTGTGTGTTCTTACATAGTTTTGACTTCCATGTAATACCTATGCTCTAGATATGTCATGGTGTTTAGTTTTGTTTTGAGACATTGTTAAATGTTTAGCAATTGTTTTGTCCATGGTAAATTTGATTTTATAAAAGTTTAAATGCAAATAAAATTCCCAAAGTTGAAATATTTAAAAATGTAAACCATTCAAATCTTTTAAGATTAAAAGAAATGTAATTTATTAAATTAGTAAGAAATAGTTTTAAAATGTATAAATTAAACAACTAACATTAAAATATTTAATTTTGTATAATCCTTTGTAAATATTATCATTTTTTTATGCTTGTAAGTTATATAGGTTTAAACAAAATGTTTTTATTTAGATATAAAACATAAAAAAAATGAAAAATCATTTGTTTATGTTGTAAACTAAAAATATGGTTTTATAATGATTTTCATAGTTGGTTTTCATTTGTAAAAATGTATATGTTATCATAAGTTGTTTAAATATATAAATATATAAGAATACATAGTTATATATATATATATATATATTTTATAAAAAGAAAAAGGTTCCTATAATATATTAAAAATTTTTAAATTAGAAGTTAATTATTTGAAATTTAATATAACTCCTTTGTATTAATTTATTCATAAGAAATAATTTAACTAATAATAATATATATATTTAAAAAATATATATATTTTTCTTTATCTATTATAAAGTTTAATCTAAAAAAATTCATGTGAAAATAAAATTTTAAAAGAATTTATAGATTAAAAGTTATTAAAAAATAACGTTTCTGGTCTGAAAACGTCCTAAGCCAGGTTCGAACCTGGAACCATTCTAATGAACTAAGGCGTGTTAACCAGTTGATCTAGGCCTAAGTTGCGAAATTTGTTGGTTAAAAATTCTTTTAACATAAACTGGAAGCTTTCCCTTATTCCAGTTCAAGAACCCGTACAACCCTAACTATTTGGTGCTCGAATTCGAACACTCCTGAACATGATACTTAAATTGAGTATAGGGCTTTTGTTCTAAAATTGAAGACGAGTAACATGGTGAATAGAACACCTACCTTGGCTTTCAATTGACTGGGTTTCGAGATGGAGGAAGGCGACGAAGGAACCGCAACTTGCAGAGCTCGATTCGCACTCAATGATGATTCTTGATGCGTTATTCTTGTTCATAAGGTTTCAAAAATACTAGACGAGTTAGTGTCCTTGATTAATTCGAGTTTATACTTTTTTGGTTAGGTTTTGATAAACGCGTTTTGTTTAGGATTTTGGTAATGATTTTAATATAAATGTTGATTAATCAATCAAAGTGATATGCTGAACCGATTACGCGCTTCGAATCTTTGCTAAATATACATTTGATTAGCTGTAATTGCTTAAGAATGGCTGGATCTGAGTTCGGGTCGAAAAGAGGATATGGGTCGATCCGGTTAGGATTCTTGGTGAGGGAGGAGAAGAACTTTGGGGATGTGGCAGCTTTAGTCCCTCCTTACTTCTCCCATTAATAACAGTTTCAGTTTTGGCAATAATCACCCCTCAACCTTTATATTTCCTAGTTTTTAATTGTTATAAATTGAGTATAATTTTATTTAACTCCATAGTTGATATAAAGTGATAAATGTAAAAACTTTAATTTTTAATGTTATATTAAAATTATAAAATTTAAAACATAGTTATTTTTACTATTTATTTAAGGCTTATAAAATTTAATTATGATTAGAGTTAAAAGTTTGTAATCATTTTATTTAAAAAAAATTATTTGTTTAAGTTATTTATTTACAAAAAAAATTCTAAATTATATAAAAAATCATATTATAAAAAGTATATAAAAATAGAGTTTTACTTTTATTTCTTTTATTTGGTAAAAGAAAAATTATTCACACACACGTAAATATGTGTGTGTGTGTGTATTAAAGTATGTTCAAATTTGTTTTCTAGTATAAATGTATGTAAACTCATTGATGAAAATTTCAAATGACGTCATAAATTGTTTAATAAATATAGTTGTTTATTAAAATTTTCAGAAATGTTACAGTCTCCCCTAATTTTAGGAATTTCGTCCCGAAATTAATGAGAACTGTGGCGAAATTAAGCATTTTCAAATTTAACATGTTAAAGTTGGTGAATGTTTTCTAAGTTGAAATGGGAGTTTAAGGTTTTGAATTCTTCATTTTATTTGACCCTCTGTTTGAGGATAGTAAGTCATGATAAGATCGAATCGAGTGACAAACGATGGGAGGCCCCGAAACCGGGCACCTCGCAGAGGTTGGTTTTCATCATAACACATAGCTCTTAAACTAAAAACTTTCATAATTATGCAGCGGAAATGTAAACATAGTTTGATAAACAGAATTTAATAAAGTGTCTGTATCAAAATCATATCGAATTGCCAAAACCAACGGATCGTCTGGATTGATGCCCGAGCTCCATGCCTTCTCTTATCATAGCTTTAACCTGACATACATGCTAAATCAAGTCAGCTTACGCTGGTGAGTTCTAGTTTTCGTAAAACAACATTAAACATACATATCATAAACATTATTTCATACCCATAGTCCATAACCTTAGCACATATCATCATTTCCATCATCGTCTTACGTTCCACTGTCACCATACGAACAGTGGGCTTATGCCGGCACAAGGCTCCATGTTTATAGTCCGATCGACTCTTACCATGTTTATAGTCCGGTCGATTCCATGTTTATAGTCCGATCGACTCTAACCATGTTTATAGTCCGGTCGATTCCATGTTTATAGTCCGGTCGACTCTCATGTTTATAGCCCGGTCGGCTCCCTGTTTATAGTCCGATCGACTCCCCTGTTTATAGCCCGATCGGCTGTTCGTATCCTGATACAATCAGGTCATCATTCATATTCACCCAGTACAAGTACCGGAGCATCATCATTCTCACATATCCTATAGCACGTATAGGGACATCATTCATTCATCATACATGATACACTAGCATCATACCGTCATTCATCACAATCCTCATACATTTCATGCTAGCATTATAACATCATTCATCGGGTTAATCATGGCATCTTAGGCATGTCATACTAGCCTCATTTCATCATACCATCATAACATACTAGCATCATTTCATCATACCATCATAACATACTAGCATCGTTATCATATCATAACATCATGGTATCATACTATCATCCTAGCCACCTAGGACCTTGCCATATCCCTATAACTATTCTCATAGTTATCGTCATGAAGCATGTGATCATAAAGTCATCATCATATCATATGCTAGCATCATTATCATGTCATGCTATTTATCATCATAACTCATTTATCATGCATTTATCATAATTAGCATACTTTCATGCATACACCATGCTAACACATAAACATGCATATATAGTCAGGGCATATCGTCATTCATTCATCATCATCATAAGCACATAACATCATAGACATCACAATAAGCATGCATGTCAGCCCAAAATATCAAACATAAAAGAGGGCGTCTAGAACTCACCTGATAGTAGACTCCTGTTTTCCTTAGCCGAACTCCTTAGCTAGGACTCAAGGAACCTACATCATTACATCATCCCATTACATCACATTCTTAGACTTAGAAATTATTCTAAGTCCTCATAACCAACTAGTCCCCATTATAAACTCAAGTTCCCGAATCTTAGCTAAGTATCCGAAACACTGGAGGTTCATTACACACACCATACTCGAAACCCATGTACACGAAATTCCTGGAGTTCACGAAATGGATTGTACTCGAAATCATTAAGTGTATTCGAAGTAGCATGTGTACACGAAATGGCCCTTGTACTCGAAATGCCCTGTACACGAAGTATCCTTGTATTCGAAACAGTCATGTACTCGAAATAACAATATATTCGAAATAACAATGTATGATTTCGAGTACCCTCTATACCTGATTTCGTGTACTCATCATTTCATCATTAAACGTCTCAGAAATTCATCTAAGACTTTGGGAAGCTAGTTCTAGGTTCCTTAGGGTGTTATCTACACACTGGAACCTCAAAGTTCCGAACTTTATGCATAAAGGTGTGAGCTTTATGCATAAGTTCCCTTTTTATATAACTATCCTAACTTTTGTATAAAAATCTAGCTTTATATATATGAATCACTTACTTGAAGGTAGCTGATTCTCCTGGTAGAATCCCGTGCGTTTCTTCCTTTGTTTGGTCGAACAAAAGCTCGTTTCTTGGAGTTCTCGAAATCCCCTTCGTATACTCGAGAGAATGTGCTTCCAGACAAAGGTTAGCACGTTTCCAAAGGCACTACTATTTATAGGCAGTGTCTTGTACTCGAAATTGTGGATTTCGAATACTTGGTTTTCGAGAACTAGTGTATTCGAACTTAAATTCGAGTACCCGACTTTGAGACCTGAACTCAGTCATTTTTCATCCCTTTTCTAGCAAGTTACTTACCCGTTACTCGTACGTACAATTCAAATACTTGTATTAGAAAATTGGGGTGTTACAAGTCTCCCCTCCTTACAATAGGTTTCGTCCCGAAACCTGCCTCGTTACATATCGAACAAATGTGGATACAACTTCCTCATCTCGTCTTCCAATTCCCAAGTCGTGTCTGAACCCTTCCGATGCTTCCACTGAACTCTTACTTGACGAACCGTTTTATTCCGTAGCTGCTTTTCCTTCGTATCCACAATGGAAACCGGTTCTTCAATATAGTTCAGTCGGTCATCTACCTCAATGTCATCCAAAGGAACATGCGCTTGCTCGTCTGCCAAGCACTTCCTAAGATGTGACACGTGGAAGGTAGGATGAATCCCGTTCAGCTCCTCTGGTAGGTCCAGTCGATACGCGACTTTCCCTACCCTTGCTTTTATCGGAAACGGTCCGATGTACCTTGGACTCAACTTCCCTCGCTTTCTGAATCGAATGATACCCTTCCATGGTGATACTTTCAGCAGCACTCGATCGCCAACATCAAACTCAATCGGTCTTCGACGCTTGTCCGCGTAAGACTTTTGGCGATCTTGCGCAGCTTTCATACGTGCTTTTATCACCCGTAGCTTTTCTGCCATATCAATCACGGCAGCCTTGTTTCCCATTTCTTTCTGCCCAACTTCACCCCAGCACACCGGGGTTCTACATCGTCTTCCGTACAACGCCTCATATGGGGGCATTCCGATGCTAGAGTGGTAGCTGTAGTTGTAAGAAAACTCCACCAATGGCAAGTGGTCATCCCAGCTCCCTCCAAAATCGATAATGCACGCCCTAAGCATATCCTCCAACGTTTGGATAGTCCTTTCCGACTGTCCATCCGTCTGAGGGTGATAAGCGGTACTGATATTTAACCTCGTTCCCATGGCATCATGAAACTGCTTCCAGAATCTGGAAGTAAACCTCGTATCTCGATCTGACACAATGGAGACAGGAACTCCATGTCGAGTCACAATCTCCTTTACGAACAACTCAGACAACCTTTCGGACGTATACGTTTCCCTGATAGGAAGGAAGTGTGCACTCTTCGTCAGTCGGTCCACAATCACCCATATAGTATCATGCCGCTTAGCTGTCCTCGGTAGCTTGGTGATGAAATCCATGGTGATGTGTTCCCATTTCCATTCTGGTACCTCTAGAGGTTGCACATATCCGTAGGGCTTCTGATGTTCAGCCTTCACTTGCGCACAAGTAAGGCACCTGTTCACATACTGCATCACATTAAACTTCATGCCCGGCCACCAATAATCTTTCCGAAGATCTTGATACATCTTTGTCGCACCGGGATGCACAGAATAACGTGATTTGTGGGCTTCATCTAAAATCCTCGACCGAATGTCCCCATTTCTGGGTACCCACATACGACCGAATCGTACTTTCACACCGTGATCATTGTCTTCCAAGTTCTTGACTTGCCCGAAGATACGTTCAAAACCCACATGCTCTTCTTTCAACCCTTCCTGTTGCGCCTGCTTGAGCTCATTCAGAAAGTCTGGCGTTATCACCAAACTATACGATTTTACTCGTATGGCAGGATGATCAGTCTTGCGACTCAAGGCATCTGCCACTACATTGGCCTTTCCCGGGTGATATAGAATATCACAATCATAATTCTTTAGTAGCTCAAGCCATCGTCTCTGCCTCATGTTCAAATCCTTTTGTTCGAAGAAGTACTTCAAGCTCTTGTGGTCGGTGTAGATGGTACTCCTTACTCCATACAAGTAGTGCCTCCATATTTTCAATGCAAACACCACTGCAGCGAGTTCAAGATCGTGGGTCGGGTAGTTAGCTTCATGAATCTTTAGCTGGCGCGAAGCATAAGCTATTACCCTTCCCCTTTGCATGAGTACGCATCCCAACCCTTGTCGTGACGCGTCGGCATACACAACAAGATCATCATTTCCATCCGGCAGTGCTAGAACAGGAGCTTGGGTAAGTTTCTCCTTTAGCACTGAAAACGCTTGTTCTTGGTTTGGACCCCATTCGTACTTTACGTCTTTCTTCGTGAGCTTCGTCAGTGGCGTCGCTATCTTGGAGAAGTCCTGAATAAATCTCCGATAGTAACCGGCCAAACCAAGAAAACTGCGTACTTCCGTAGGTGACTTCGGAGGGCTCCATTTCATAATCGTTTCAACTTTAGCTGGATCTACCATAATGCCTTCTGGGTTCACCACGTGACCCAGAAACTGTACCTCTCGTAACCAGAAAGCGCATTTGGAGAATTTAGCATAAAGTTTCTCTTTCCTCAGGATCTCCAATACCTCACGTATGTGGCAAGCATGGTCTCCCTCGTTCTTTGAATAAATCAATATATCATCAATAAACACTATCACCGATCGGTCCAGCATCGGTCGACATACTCTGTTCATCAAATCCATAAATGCTGCAGGAGCATTCGTCAATCCAAACGACATAACGAGAAACTCGTAATGTCCATAACGCGTACGGAAAGCAGTCTTTGGAATATCCTGCTCTCGAACTTTCAACTGATGGTAACCGGATCGGAGATCTATCTTTGAGAACCAGCTTGCACCTTGCAATTGATCGAACAAGTCATCAATTCTAGGTAGAGGATACCTGTTCTTTACGGTCAACTTATTCAGTTCCCTGTAATCGATACACATACGCATGCTTCCATCTTTCTTCTTAACGAACAGCACCGGTGCTCCCCACGGAGAGACACTCGGTCGTATAAAACCTTTATCAAGGAGTTCTTGTAGTTGGGTCATCATTTCCTTCATCTCAGTTGGAGCTAAACGGTAAGGTGCCTTGGCAACGGGTTGTGCCCCTGGCACTAAGTCGATCTGGAACTCAATTTCCCGTTCGGGTGGTAATCCAGGCAATTCCTCAGGGAATACATCGGGGAAGTTACACACCACGGGAACATCATCAATCGTCCTCATATCCATACGTTCCTCAATCACGTAGGCCAGGTAGGCTACACACCCTCGCCTCATCATAACATCAGCCTTGATCATTGAAATGATCTTAGGCGCATACATCGCTCTATCACCATAAACCGTCACGGAGCTCCCATCCATCGCACGTAGGCATATCATCTTTCGTCGACATACAATGTTAGCCTCATATTTGGCTAACCAGTCCATACCCAAAACCACATCGAATTCTCCTAAGGTAATAAGAAACAATCGTACTGGGAACCTATGACCTCCTATTTCAACATAGCAATCATCAATAGCCTCAGTCACCCTGGTCATCTTACCATTAGCCGTCTCTACATCAATTACCCGATCTATCTTCTTAACCTTCCCAGATAACCCATCACAGAAAGTAGAAGATACAAAACTCATACTGGCACCAGAATCAAACAATACAGAAGCAGGAATATTGTTGATAGAAAAGGTACATGTGACCACATCAGGGTCCTCAATCGCATCATCCTTCGTCATCGTAAAGGCTCGTGCTTTAGCCTTCTGCTTCTCCTTTCCTTTCTTTTCTTTCTTACCCGAGCCCGAAGCATCCGCCCGTGGTTGTCTACAATCTTTGGACAGATGTCCCATCCCGTTGCAGTTGTAGCATCTCATAGCACCGGGGCAATTGGCTGAAAAATGCCCCACCTTTCCACATCGAAAGCATAAGTTTGTGCCCACACGGCACAGCCCAGAGTGGCTTTTGCCACACTTACGGCATAGACCTGTTTCCTCTCGCTTGATCTTCTTGCCAGAAGACTTTCATTGGTCTGTTCGACCCCTCTTAGTCCCGGAAGACTCCTTCACCCTGGTTTCCTCTTTCACTGGCTCATCGGCCATCACATCATCCCATACAATACCACTGAGTTCAACAGTGGAGTCAAAGGTCTTAGGAGCATTGGCCTTGACATGAATTCTTACTTTTGGAGGCAAGCCCTCCATGTACAACTTCACCCTGCGTTCCTCGGTAGAAACCAGATGAGGAACGAGTCTTGCCATCTCATTGAACCGTGAAGTGTACTGCCTGTGATTCAGACTTCCCGCTTTCAGCACCAGAAACTCCCTTTCAACCTTATCCAGCTCATTCTTGGGACAGAACTGCTTAGTGACCAGTTCCTTTAGATCATCCCAAGTCATCTTATCCATATCGGCTGCAGCCTTGGACTGCTTAATGGTGTTCCACCAGTGAAGCGCCTCCTCGACAAAGGAGTGAGCTGCAAACTTGACAGCTTGATCAATTCGGCACTCACTGATGGAAATAACAGCCTCCATAGCAGATATCCAGTGGCAGGTGGCCACAGCATCTTTCTTACCATCGAAGGTCGGTGGGTTGCATCCTTTGAAGGACTTGTAGTCACAGCCCTTCAGTTTCCCAGTCATAGAGTCGCCGCTCTTAGTCTCGATGATCACCACCTCATCTTCTTTAGTACTCTCCTTAGTTCCTTCAGACTTGTCTTTTAGAGCATCCTTCAGTGCCTTAGCAATCAAGGCTGGTAGTTTTTCATCCATGATTTTGCAGACCTCATCAGAAATAGCCTTCACCACAATAGGCTCTAGAGTAAACTCATCTTCATTCTCAGGTTGCTCGTTGTGCTCGTGGTCGTCTTCATTGACGGGTTCTTCACTCTCGACACGTGGTTCTTCAGGTTTCTGTGGTTGCTTACGTGGTCTACCCTTTTGTCCAGCCATCTAACTATCTACAGGATGCAACAATTAATGAGTTAGTATAGGAATCAGTTTAGCACGAAATAAGCTTTGTAAATCGTTAATGACGTTGATCAAGTGCTATTAACCATTTACCCAACTCATAGGCTCTAAACGTTTCCCATCCCATCTCTTCAAGGTGCAAGACACTAACTACATACATAACCTTACATCTAACCCTTAACTCATACATAAACATTCCGCTCGTGGCATCCGTTCATCAATGGTTGGCAATCCGCGTCACTTAATCCCATTCTCAGTTTAAGTCTTAGCATTTGGGATGCTAAGATCTCTCAAACTATGGCTCTGATACCAACTTGAGAGGCCCCGAAACCGGGCACCTCGCAGAGGTTGGTTTTCATCATAACACATAGCTCTTAAACTAAAACCTTTCATAATCATGCAGCGGAAATGTAAACATAGTTTGATAAACAGAATTTAATAAAGTGTCTGTATCAAAATCATATCGAATTGCCAAAACCAACGGATCGTCTGGATTGATGCCCGAGCTCCATCCCTTCTCTTATCATAGCTTTAACCTGACGTACATGCTAAATCAAGTCAGCTTACGCTGGTGAGTTCTAGTTTTCGTAAAACAACATTAAACATACATATCATAAACATCATTTCATACACATAGTCCATAACCTTAGCACATATCATCATTTCCATCATCGTCTTACGTTCCACTGTCACCATACGAACAGTGGGCTTATGCCGGCACAAGGCTCCATGTTTATAGTCCGATCGACTCTTACCATGTTTATAGTCCGATCGACTCTTACCATGTTTATAGCCCGATCGGCTCTTACCATGTTTATAGCCCGATCGGCTCTTACCATGTTTATAGCCCGATCGGCTCCGTGTTTATAGCCCGGTCGGCTCCATGTTTATAATCCGTCGACTCTCTTGTTTATAGTCCGGTCTATTCCATGTTTATAGTCCGGTCGACTCTCATGTTTATAGCCCGGTCGGCTCCCTGTTTATAGTCCGATCGACTCCCCTGTTTATAGCCCGATCGGCTGTTCGTATCCTGATACAATCAGGTCATCATTCATATTCAACCAGTACAAGTACCGGAGCATCATCATTCTCACATATCCTATAGCACGTATAGGGACATCATTCATTCATCATACATGATACACTAGCATCATACCGTCATTCATCACAATCCTCATACATTTCATGCTAGCATTGTAACATCATTCATCGGGTTAATCATGGCATCTTAGGCATGTCATACTAGCCTCATTTCATCATACCATCATAACATACTAGCATCATTTCATCATACCATCATAACATACTAGCATCGTTATCATATCATAACATCATGGTATCATACTATCATCCTAGCCACCTAGGACCTTGCCATATCCCTATAACTATTCTCATAGTTATCGTCATGAAGCATGCGATCATTAAGTCATCATCATATCATATGCTAGCATCATTATCATGTCATGTTATTTATCATCATAACTCATTTATCATGCATTTATCATAATTAGCATACTTTCATGCATACACCATGCTAACACATAAACATGCATATATAGTCAGGGCATATCATCATTCATTCATCATCATCATAAGCACATAACATCATAGACATCACAATAAGCATGCATGTCAGCCCAAAATATCAAACATAAAAGAGGGCGTCTAGAACTCACCTGATAGTAGACTCCTGTTTTCCTTAGCCGAACTCCTTAGCTAGGACTCAAGGAACCTACATCATTACATCATCCCATTACATCACATTCTTAGACTTAGAAATTATTCTAAGTCCTCATAACCAACTAGTCCCCATTATAAACTCAAGTTCCCGAATCTTAGCTAAGTATCCGAAACACTGGAGGTTCATTACACACCCCATACTCGAAACCCATGTACACAAAATTCCTGGAGTTCACGAAATGGATTGTACTCGAAATCATTAAGTGTATTCGAAGTAGCATGTGTACACGAAATGGCCCTTGTACTTGAAATGCCTTAGTACACGAAGTATCCTTGTATTCGAAACAGTCATGTACTCGAAATAACAATATATTCGAAATAACAATGTATGATTTCGAGTACCCTCTATACCTGATTTCGTTTACTCATCATTTCATCATTAAACGTCTCAGAAATTCATCTAAGACTTTGGGAAGCTAGTTCTAGGTTCCTTAGGGTGTTATCTACACACTGGAACCTCAAAGTTCCGAACTTTATGCATAAAGGTGTGAGCTTTATGCATAAGTTCCCTTATTATATAACTATCCTAACTTTTGTATAAAAATCTAGCTTTATATATATGAATCACTTACTTGAAGGTAGCTGATTCTCCTGGTAGAATCCCGTGCGTTTCTTCCTTTGTTTGGTCGAACAAAAGCTCGTTTCTTGGAGTTCTCGAAATCCCCTTCATATACTCGAGAGACTGTGCTTCCAGACAAAGGTTAGCACGTTTCCCAAGGCACTACTATTTATAGGCAGTGTCTTGTACTCGAAATTGTGGATTTCGAATACTTGGTTTTCGAGAACTAGTGTATTCGAACTTAAATTCGAGTACCCGACTTTGAGACCTGAACTCAGTCATTTTTCGTCCCTTTTCTAGCAAGTTACTTACCCGTTACTCGTACGTAGAATTCAAATACTTGTATTAGAAAATTGGGGTGTTACAAACGACTCGTGAAGAGTTTACGGAAAAAAATGAGTCGTGAAACAAGCATCATGTTCGAATATGATAATGAAGGCACGCCAATAGAGGACACGTAGATTCTTATATTGAATGCTTCATTCAGAAATGTGAGTCAAAGATCATTACGATTCAAAAGGTAAAATCAAACACCAAACTTGGTTGCTAGTTTAAAGTTCAACACCACAAGACATGAAAATTGTCTTAGGTCAAATAAATTTGTTGAACTACAAATATGTTGTTATACAGATTAATTTAGGTTCAATTTCTATGAATTTAAATACAGCTCTTACTGTTGAGTGTATCCTCTACAAGATTCGATTCTCGCAACCGAAATCATTACGCAATTTGTCGCACTATTGTTGTCTCATGTAAAGTTCTTTTTGGTTAAGAATATGTTAAAGGCACAATGTCTTCAATTCTTAAAGATAAATATGACAACATCAAGCTCGTGTTTTGTGGATTAGGTTTTGCTTCTTAGTATGAAGTTTATTTGTTTGTGATCAATAGAAAGTGCGGCCAGTAATACGGTAACTTATTATGATGTTATTAGTTTTATCGTGTAAATGTATGTAAATTGTTGTATTGTATATATGAGATCAAATCATTTGAGATATTAATCTCATATGTTGATGTTTGATGTGGGACTTGAAATTCGAAAGCGGTTGTATTCGTCTTTTGAGTTTTTTTTTTTCATTTTGATAGTTTAATTGTTTCGATATAAGAATTGCTAAGACATTTGATTGATTTAGTATATAGAAATATACACCAAGTCTTAGTATGCAAGAATCAATTGATGTAACTCATAGGTCTAACTAATATTTGTTCTCTTGATGATGACACTAAAATCTACAATCCTAACATTGATCAAGCTTTCGGTTCTACTCCCAATGTATTGTTGGTGCTTATATATAGGGTATACCGCAACCAACCCACCACATCACCAATACTTTGAAAGCATACCGATCACCTACAAATACACACAACATAAAACAAGTTTCACTTTGCTTTACATATAATTGGCTATACAGGTATAGTTCATACTTTTCGAACAAAATTTGATTGAGTTTAAGTTAATCATCTAAAGTTTTCAACAATTGTGTCCGTTGTCTCGCATTCGTAGGATTTGCATGTACTACAATTTCACGTTCTGTGTGCACCCGTAACAGAAATTTGCCTTGCATGTTTACCCTACTTGCTGATTATAGCACGCAACTAGGTGGATACAAGATCCATTAATGAAATGTGATCCCTAAAGTTCACAATGCAACCAAATACAATATAGTTAATGTCAATAAAGTTAATGTAGTCTATTAAATGATCTATCTAATATAGTTTACATTCTACCATGTAAAAGCTAAAATTTATAAACCACAAAATTTTATTTGCACTAAAATCAAGTAATACAAGATCATAACAATCATTGATCATGAACACATCATTCAAACGTCCTGATTAGTTTGAGCATCTTGGGCAACTAGTTGAAGAGTTCGGGCACAAGTTGCTCTGTGGTTATTGTTCGCGAGTCGTGGGCATTGATTTCTGAAGTGATTAGGGTCGCCACATTCATAACAAGCCCTTTTGTTAGCTATGGCAGGGATAGCAGGTGCAACAGGTTGTCGTCTATTGGTTGCGCTAGTTGAGCTTTTTATACGAGAGGTCCACTTCGACAAGTGTTGGCAAAGTGACCATACCTCCCATAGATAGTGCAAAAACGACATTGTCGGTTAAGTGGGTGATGTAACTTACAGTTTTTGCATAGAGGTTGAACTCCCACATAGGCTTTGTTGTCTCGTGGAGCTTGTTGATTCAGAGGAATAGCAGGAATAGCATGGGTTGCCATAGCTAAATTCCTAACCTTTCGCTTGTGAGTGTTGGGTTTGATGAGGTTGGTAGATTCAGTGTTGTCCTCCTTTGAAGATTCTTCAGTGTTGGCCTTTGTTTCAACTTTCTTGACCCCTTCCTAGTTAGGGTTCGAGCTTTGACATGATTGTCGGTTAAGGTTGCAGCAAGTCGGGTTGCATCTTCAAGTGTGGTAGGCTTGCTACCAAAAGCAGTTTCTTGGATTTGCATAGGAAGTACACCAATATACTTTTCAATGGCCCGAGACAAAGGTGTCACCAAGTGTGGCACAAGTAAACTGAGTTCATGGTAACAGACTGTATAAAGAAGGTTCTCTCCACTATCTTGCTTGAGCTCCCAGAATTCGGTTTCAAGCTTCCTCATTTCGTTACGAGGATAGAATTCCTCGGTCATAAGTTGCTTGACCTCAGGCCAGGTCAAAGCCATAGCAGCATCTGAACCCCTTGTTCGCTTTTCAGCATTCCACCAAGTGAGTGCCCTCTTTTGAAAGAACTTGTGGCATAACGAATTTTAAGGTTCTCAGGACAATCAGAATGAAGGAACGTGCTCTCAATGCTTTCAAACCATTAAAGCAATCCAGTAGCTCCTTCAAAGCCAGTGAACTTTTCAGGGTTACACGAGTTGAAGTGTTTGAAGGTGCAAGTTGGATTTGCACCCCCACCATTAATATTATTTTGAACTGGGTTCACATTTGCAGCTTGATTGAGTTGAGTCACCAAGGTTGGTAGCACAACAGCCATTTGTTGAGAAATGATATGGGCTAACTCGTGTATAGTGAGGTTGTTGATATTGGTGGTGTTGTTGGCATTGGTGTTAGTGTTGTTGGTGTTGTTGGCATTAATGTTGGTGTTATTGGTGTTGGTGTTGGTGTTCTTGGTAGTGCTACGAAGAAGACGAGGCATGGTTCTACAAGAGTTCAATTGAAAAGGATGAGGATTTATATAACTCAAAGAGTTCAAATAAATTGAGGGTTCAAATGATAGTTCAATCACAGGAATTACTTGGATTGTATTCCAAAGGAATACTTTTTGACAGATCAAAGTGTTTAAGTTCAATTTAACTTTCAAAAAGACATACTTTAGCCTATAGGTTCATACTCACTCCAAGGGTTCCTAGGAAAGCATAACATGTCCATCGGTTGATTTGGATTTATACGAAATACTTTCTTAGACAGAACTCCCCAAAGTACAGGTATTCCCCCTTCCAAATTGTATGTGTTTTCTAATCATTAAAATGAACCTAAAGACTATGATGGGATTCAAAATTTTAATTAGAATTAGAAGTCGAAGATCATTCCTTGTAACGAAGATCCTTGCTCAAGTCGTAAGAATGGGGTAGAGAAGTTTTGAACCCTAAGGTCAAGTGTTTGAATACTAAAGCATCCTAAACTAGGTTCAAATATTTGACCTATCAAATAACTAGTCAAGTAGAACAAAGTAATCACATAGTCAATTTTGACCTATCATGGCAACTATAAAGTTCAAATAATAGTTCATGGCCTAGCATGGCAACTATAGAGTTCAAATAACAGTTCATAACCTAAGAGTTCAACTAACGCATCCTATGGTTATAGTCTAGGTAATCTAGTTCAAATAACCTAATTCTCTATAACCCAGGTTCTGATACCAATCTGTAACACCCCGACCGATGGCGGAAACATCGAGGCGGCACGAAGAGTAGATTGTTCATAGTACAAGGTATAAAGTTGTAAATAGTTCATACATTAAATTCAAACATTCAATCCTTCATTAAATTCTAACACTCAATACATTTTCTAAAAACCCTAACTATTACATCAGTTGAATTCAAAACATTAAACATAAATAAACTCAAATCCAAGCTTAATAAATTTGCTAATTGGCATTCCCACCTGAAACATGTTTAAAATCAAGTGTCAACTACAAATAGTTGGTGAGTTTTCATAGGTTTGATCATATAGGAAAAATAGTTTAATAATAGATAAGTTAACACATATGAATACCAAGCCCAAATGCACAAAGATTGTCAATGAACAAATAATTGATCAGATAGTTAAAAATTGTTAAATTAGAATAAAAAGGTTTATATAATATATTAAAAATTGTTAAATTAGAAGTTAATTATTTGAAATTTAATATAACTCCTTTGTAATAATTTATTCATAAGAAATAATTTAACTAATAATAATATATATATTTAAAAAATATATATATTTCTTTATCTATTATAAAGTTTAATCTATAAAAAATTCTGTGAAAATAAAATTTTAAAAGAATTTATAGATTAGAAGTTATTAAAAAAATAAGGTTTCTGGTCCCAAAACCGGCCTAAACCAGGTTTCTGGATCCATTATTGCTACCAATAGATAAGTTTTGATCAATGCAATGCTCAATAGATAAGTTCAATAGATAAGTTTAGAAGATAAGTTCAATAGAAAAGTTCAAACAACTAAGGCTATTTAAGCTAAGTTCACATGGTTTATAGATAGGTTAAGTTCAAAGAAACATGTCTCACCCCAAAAGTTCAAAACAAGTAAAAGAGGGGGCTATGAAGACTTACCTTTTGATGAGCTTGATAACTTTGCAACAGAAAATCAAATAGTAGTTCAAGTTGTCCCTCAAGTTCAATATCAACCTAGAGAGATCATTATGTATAAGTGTATGTTCTTACATAGTTTTGACTTCCATGCAATACCTATGTTCTAGATATGTCATGGTGTTCAGTTTTGTTTTGAGACATTGTTAAATGTTTAGCAATTGCTTTGTTCATGGTAAATTTGGTTTTATAAAAGTTTAAATGCAAATAAAATTCCCAAAGTTGAAATATTTAAAAATGTAAACCATTCAAATGTTTTAAGATTAAAAGAAATGAAATTTATTAAATTAGTAGGAAATAGTTTTAAAATGTATAAATTAAACAATTAACATTAAAAGATTTAATTTTGTATAATCCTTTGTAAATATTATCATTTTTTTAATGCTTGTAAGTTATATAGGTTTAAACAAAATGTTTTTATTTAGATATAAAACATAATAAAAACGAAAAATCATTTGTTTAAGTTGTAAACTAAAAATATGGTTTTATAATGATTTTCATAGTTGGTTTTCATTTGTAAAAATGTATATGTTATCATAAGTTGTTTAAATGTATAAATATATGAGAATACATGGTTATTTATATATATATATATATATATATATATATATTATAAGTAGAAAAATATTTATATAATATATTAAAAATTGTTAAATTAGAAGTTAATTATTTGAAATTTAATATAACTCCTTTGTATTAATTTATTCATAAGAAATAATTTAACTAATAATAATATATATTTTAAAAAATATATATGTATTAATCTTTATCTATTATAAAGTTTAATCTAAAAAAAAAATTCCTGTGAACATAAAATTTTAAAAGAATTTATAGATTAAAAGTAATTAAAAAAAATAAGGTTTCTGGTCCTAAAACCGGCCTAAGCCAGGTTCGAACCTGGAACCATTCTAATGAACTAATGTGTGTTAAACAGTTGATCTAGGGCCTAAGTTGTGAAATTTGTTGGTTAAAAATTCTTTTAACATAAACCGGAAGCTTTCCTTTATTCCAGTTCAAGAACCCGTAAAACCCTAACTATTTGGTGCTCGAATTCGAACACTCCTAAACATGATACTTAAATTGAGTATAGGGCTTTTGTTCTAGAATTGAAGACGAGTAACACGGTGAATAGAACACCTACCTTGGCTTTCAATTGACTGGGTTTCGAGATGGAGGAAGGAGACGAAGGAACCGCAACTTGCAGAGCTCGATTCGCACTCAATGATGATTCTTGATACGTTTTTCTTGTTCAGAAGGTTTCGAAAATACTAGACGAGTTAGTGTCCTTGATTAATTCGAGTTTTATACTTGTTTGGTTAGGTTTTGATAAACGCGTTTTCTTTTGGATTTTGGTAATGATTTTAATATAAATGTTGATTAATCAATCAACTTGATATGCTGAACCGATTACGCGCTTCGAATCTTTGCTAAATATACATTTCATTAGCTGTAATCGTTTAAGAATGGTTGGATCTGAGTTCGGGTCGAAAAGAGGATATGGGTCGATCCGGTTGGAAGTCTGGGTGAGGGAGGAGAAGAACTTTGGGGATGTGGCAGCTTTAGTCCCTCCTTAGTCCTTACTTCTCCCATTAATAAGAGTTTCAGTTTTGGCAAAAATCACCCCTCAACCTTTATATTACCTAGTTTTTAATTGTTATAAATTGGGTATAATTTTATTTAACTCCATAGTTAATATAAATTGATAAATGTAAAAACTTTACTTTAATGTTATATTAAAATTATAAAATATAAAACATAGTTATTTTTACTATTTATTTAAGGCTTATAAAATGTAATTATGATAAGAGTTAAAAGTTTGTAATCACTTTATAAAAAATTTATTTGTTTAAGTTATTTATTTACAAACAAATTATAAATTATATTATAAACAGTATATAAAAATAGAGTTTTACTTTTATTTCTTTTATTTGGTAAAAGAAAAATTATTCACACACACGTAAATATGTGTGTGTATTAAAGTATGTTCAAATTTGTTTTCTAGTATAAATGTATGTAAACTCATTGATGAAAATTTCAAATGACGTCATAAATTGTTTAATAAATATAGTTGTTTATTAAAATTTTCGGAAATGTTACAATAGGTGCATGTTAAATCAATTAGTTTGTGTTTTTAATTAGTAAATGTATTGCTAGATGTAGTAGTTCATAGATTCATGGTTATGTTTTAAATATTCTAAATGTTTAACCAATCTCAAAAGTCGTGAGGTGAGAGGTTGTTGGTTTGTCTTGGATGTTTAATTCCTAGTTAAAATCTTTGTGAGAAGATTATTTCTAGTTAATTAGACAATTATTTGCTCACCAAATCCAAGTTGAGATGCATTGTTATCCCTTGCATATTAGCGTGTTTAAGACTTTCGTTTTCGTGAGGTAGATTGTCTTTAGGATATGTCATTGATGGGATTGGGTAACTTGTGAAAAAAACTCAAAAAACCGGTATGTTAACAAATTTGTAGGTATCTTGGTTGACATCTTTGAGAAGGGTCAAAGATGCTCTAAGTTGCTAATAATTTAGCATTTCAAGATCCCGGTTTCACAATAGTTCCATAATCAATTTAAGAGGTGTTAAGCATGTATAGGATTCAACCCTAGGTAGTAACTCCATCATCATGGCCAGAGATTGCAGGTCTAAATTCCCTAACAACAACAACCCCAACAACAACCAGAACAACAACAACAACCATCAAAACACTCTCAAAGGGTGTTATGAATGTGGCAAGCCGGGCCACATGAGGAGGGACTGCCCTCAACTAAAGAAGGCCGGAGGAGGAGCGGCCAAGGGTCGAGCGTTTGTGATTGGCTCGGGGGAAGCCAAAGACGATCCTAACATCGTAACCGGTACGTTTCTTTTAAATAATGTCTATGCTAGCATATTATTTGATACCGGTGCCGATAGGAGCTTTATATCTAGTGAGTTTAGCAAATTACTAGATATTACCCCAACACCACTAGATTATAAGTATACCGTAGAGTTAGCTGACGGCAAACTGATTGAAACACAACACATCTTTCGAGGATGCGTCATGGTTTTGGCGGATCACGAACTCGAAATCGATTTGATGCCGGTGACTCTCGGAAGCTTTGATGTGGTCGTTGGAATGGATTGGTTATCCGCTAACCAAGCTGAAATCGTATGCAACGAGAAGATCGTACGAGTGACGTTGCAGAACGGAGAACAGATCTCGATTCAGGGGGAAAGACGGGGAGTACCTCTGAACATCATGTCATGCATGAAGGCGAACAAGTACCTACAAAAGGGATACGCTGCCATACTAGCCCTCATCGCAGAGCAACCAAAGAAGGAGAGGAAGATTGAGGACATCGCTGTAGTCCGCAATTTTCCCGAAGTATTTCCCGAGGATCTACCTGGACTACCTCCGAAACGACAAGTCGAGTTTCAGATAGACCTCGCACCAGGAGCAGCACCGATCGCCAAAGCTCCATACCGACTAGCACCGACTGAGATGCAGGAACTGTCTAACCAGTTGCAGGAGCTGTTAGACAAGGGATTTATCAGACCGAGCTTCTCGCCGTGGGGAGCACCGGTCTTGTTCGTAAAGAAGAAAGACGGATCATTCCGCATGTGTATCGACTACAGAGAGCTGAACAAGGTGACGATTAAGAATCGATATCCCTTACCGCGAATAGACGATCTGTTTGACCAATTGCAAGGGTCAAGCTACTATTCGAAGATCGATTTAAGATCGGGTTACCATCAACTAAGGATACAGGAAAATGATATTCCTAAGACAGCCTTCAGAACTCGATACGGACACTACGAATTCTTGGTTATGCCCTTTGGACTGACCAACGCACCAGCCGTATTCATGGATCTCATGAATAGAGTGTGCAAACCTTACCTTGACAAATTCGTAATAGTGTTCATTGACGACATTCTGATTTACTCAAAGAATCAGGAGGAACATGCTGAACATCTAAGGCTAGTCTTGGAACTGCTGAAGAAAGAGCAACTGTATGCGAAGTTTTCGAAATGCGACTTCTGGATTCGCGAAGTCCAATTCCTTGGACACGTGGTTAACGAACGGGGAATACACGTAGACCCAGCCAAAATCGAAGCCATCAAGAACTGGGAAGCACCCAAGACTCCAACTGAGGTGCGGCAATTCCTTGGACTGGCCGGGTACTACAGGAGATTCATCGAAGGATTCTCAAAGATTGCCCAATCACTGACATCCCTGACACATAAAGATAAGAAATTCGATTGGGGAGACAAACAGGAAGCTGCATGTGACAATCCGACTTTTTACACTAACCTTGTTAACGGGAGTTGGTGCTATCACAGGCCCAACAAGACCAATGAAGGCCCAACAAGCCCAACAAGGTTAATGAAGGCCCAACAAGGTCAGTGTAGGCCCATTGAGGTTTGAGAAGGCTCAATAAGGCCATTGTGGGCCCAGTAAGGTTAAGATAGGCCAATAAGTTTAAATTAGGCCTAATAGTATTTTGTGAGGCCCAATTAGTTTAACTTAGCCCAACAATATTTCAAGTGATCTAATTAGTAATAATTCGGGGTTTTTGATTTAACTTTGTTAATCAAAACAATATATTATTGTTTAAGAATAACCTATAAGGGTTAAGATTAATCAAAAATCAAGCTCTAAGTGTTTTGATTTCAAGGATTTATAAGGTATTATGCTAAGACATTGAATTTTGACTTTAGATAGTCAAAAATTCGGATTTTTATGATCCTTAAATTTGAATTCTATGATTTCAATAGGTTACAGTCGAATTAAGTCTTAGTATTTATTTTATAAATCAAGGTAAACATGTTAAAAACTTAAAAGAGTAGATTTTGACTTGAAAAGTCAAAATTTCATATGCAATTCAAGTAACAATTCGAATTTCACATAAATTCGGAGTTGTAACTGAAATTAGTAACTTATAATCATCACATTGATGATGATTAATCATTTGCATACGTTATTAGGCCATTAAGTATTGAATTAAATCCAAATGGTCGATTAGTAAGCCAAAACCGTTCCATTAGCTATCAATTCCACCTTAATCGATCAAATCTTTCACAATTGAACTCTCTAAAACTCCAATCGGTATCTTTAGAGTCATTTCCAAGCAACCAATTGATTCCAGAAGCTCGGGAAGAAGGATTAGGATCAAGGGTTGCCGAAACTAGGGCTTACAATCGAATCTCATAAATCCGACATCAAACAAGGTAAGAAATCGTTTCTTCACACTCTAAAGTAGCCGATTAAACATAAGCCTATGTTAATTTCAGGTTCTAACAACGAATTGATAGAGGTCGATTACTAGGGTTCGTTGTTAGAGCTGTTTTGGGGGTTGTTGATTAAACCGGTTTAAAAATCAAATTAAATGGCATGGGTAGTTTCAGAAATCCTCGATAAAACTAAACCACAACTCAATTTCTGTAATCGTGCACGAATTGAACGAGTTCGATTAATAGGGTTCTTGAATAATGATGTTTTGGGGGTTTCTAAGGAACTGAGTTCGAAAATCAAAATTTGATGTTATAGATAGTTCAGAAGAGGCCGATTGAGGTTATCCCTAAGTTAATTTCAAGGATCATCAAGGAATTAAATGATTTTGATTTAGGTTTGGGGTATACACATGCGAGACAAATAATATCACGAATTAGGGTTCTAAATTGATGGTTTGATTGAATAAATTCTGAAATGGGACTCGCTTTGAGGATAGAAATAAAACCCCTGTGGTTCTAGGATCGATGGGAATCGAATTCGTGGTCAAATTGGGGATGTATGGTTCGGCCATAGTATAACAAAGGGGAACTGAACCATGTAAGCTTAAAAGATTTTATTTTCGAAACCTATTGCGAAACCCTAGCGGGCTTGACTGGTTATGGGCGTGTGTGTTGGAGTTGAGGGTCGCGGGTTCGAGTCCCGGCCCAACCATTTTTTTTGATTTTAAGATTGATTTAGTATTTTAACCATATTTTATTCGTTCTAACTCCGTTTTCATTCGTTCAAGTTGCGTTGGAACCGTAACGAGAATACGAACGTGTTGAAATGATAAAATTCATATTTTAATCCGAACACGAAATCGCGTATAACTACGTTTAATTAAATAAAATCAAATGTGATTTTATTTAAACGATTTCAATGACACGCGTACTTTCGTATGCACATTCTTAGCAAATCCAACATACGTGTGTTGACACGTATGTGATTTTAAGCACAAAACGATTATTCGAATAACACTAGGTTATTGTTTAAACACAGATTCTTCGTAGAAGGATTTCTTTCACGAGCTTTTAGTGTGTGATCATTCTGCTATCATCAAAGGTGCGTACACGGCCCCTTTCTTATTTTAAACTGTTTTGGGGGAGAAAACATGTGCAACAAACTATTTTAGATACATATCACTTGCATGAGTTATCTGTTTACATTATGTGACAACATATCAACTTGAAAGTCCTTACACACTTCGAACTGTTTAGTTTGTTGTAATGCAAAGCGTGGTAGTTGGAAATAGATCTATTAGGTTTGACAAACCTCACCTGGTAGATGGGATCTACGCAGGTGTTTGACTGACCAAACACAATTTTACTATTGTTGTGATAGACAATAGTGGCAAGGCGAAAACATGCTATAGCATGGCAATTAGTCAGCTTCGGTGTCGAACACGTATGTAAATAGTTTATATGACTAGCTATCATGACTGTGCATTTGTGATAATGTTATCTACAAACTTGTTATTCAAACTGATGTTTTGAACACTATGATTATTTAAAACCTGTGTTATGCACCAACCTTTGTGTTGACTTGATTTGCATGTTTTCTCAGGACGCTAAGGCGCGTGTTACAGCTGGCATGGACTAGGAAGATAGAGTCTCATGCATTATAAACACTTTGAATTTGAACATTTGAACATTTAAGTATTTTGATTTGTAATGTTTACTTTCCAACTGTTTATGATTTTAAACGCTTCCGCAACTTTTTGTAAACTCTGAATGTTATGTTTTAAAGACCAACGTATGTTTTGAAATTCGTATAGAGGTCTTCGCTATGTCTAATGATCTGAGATCCTGGTTTGTCACGTTCCCAAACGGTATGATTCCGTTAGTTGAAATTGGGGGTGTGACACTGCATTTAACTTGTTGAAGCAGAAACTATGCACTGCACCTATCCTATCCTTACCGGAAGGATGCGATGACTTCGTGGTGTATTGCGACGCCTCGAAGCAAGGACTCGGTTGCGTGCTCATGCAACGCGAGAAAGTGATAGCCTACGCTTCACGACAACTGAAGGTGCATGAGAAGAACTACACGACTCATGACCTTGAGTTGGGAGCCGTAGTGTTTGCTTTAAAGATCTGGCGACACTACTTGTATGGCACAAAATGCACTATCTTTACCGATCATAAGAGCCTACAACACATCTTCGACCAGAAAGAGTTGAACATGAGACAACGAAGGTGGGTTGAACTCATAGGTGATTATGATTGCGCCATCAAGTACCATCCAGGCAAAGCTAATGTAGTGGCCGACGCGTTGAGCCGGAAGGAAACAACAAAACGCGTGCGTGCCCTACAACTCACTATTCATTCTGAATTACCAAATCAGATACGGATCGCACAACAAGAAGCCCTAAAAACTGAAAATCTCACTCTTGAAGCCATGCGTGGCATGGATAAACAACTAAAGGCAAATGACGACGGAGCATATTATCTAGCAGATAGAATTTGGATACCACACTACGGGGGATTGAGAGGAGTAGTGATGGACGAAGCACACAAGAGCCGGTATTCCATACATCCGGGCTCTGACAAAATGTATCATGATCTGAAGACAACTTACTGGTGGCCGAACATGAAAGCCGAAATAGCAACTTACGTAAGTAAGTGTCTAACGTGCTCAAAAGTCAAGGTTGAGTACCAGAAGCCATCAGGATTACTTCAGCAACCGGAACTACCAATGTGGAAATGGGAGCAAATTTTCATGGACTTCATAACTAAACTGCATAAGACGGCAAATGGTTGCGATACCATCTGGGTTATCGTAGACCGACTGACGAAGTCCGCACATTTCCTACCCATCAAAGAGACTGATAAGTTGGACAAACTCACTCGTACCTATCTGAAGGAAGTGGTTACTCGACATGGGGTGCCAATCTCGATTATATCTGACCGCGACAGTCGCTTCACGTCGCATTTCTGGAAGTCTTTACATAAGGCTTTGAGCACGAGATTGGACATGAGTACCGCTTATCACCCGCAGACGGACGGGCAAAATGAGCGAACGATACAGACACTGGAGGACATGCTCCGAGCCTGCGTTATTGACTTTGGGAGTAGCTGGGAATCTCATCTACCGTTAGTTGAGTTTTCATACAATAACAGCTACCACACCAGCATCCAAGCTGCACCATTCAAGGCACTTTACGGACGTAAGTGTCGATCACCCATCTGCTGGGCGGAAGTTGGAGACAGCCAACTGACTGGTCCAGAACTGGTGCACGAGACAACTGAGAAGATTGTGCAAATACGCAAACGAATGGCAGCAGCTCGTGACAGACAGAAGAGCTATGCTGACAAACGACGCAAACCGTTAGAATTCCAGGTGGGAGACAGAGTATTACTCAAGGTCTCGCCCTGGAAAGGTGTCATTCGGTTTGGCAAACGAGGAAAGTTGAACCCTCGTTACATTGGACCTTTCGAGATTACAAAACGAATAGGCCCTGTAGCCTACGAACTGAAGCTGCCAGTCGAACTGAGCAGTGTACACAACGTATTCCACATCTCGAACCTCAAGAAGTGACTATCTGATGAGACACTTGTTATTCCTCTTGAGGAAATACAAATCGACGAACAATTGAACTTCGTTGAGGAACCGGTGGAGATTATGGACCGGGAAACCAAGAAGCTCAAACTCAGCAAGATTCCAATAGTGAAAGTGCGATGGAATTCGCGACGCGGACCGGAATTCACGTGGGAACGTGAAGATCAGATGAAACAAAAGTACCCACACCTGTTCGCGGAACAGACAAACACTCGCAACACAAGTTGAATTTTGGGACGAAATTCTTTCTAACATGGGGAGGATGAGACACCCCGTAATTTCCAGGTCAGCAACCTATTTATTTAAATGTTTATTTAAATGCTTATTGTACACGTGGCACTAGAATTAGATTAATTTAGTGTGACACGTGGCACGACAGTACAAACACTGGCATACGACTAGATAATTCGTGGAATTATCGACAAACAGCACACACGTGGCAAAACACACGAACGTTGGTGAACGTCTAGCACATTGTGTAGCACAACACTCGAGACCTCACGAAACACTCACACTTTGAACTTGGAAGTTCAAACGAGGCCAAACGATAGTTCGTAGACGTGAGAACGGCGACGAACGGATCAAACCCACCAAAATGGGCCTATTGGGCTCTTCAGAGGATGTGTCGTGCTACGCGACGACCCACAAGGAAGGTGGGCAGGGGAAATTCAAACCTGAATTCCCTCGCGCTACGTGAGAGAGTCTCCTATACATGTCGCGCTACGCGACAAGACCCAGTTCGCAGAATCTTTATTTAACCAAGATGTAATCATTTTCTAGCCACCCTACTCTCATTTCTCGACCCCCAGACACTCAAGCTCGTCTCTTTCACCTGCAACATCACCATTGAAGCTCTTAGAAGCCATTTTTGAAGATTTGAAGCTCTTGGAAGCTTGAACACCATTGAAAGGAGACATCTAGACCTCAACCACCATCACCACCTCCTTGTTGACTGATAGAGCTGCTGTCCAGAAGTCTCCAGAGCTGCTCCAACACCCTCTTGTCGATCTAAAGCTTGTGAGGTATCCCCTACACATTTACACACACTCTTTTCATTCCTACACTCACATGCAAGTGATAAATCACACATGCAAGCATGGGTAAAGCACATGCACGAATTTTGTTTATGGGTTTATTAGTTTTGATGTGATTTATAATGATCTAACATGATTAGCATGCATTTGGTGATGATCTATGATGATGTGTTTAGGAGAATATCATTATTTGGTTATAAATTGTTGAAAAAGTGCCATGCATGTATGATCCATGACTCATGGAGTGATCTTGTAGTTGTAAATGTGTTTATAAATGATATTAGAAGATCTTCACATGATTGGATGATGTTGAAATGGCCAAAATTATGATTTTGATGAAACTTGCCATTAATAGTAACTTTTTTACTTATGAAATGAGAATGTGAATGATATTTGGTGTCATGCATGTTCATGGATGGTTGTTTAGATGTTATTAGGATGATGATAAGGTTAGAATGTGATTTTAATGATGTTCATGGGTATTTTGACATAGTTACTATATTTAGTAACTTTTGTTGATGAAATATTGCTAAGTGATGGGTTAGGTTATGTTGACATGTTTAAATGATGTTAGATGGATTATTTTGATGATTTGTAACATGAAAATAGGTTTAGAAATGTTAAATGGTCATTTTTATGCAAAAACCACAAAGTTACTATTTTTAGTAACTTTATTTTTACAAAAACCAATTAGTAAACACGTTGTATGATTTGAGCATGCTAAATGGTTTAAAATGTTGAAATATGATGAGTAGATGCTAAGTTAGATGGTTTCCGATTTCACTTATGCTATAAATGGAAACTTTCCATTTTAGGAAACTTTTGTTCACTAACATGATGAAAACGACTTATATGAATTCGTATGATGATGTGCTATGTGTTAACATGATCACGTAGGACTATTGAACATGCTAGAACTATAAAACCGGTATGCTTTGTGAACTTTCCAAAAATGGAAACTTACTATAAATAGTAAGTTGTCCATAGACGTGACTTGCGCGTTTTGCACACGACAAACACTAACACAATTGCTACACGATTCACAACCGTCACACGGTTCACCAACGGGTCGTTGACTTGACACGGTCAACTTTGGTCAAACACGGTCAAACACGGTCAAACATGGTCAAACACAGTCAATGTGGACCAACACGAGCAAACACGGTCAATGTGGACCGACACGGACAAACATGAACAACCGAAGGTTGTTGGACACAAACACGAGCACTAACACTAGCACAGTCACATACACGAACTCACGAACGATATACGATATAGGTTGCCGGTGACCGACGTGCCTACTACATCAGGAGCTTACGCTTTCATCCGTTCATATCACTAAGGTGAGTTTACGGCCCCTCTTTACTCTTTTTCAAACGCTTTTAAATAGGGGGAGAATACTAGTTGCATCGAGTCAAACATTATTGCTATTACAAACATTTTGTGTATGCTGGTTTATTGGACAAACATTAAGTGTTGAACTCGTATTAAGCCCTCACAAAGTCTTACCGTTAATGTACGAACAACGTGGTAGATTTGGATGGATCCATTAGGGAATGACTAACCCCACGGGGCACTATGTTGACTGGATGTCATAACCCGTGCAAACTCTGACCTAACTTGCTATGCATACGAGGCATAGCGGAGGCAAGGACAAACAAGTCTAGTTCGGTAGTGACGCACTGACACTTTGGGCCTAGGGCTCGGTACTAACATTGATAAACAGCATGACACACTTTTATTACTATATGTATATCAAAACCTGTGAACTCACCAACCATTGTGTTGACACTTTTTCTAACTTGTATTCTCAGGTAACTAGCCGACTATGGAGCAGGAATGCACATTAGGGATTATGGGCATAGGATCCCGCATTCATGTTATCAGTCTTTTGAAAAACAATTACTTTTGGGTTATGTTTAAACAATGTTGTGTTGACAATTTAATTTCCGCTGTGTAAACAACTATCTTTCCGCTGCATGTTATGATAACTTTATTTTCCGCTGCAAACTATTTTATCAAGTGTATGTGTCAAACTTGGATTTGTAAACGCATATAGAGTTGTTCTATATGACCTTGAGCTGTGATTCTGGACACGTCACACCCACGTGGACTGACACCACGAGTGGGAATTTGGGGGTGTGACAGACTGGTATCAGAGCCTTGGTTATAGGGAACTAGGTTAGCATGTAGTAAACTTAGACTATAGCCATTGCTCAACTTTAGACACTACACGTAGAACTTGCACATTGATACTATTAATGTTTATATTGAACTGTTACTTACTAACTTGAGACTTACAGGATGGCCAACAATGACGACACCAGCAGGAACCCGGGCAGACGCTCGGCAACCGACGAGTCCACGACATAGTGGCGCCGGTGGACGCCGAGATGGATAGGCGGGCCAGAGACGCGGCACGGGCCCGACATTGGGGATGGCTTCCCACCATAATCCAGGGATGGATCATCGGGGAGAGAGTACCTCCATACCGTTTCCCTGGTGATACCACCCCAGGACACCGACTGCCACCACTTGGGGTACCACTGGAGCAGGCCTTCGCGGCCCACGTTGCTTGCACCCGACGAGAGATGTGGAGGAGTGGCGAGCTGTCGGACGAGGTTCGAGTTCTTCACGAGAAGAACGATCGACTGGAGAGGCAGAACGATAGGCTAGAGGAACGCAACGACAGACTGGAGGCACAGGTGGAGACTCTACGTCTCCAAGTGTCTCAACTGATGACCCAGCACGGACAGATCGTTAACGTCATGCAGGAGCATGATGTACGCATCACTGAGAATCGGACAGACATAACCGAGACTCAGGCGATGGTGCAGGCCAGTGATGCCATGCTTAACGCATGGGCTGCACAGTTTATTGAGGAACCACCACAGGAGGATGGTCCTGAATTCGAGGCCGAGGACCTCGAAGAAGAGGACTTTGATGAGGATCCTAATGAGGATCCGGAGGAGGATGATGATGACGGAGACGTAGCTAGCGACATTTCACACGTCTCTATGGATTCTGACTAGTGGACTGTTGTATTTTGTACTTTCTTTATTTTGGCCTAGACGAGCGGGATGTGCTCGAAGAACTTATTATGTATTTCCTTTTGAAATTATTGTACTTCAAGCTTATTATTAATGAGAATTATGTTTTGTCTTACTTATTACATGTTGACCATGATTGCTTTGACTTGACAACTAACATGACATATGATCTGACTTCCGACACAACATCTGACTAACATTCTGACTTACTAACATTCTATCCCTTCCGTATAGAAAATATCTATGGCGGGAAGAGGACCACATGCACGCCCTCCTAGACGAACACTGGACGCAGCCGTCATTAAGATGATGGTTGACAGACGAGTTAACAAGATACTGGCAGAGCACGAGGCAAACCGCCTTGCTAGTGAAACCAGTGGCTCGAACAACGGTACTAACACTCGCCTAACATGACTAACATAGTATAGCTGACACGCTCTGACACACGACATTGGTTTCTGACTGACAGGATCACAAGGCAACAACAACAAAGGATGCTCCTTTAAATCCTTCCTGAACTGCCACCCGCTCAAATTCAAGGGGACTGAGGGAGCTGTCGGAATGCTCCGCTGGGTGGAGAAAGTAGAGTCTGTATTCGCCATGTGCGAATGTGCTGAAGAGAACCGGGTGAAGTTCGCAACTGGAACACTGGAAGGACCAGCCCTCACATGGTGGAATACCCATGTGCAAACCCTGGGGTTGGATGGTGCCAATTCCATGCCATGGGCTGATTTCACTCGACTACTGCAAGAGGAATACTGTCCTCGTGACGAGATCAGAAAACTAGAGGCTGAGTTCTGGGTACTGAAGATGGTGGGATCTGAAATCGAGCAGTACTGCACTCGATTTCACGAGCTGTGTAAGCTGTGTCCGGCAATGGTGACGCCGGAATACAAGAAGATCGAGCAGTTCATCAGTGGGCTGCCTGAACAGATTCAAAGTATGGTGACTGCGTCTGACCTCACCACTATCCAACCTCTGATCAGACTGGCTCACAAACTAACCGATCAAGCGGTAGCCCAGGGCAAGCTACCCAAACGAGGCGAACACCTGAAACCTTCAGAAAGCCAGAAGAGGAAGTGGGAACCCAGCCACCACCAATCTCATCAACCCCAACAACAACAACGATCTGCACCTGCCAGAGCATTCATTGCCACCCAACCCGACGATAAGGGGAAAGGTGTGTACCAAGGAAAATACCCACTGTGCAACAAATGTTCTTACCACCACTCTGGTCAATGCGAGCGATACCGATGCTTGCGATGTGGAAGACATGGCCACATGGCCAGAGATTGCAGGTCTAAATTGCCTAACAACAACAACCCCAACAACAACCAGAACAACAACAACAACCATCAAAACACTCTCAAAGGGTGTTATGAATGTGGCAAGCCGGGCCACATGAGGAGGGACTGCCCTCAACTAAAGAAGGCCGGAGGAGGAGCGGCCAAGGGTCGAGCGTTTGTGATTGGCTCGGGGGAAGCCAAAGACGATCCTAACATCGTAACCGGTACGTTTCTTTTAAATAATGTCTATGCTAGCATATTATTTGATACCGGTGCCGATAGGAGCTTTATATCTAGTGAGTTTAGCAAATTACTAGATATTACCCCAACACCACTAGATTATAAGTATACCGTAGAGTTAGCTGACGGCAAACTGATTGAAACACAACACATCTTTCGAGGATGCGTCATGGTTTTGGCGGATCACGAACTCGAAATCGATTTGATGCCGGTGACTCTCGGAAGCTTTGATGTGGTCGTTGGAATGGATTGGTTATCCGCTAACCAAGCTGAAATCGTATGCAACGAGAAGATCGTACGAGTGACGTTGCAGAACGGAGAACAGATCTCGATTCAGGGGGAAAGACGGGGAGTACCTCTGAACATCATGTCATGCATGAAGGCGAACAAGTACCTACAAAAGGGATACGCTGCCATACTAGCCCTCATCGCAGAGCAACCAAAGAAGGAGAGGAAGATTGAGGACATCGCTGTAGTCCGCAATTTTCCCGAAGTATTTCCCGAGGATCTACCTGGACTACCTCCGAAACGACAAGTCGAGTTTCAGATAGACCTCGCACCAGGAGCAGCACCGATCGCCAAAGCTCCATACCGACTAGCACCGACTGAGATGCAGGAACTGTCTAACCAGTTGCAGGAGCTGTTAGACAAGGGATTTATCAGACCGAGCTTCTCGCCGTGGGGAGCACCGGTCTTGTTCGTAAAGAAGAAAGACGGATCATTCCGCATGTGTATCGACTACAGAGAGCTGAACAAGGTGACGATTAAGAATCGATATCCCTTACCGCGAATAGACGATCTGTTTGACCAATTGCAAGGGTCAAGCTACTATTCGAAGATCGATTTAAGATCGGGTTACCATCAACTAAGGATACAGGAAAATGATATTCCTAAGACAGCCTTCAGAACTCGATACGGACACTACGAATTCTTGGTTATGCCCTTTGGACTGACCAACGCACCAGCCGTATTCATGGATCTCATGAATAGAGTGTGCAAACCTTACCTTGACAAATTCGTAATAGTGTTCATTGACGACATTCTGATTTACTCAAAGAATCAGGAGGAACATGCTGAACATCTAAGGCTAGTCTTGGAACTGCTGAAGAAGGAGCAACTGTATGCGAAGTTTTCGAAATGCGACTTCTGGATTCGCGAAGTCCAATTCCTTGGACACGTGGTTAACGAACGGGGAATACACGTAGACCCAGCCAAAATCGAAGCCATCAAGAACTGGGAAGCACCCAAGACTCCAACTGAGGTGCGGCAATTCCTTGGACTGGCCGGGTACTACAGGAGATTCATCGAAGGATTCTCAAAGATTGCCCAATCACTGACATCCCTGACACATAAAGATAAGAAATTCGATTGGGGAGACAAACAGGAAGCTGCATTTAACTTGTTGAAGCAGAAACTATGCACTGCACCTATCCTATCCTTACCGGAAGGATGCGATGACTTCGTGGTGTATTGCGACGCCTCGAAGCAAGGACTCGGTTGCGTGCTCATGCAACGCGAGAAAGTGATAGCCTACGCTTCACGACAACTAAAGGTGCATGAGAAGAACTACACGACTCATGACCTTGAGTTGGGAGCCGTAGTGTTTGCTTTAAAGATCTGGCGACACTACTTGTATGGCACAAAATGCACTATCTTTACCGATCATAAGAGCCTACAACACATCTTCGACCAAAAAGAGTTGAACATGAGACAACGAAGGTGGGTTGAACTCATAGGTGATTATGATTGCGCCATCAAGTACCATCCAGGCAAAGCTAATGTAGTGGCCGACGCGTTGAGCCGGAAGGAAACAACAAAACGCGTGCGTGCCCTACAACTCACGATTCATTCTGAATTACCAAATCAGATACGGATCGCACAACAAGAAGCCCTAAAAACTGAAAATCTCACTCTTGAAGCCATGCGTGGCATGGATAAACAACTAAAGGCAAAGGACGACGGAGCATATTATCTAGCAGATAGAATTTGGATACCACACTACGGGGGATTGAGAGGAGTAGTGATGGACGAAGCACACAAGAGCCGGTATTCCATACATCCGGGCTCTGACAAAATGTATCATGATCTGAAGACAACTTACTGGTGGCCGAACATGAAAGCCGAAATAGCAACTTACGTAAGTAAGTGTCTAACGTGCTCAAAAGTCAAGGTTGAGTACCAGAAGCCATCAGGATTACTTCAGCAACCGGAACTACCAATGTGGAAATGGGAGCAAATTTCCATGGACTTCATAACTAAACTGCCTAAGACGGCAAATGGTTGCGATACCATCTGGGTTATCGTAGACCGACTGACGAAGTCCGCACATTTCCTACCCATCAAAGAGACTGATAAGTTGGACAAACTCACTCGTACCTATCTGAAGGAAGTGGTTACTCGACATGGGGTGCCAATCTCGATTATATCTGACCGCGACAGTCGCTTCACGTCGCATTACTGGAAGTCTTTACATAAGGCTTTGGGCACGAGATTGGACATGAGTACCGCTTATCACCCGCAGACGGACGGGCAAAGTGAGCGAACGATACAGACACTGGAGGACATGCTCCGAGCCTGCGTTATTGACTTTGGGAGTAGCTGGGAATCTCATCTACCGTTAGTTGAGTTTTCATACAATAACAGCTACCACACCAGCATCCAAGCTGCACCATTCGAGGCACTTTACGGACGTAAGTGTCGATCACCCATCTGCTGGGCGGAAGTTGGAGACAGCCAACTGACTGGTCCAGAACTGGTGCACGAGACAACTGAGAAGATCGTGCAAATACGCAAACGAATGGCAGCAGCTCTTGACAGACAGAAGAGCTATGCTGACAAACGACGCAAACCGTTAGAATTCCATGTGGGAGACAGAGTATTACTCAAGGTCTCGCCCTGGAAAAGTGTCATTCGGTTTGGAAAACGAGGAAAGTTGAACCCTCGTTACATTGGACCTTTCGAGATTACAAAACGAATAGGCCCTGTAGCCTACGAACTGAACCTGCCAGTCGAACTGAGCAGTGTACACAACGTATTCCACATCTCGAACCTCAAGAAGTGCCTATCTGATGAGACACTTGTTATTCCTCTTGAGGAAATACAAATCGACGAACAATTGAACTTCGTTGAGGAACCGGTGGAGATTATGGACCGGGAAACCAAGAAGCTCAAACTCAGCAAGATTCCAATAGTGAACGTGCGATGGAATTCGCGACGCGGACCGGAATTCACGTGGGAACATGAAGATCAGATGAAACAAAAGTACCCACACCTGTTCGCGGAACAGACAAACACTCGCAACACAAGTTGAATTTCGGGACGAAATTCTTTCTAACATGGGGAGGATGTGACCCCCCGTAATTTCCAGGTCAGCAACCTATTTATTTAAATGTTTATTTAAATGCTTATTGTACACGTGGCACTAGAATTAGATTAATTTAGTGTGACACGTGGCACGACAGTACAAACACTGGCATACGACTAGATAATTCGTGGAATTATCGACAAACAGCACACACGTGGCAAAACACACGAACGTTGGTGAACGTCTAGCACACTGTGTAGCACAACACTCGAGACCTCACGAAACACTCACACTTTGAACTTGGAAGTTCAAACGAGGCCAAACGATAGTTCGTAGACGTGAGAACGGCGACGAACGGATCAAACCCACTAAAATGGGCCTATTGGGCTCTTCAGAGGATGTGTCGCGCTACGCGACGGCCCACAAGGAACCTGTCGCGGTACGCGACAGGTGGGCGGGGGAAATTCAAACCCGAATTCCCTCGCGCTACGCGAGAGCGTCTCCTATACATGTCGCGCTACGCGACAAGACCCAGTTCGCAGAATCTTTATTTAACCAAGATGTAATCATTTTCTAGCCACCCTACTCTCATTTCTCGACCCCCAGACACTCAAGCTCGTCTCTTTCACCTGCAACATCACCATTGAAGCTCTTAGAAGCCATTTTTGAAGATTTGAAGCTCTTGGAAGCTTGAACACCATTGAAAGGAGACCTCTAGACCTCAACCACCATCACCACCTCCTTGTTGACTGATAGAGCTGCTGTCCAGAAGTCTCCAGAGCTGCTCCAACACCCTCTTGTCGATCTAAAGCTTGTGAGGTATCCCCTACACGTTTACACACACTCTTTTCATTCCTACACTCACATGCAAGTGATAAATCACACATGCAAGCATGGGTAAAGCACATGCACGAATTTTGTTTATGGGTTTATTAGTTTTGATGTGATTTATAATGATCTAACATGATTAGCATGCATTTGGTGATGATCTATGATGATGTGTTTAGGAGAATATCATTATTTGGTTATAAATTGTTGAAAAAGTGCCATGCATGTATGATCCATGACTCATGGAGTGATCTTGTAGTTGTAAATGTGTTTATAAATGATATTAGAAGATCTTCACATGATTGGATGATGTTGAAATGGCCAAAATTATGATTTTGATGAAACTTGCCATTAATAGTAACTTTTTTACTTATGAAATGAGAATGTGAATGATATTTGGTGTCATGCATGTTCATGGATGGTTGTTTAGATGTTATTAGGATGATGATAAGGTTAGAATGTGATTTTAATGATGTTCATGGGTATTTTGACATAGTTACTATATTTAGTAACTTTTGTTGATGAAATATTGCTAAGTGATGGGTTAGGTTATGTTGACATGTTTAAATGATGTTAGATGGATTATTTTGATGATTTGTAACATGAAAATAGGTTTAGAAATGTTAAATGGTCATTTTTATGCAAAAACCACAAAGTTACTATTTTTAGTAACTTTATTTTTACAAAAACCAATTAGTAAACACGTTGTATGATTTGAGCATGCTAAATGGTTTAAAATGTTGAAATATGATGAGTAGATGCTAAGTTAGATGGTTTCCGATGTCACTTATGCTATAAATGGAAACTTTCCATTTTAGGAAACTTTTGTGCACTAACATGATGAAAACGACTTATATGAATTCGTATGATGATGTGCTATGTGTTAACATGATCACGTAGGACTATTGAACATGCTAGAACTATAAAACCGGTATGCTTTGTGAACTTTCCAAAAATGGAAACTTACTATAAATAGTAAGTTGTCCATAGACGCGACTTGCGCGTTTTGTACACGACAAACACTAACACAATTGCTACACGATTCACAACCGTCACACGGTTCACCAACGGGTCGTTGACTTGACACGGTCAACTTTGGTCAAACACGGTCAAACACAGTCAATGTGGACCAACACGAGCAAACACGGTCAATGTGGACCGATACGGACAAACATGAACAACCGAAGGTTGTTGGACACAAACACGAGCACTAACACTAGCACGGTCACATACACGAACTCACGAACGATATACGATATAGGTTGCCGGTGACCGACGTGCCTACTACATCAGGAGCTTACGCTTTCATCCGTTCATATCACTAAGGTGAGTTTACGGCCCCTCTTTACTCTTTTTCAAACGCTTTTAAATAGGGGGAGAATACTAGTTGCATCGAGTCAAACATTATTGCTATTACAAACATTTTGTGTATGCTGGTTTATTGGACAAACATTAAGTGTTGAACTCGTATTAAGCCCTCACAAAGTCTTACCGTTAATGTACGAACAACGTGGTAGATTTGGATGGATCCATTAGGGAATGACTAACCCCACGGGGCACTATGTTGACTGGATGTCATAACCCGTGCAAACTCTGACCTAACTTGCTATGCATACGAGGCATAGCGGAGGCAAGGACAAACAAGTCTAGTTCGGTAGTGACGCACTGACACTTTGGGCCTAGGGCTCGGTACTAACATTGATAAACAGCATGACACACTTTTATTACTATATGTATATCAAAACCTGTGAACTCACCAACCATTGTGTTGACACTTTTTCTAACTTGTATTCTCAGGTAACTAGCCGACTATGGAGCAGGAATGCACATTAGGGATTATGGGCATAGGATCCCGCATTCATGTTATCAGTCTTTTGAAAAACAATTACTTTTGGGTTATGTTTAAACAATGTTGTGTTGACAATTTAATTTCCGCTGTGTAAACAACTATCTTTCCGCTGCATGTTATGATAACTTTATTTTCCGCTGCAAACTATTTTATCAAGTGTATGTGTCAAACTTGGATTTGTAAACGCATATAGAGTTGTTCTATATGACCTTGAGCTGTGATTCTGGACACGTCACACCCACGTGGACTGACACCACGAGTGGGAATTTGGGGGTGTGACAACAAAGGTTTGCTCCAAAAGCCAATATGGTGGGGCATGGTCAATCTTCCCGTGGGTACAAAAAGAAAATTGACAACTACAAGGGCAAGGGCAAAAACAAGGTTATGGACCTTCGGCCGAAAAAAAGTGGTATGAAGAAGCAGGTTTTCCCATTTAAGGAAAAATGCTACTATTCCGGTGATCATGGTCACCGTGCTGATAAGTGTAAGGCTCCCAAACAGGACCGGGCACATATGACGGAGGACGATATGTGCGTCACCCCAACCCGGTTCAAACCTGACGTGTCACGTATACGGAATCAGAAGTAAATGCAACAATCCCAAATGTATTTAAAACATAAATACATAAGTCTTAAGTTACTAATTAAACATAACAAAACAACTATTTAAGTTTTAAGTATTGATCATCACATTTATTACAAATTAAAAATATTCAGATTTAGCTCCGATTTTACTCTTAGAAGTTCCCCACCTGATTTCCTTGATTACCTACACAATATAGATAAACAACACAAAAACAAATAAGACTGAGCCAAAGAATGCTCAGTAACGGATAAACAACATTAATTAAAAGAAATTCGGAAGGTGGTGAAAATAATCAGAATAATGTTCAGAAGCAGAAATCAATAACAAAGCAATAACAGAAACAGAACAGTAAACAGTGGCCTGACTTTGATAAAATATAACATTTCAGAAACAATAATACAGGTTATATTATAAGTCAGAATTAGTAGAATCAAAATATACCACGAGCCGACTGTACATATAATAAGTGTAAGGCTCACGGGTAGCTACTCCCGCTTACCAGACACATAAGATAGTGCGTGTTGGCATACACAACACTATCCCCCAGAAATCAGAAAGTACAATTTAAAAATATCCTAGGACCAGTCCATACGCCTCCCCAGAATTCAGTAGGTGCACAATGTACTATCAGAGTACTTATGGAGACGCCGTGAACTCAACTAACCGTCACGGATGGTTCCACATTATGGTTGCCGCCATAATGGGCCTGTAGTCATCCTTACAAGTAGGGGCATGCTCAGGTAACAGAATACATTTTCAGAAAGTTCAGTAGGGTAGATAAACTACCAAGTTCAGACATATTCGGATCATGCAATAATGAGTACAATATAATCTAGATCTATTGCATGATAAACGAAACAGAGAAATACGATATCATATCGTGGCAATCAGAAATCAAAATATAATAAGCAATGAATTTAATGATTACAGAAACGGTTTACGAAAACAGATTACAGAACAGAACATACTGTGATTTAAATAAATAGAATCCGTACGATAACAGACAACAGAATTTATACTCTGAGTTAAGTAAACGAAATCCGTACCTTGGCCTTAGCAATTAACTCAGTTAATAATAAGAAAATAAACACAAGCACGTAGTCCACTTCCCCGACGATTCAAAAATCTTAGTTTTTGTGCAATTTCATGTTAGTTTAATGATATTTAATTCGTATGCTTAATTGGCTAAATTTCTAGTGAGTTGAATCTTTTTAACGTTAAATTTTCATATTGGTTTCTTTTATAAATATATATTAACACTCGTAATTATTCATTATTTTTGTCAATATATGATTTAAACAAGAACGGTTCTCAATTCATTTTTTTTATCAATATGTTTAAATATTTTAACAAATCTAGTTCTTGAATTAATGTAAAAAAAATATGTTCCGAAAGGGTTCGAACACGACCTTCCAAAACTAGTTTTCGGTTAAGACCAGTTGTGCTAAACTTGTGGATTTCATTTGTTTGTTTATTTAAACATGATATGCAAACAATATTAATGCCATCTGGTCACAAAAAGAAATTTGCATGCTGGAAGATGGATTCAATCATGCAACATATTCTAGATATTCCTCAATCCTTAACCATTTGCTTTAGAATGTCAAATTCAAATATATATATATATATAGGGTAATGTATAAAAAATAACCCTCTTTTTTTGCTACAACTACATAACTTATTTAAACCAATCATAAACTTACACATAAGCATTACATTAAAATATTAAAAAGGACATCATAGTCATTTTACCCCTTATAAGTTTTCCCCCCTCTTTTTTAAACATTAATAACTTTTTTATAATATATTATTTTTTAAAAAAATTGCACCATTATATTCGTCTCATTTTTCTCTTTAATTCCGTTATAGTCTCGACTAATTTTTTTTACTTTTTTTAAATACCCTATATTTACATCATTGTAACGATGTTAAATATAACAAATTTATTTGAAATTTTTTTTAAAATGATAAATTACAGTGATGTAATTTACAGTGACGTAATTTATCGTGATGTAATTTACATTGACGTAATTTATCGTGATGTAATTTACATTGACGTAAAATTCGGTTTTGGTTTTTTTCGGTGAATTTGGTTTAAATTACAGTGATGTAATTTACATTGACAACAAATTAGTTTAAATTTTTTTCGAACAATGATAAATTACATCACTATAATTATCATTGTGAGAGAAAAAAATCAAAATAATGTGTTCTATTACATCACTGTAATTTATCATTGTAATTATCATTGACGTAAAATTCGGTTTCGGTTTTTTTTGGTGAATTTGGTTTAAATTACAGTGATGTAATTTACATTGACAACAAATTAGTTAAAATTTTTTTCGAACAATGATAAATTACATCACTATAATTATCATTGTGAGAGAAAAAAATCAAAATAATGTGTTCTATTTACATCACTGTAATTTATCATTGTAATTATCATTGTTAGAGACAAAAAATAAAATAATGTGTTACGTCACCGTTAATTATGTCATTGTAAATTACTTTATTTTGTGTTACATTACTTCATTTTTTGTTACATTATTGTAATTTACCATTGTTAGAAAAAATTTCTAATTAATTTGCTATCTTTAAGCTCGTTATAATGATGTAAATACATGACATCAAAAAAATAAATAAACTAGTCGAGACTATAACGAAATTAAAGAGAAAAATGAGACGAATATAATGGTGCAATTTTTTTAAAAAAAATAATATAGTATAAAAAAGTTATGAATGTTTAAAAAAAATGGGGTAAACTTTACTTAAATAACAAATGTCTTAAATGCCCTTTATATTAAAAAAAAGAAAAAAAAAGAATCTGACACTATACACTTACATTTTTAAAGTAATCATTGGATGATGGTTAATGGGTTGTAACAAAAGATGAGGGTTATCAAAAATTTCATGCCCTATATATATATATATATATATATATATATATATATATATATATATATTAATAAATCTCAACCTTCTTAACTTCTTCATCACCATTTCTTCCTTATTCATATCTTTGTCACGTTTTCTTGCAGGTTCTTAAAATCTATTATGAAACCTTATAACCTTATATTTACAACTAAAGATTAAAGACCCAAAGTATTAAGATTTTAAAGTATTATGAAAACGAGTGCATAACAATCCGACAGTAGCCATTTACCTCGGAATAACGACCCAATGAAACGATTTGTAAATCGGTTTCTTTAACCGTTGAACCGAAACACCACCTTGTAGGGAAGCAGCAACGATTTGGTGGTTGTACGGTGCCGATGAAGCTGGTTTGTGTCTCCGATTAAAACAATATCGACCCGTGATGAACACTCAGTCAAGCGATCTGACTTCTCGTAGAGTCCAGATTGTCGGAGGTGTTCGTTTCCTTTGCACAGCGCCTACCAAGATGATGGTTACCACCGATATGGTGATGCGTGAAAGTGTTCGTAAGTGATGGTTACGATAATATCTCACATGAAGAGATGGAGTCCACATATGTTTCAATTTATATTCAAATTTAAAAATGGAAGTCGGTTTAGCATCTTGTAGGATAAGATTTCGTTATTGTTATTGTTATTGTTATTGTTACAATATATATGAACATAATATATAAAAATCAAATTGTAGTATGGGTCGGGTATGGGTCGGTTTCTAAGTTAGTTTTCACTTTAGTTGAATACAGTTGTCAGTGCTAGTTGGTTAATATTTAAATTAGATCTTACTAAATTAATCAAGTGATACAGAAATGAAAATTTTCATTCTTAGAAAGAATGTATACGATTAGAATATTCGTTTCGGATTGTTTATAATAACTATGTCAAAGTTTATCAAATAATTCAGTTATTAACTCGTTATTTATTGTTGGAACCAGAGTTTAATTAAATTTGGAATTTTTTTTATACTAATTATTATTTAACTGTATTTATTTATTTTGTTCATTTTCGGTTATTATAATATGCCTCTTGTTGACATGAATTTTGACCTCACTACCGTGATGGAGGAGGTAAACTCGGTGACTAATAACACTAATGAGTGGTTGGTTGACACTGGTGCTACCCGTCATGTGTATCATGATCGGAATCTCTTTAATTCGTTCATGGGGAATGCAGCGACTGCCAGCATCAAGGGTGAAGGCAATGTAATCTTGAACTGGACTTCGGGGAAGGAGCTCACTTTGTGCAATGTGCTCTATGTTCCTGAGATGCCCAAGAGTCTTGTGTCAGGATGGTTGCTCAATAAGCATGGTTTTCATTTAGTATTTGAGTCTGATAAATTTGTTCTAACTAAACGTGGAATGTCTATTGGTAAGGGATATGCCCAAAATGGTATGTTCAAACTCAAAGTAATAGCTAAGAACATGAATGAACATGATTCTACTTCTATTTACTTGATTGAGTCTTCTAATGTTTGGCATGGTCGTCTTGGTCATGTTAATTTCAATTCGATGCATCGTTGATTAAATTAGATTGAATAACTAAATTTTCCATGGACTAAAAATACAAATGTAAAACATGTGTTGAAGCTAAACAAACAAGATCATCATTTAAATCAGTTGAAAGAATAAATGAACCCCTTGATATAATTCACACGTAAGAGGTGAAAATAAGTACTTTATCAATTTTATTGATGATAGTACAAGATATTGTTATGTATGCTTACTCAATAGTAAGGATGAAGCAATCGACAAGTTTGTCTTGATAAAACTGAGGTTGAGGATCAACTCAACAAAAAGATAAAAGTTATAAGAAGTGATAGAGGCGGAGAATAGTTTCACCATTTGTTGATATTTGTACAAAAAGTGGAATTATCCATGAGTGTACAGCTCCTTATTCCCCACAACAAGATACAATTGATGAAATAAAAAATAGAACATTAAAAGAAATGATGAATGCTATGTTGTTAAGTTCTGGGTTGAGCCAGGACATGTGGGGGGAAACCATTTTGTCAGCTACTTATCTTTTAAACAAAATACCTTTCAAGAAAAAAGATGTAACTCCTTATGAGTTGTGAATGGGAAGAAAGCCATCTTACAAATACTTGAAAGTGTGGGGGTGCCTAGCAAAAGTGGTGATTCCACCTCCAAAGGTTCAAAGAATAGGAACCAAAACCGTGGATGGTGTATTCATTGATAGTAGTGCTTATCAGTTTATTGTTTATGATTCAAAGAATCCTGAAATACACAAGAATACTATAATGAAGTCAACGAATGCATCATTCTTTGAAGAAGTATTTCCATTTTTGAAAAAGGAACTTCAAAGTTCATCAACACCAATTGATGAGATTGTTCATGATGAAGATTAAGAACAATTAGAGGCTAAAGAGGTTGAGCCAAGAAGAAGTAAGAGGCAAAGGATTGAAAAATCTTTTGGACCTGATTTTCTTACTTATATGATTGAGGGAGAGCCCCAAACCTATCGTGAAGCAGTCACCTCTTCGGAAGGACCTCAATGGAAAGAAGCGATAAAGAATGAAATTGATTCGATCTGACAAATCCATACTTGGAGCTAGTAGATCTTCTACCATGGTGTAAACCACTTGGATATCGATGCATATTCAAAAGGAACATGAAAGCTGATGGTTCCATTGATAAATACAAGGCAAGGTTAGTGATCAAAGGATTTAGACAAAAAGAAGGATTAGTTTATTTTGATACTTGCTTGCCTATGACTAGAATAACCTCGATAAGGTTGGTGCTTGTAATAGCGGCTTTAAGAAATTTGTAAGTCCATCAAATGGATGTTAAATCCGTTTTTCTAAATGGTGATTTAGAAAAGGAGATTTACATGGAACAACCTGGGGTTTCTCAGCTCCAGGCCAAGAATGCAAAGTATGTAAATTAGTAAAGTCATTGTATGGCTTGAAGCAAGCTCCAAAACAATGGCATCAAAAGTTTGACCAAGTTATGATTAACAATTGTTTCAAAATTAATGAATGCGACAAGTGCGTTTATGTGAAAAACACAAAGAGAGGTTATGTCATATTATGTCTTTATGTGGATGATATGCTTATCATTGGGAGTGATGATCAGATGATCAAATCTACTAAAAACATGTTAAAAGCGATATTTGACATGAAAGACATGGGTCTAGCTGATTGGATTCTTGATATAAAGATCAATAGAACCCAAAATGGTCTTTTGTTGAGTCAATCTCACTATGTGGACAAAATCCTTGAAAAGTTCAATGCGATGGATACGAGTGTGGCTCAAAATCTAGTAGATTCCACCCAACATCTATCAAAAAATATAGGTGAGGGTGTTGCTCAGTTAGGGTATTCAAGGATTATTGGTAGTATGATGTATCTGATGACATGTACACGGCCATACTTGGCATATGTTGTGAGCAGGCTAAGTAGATATACTAGTAATCCGAGCTCTGAACATTGGAAGAGCATGACAAGATTACTAAGGTACTTAAGATACACAAGAAACTATGGGCTGCATTATGGCCGAAATCCAGCTGTTATAGAAGGATACAGTGATGTGAACTGGAAATCCGATATGAAAGATTTCAAATCCACAAGTGATTATGTGTTCACCCTTGGTGGAGCAGCTATAGCCTGGAAGTCGTCCAAGCAAACTCTTATTGTCACACCCCGAGCCGGCGGGATAGGATCGGTTGTCCCGTCGGGCGGAAGGTTCCCGGGGCGCGATATCGTGAGTGATAATCGGATTGATCAGATTGTTATATTGCACATGATACATAAATGAGAAATGCTAAACATGATAGAATTACAAGGTTAAATTACATCAGTATTGTTTATAATTTAACAATGTAAATCTACTATTAACATCATAAGTTTTCTATCTTGTATGTACACAAGATATACAAAATGGTATGTGTATGATGTCTTCAAAGGTATGCAGGTCCAAAAATACTAAGTCTTCTAACTGAAGTCCTAGTCCAGAAGTAATGACTTCCTAATTGACCTGTTCGTCACCTGAGAAGTCATGCAAAAAGATCAAGTCAACACATGGTTGGTGAGTTCATATAGTTTTATGATTTGTAAATGTTTTGAAAATCCTCTTTGGTAAAGACCCTAACCTCATTAACACCACATGTAATATCCACATCGGTATGCTTATATATAGGGCATATGTAAGGGACAAGCCCTAGCCAACATCCCACCACATACTAATATGCATATGACACTGCTCGTAATGATAATTAGGCATTTTTACCCTTAACACCATTCCATAAGTTCTTCTGTTATTGTCCCTGTGTTTACAATCAATTGAAATCCATGTTGATTTCACAAGTTCATCACACAAGATGATCAACCACAGTAATTGTATAAACAGTTATAAATGTTTAAGTAAATAAATAAATAAACATTTAATAAAATCTAAGTCCTAATGATTGGGGCCTTTGGTCAACTCGAGTAGCCTAGTCTGTCAATCAAGGTACTTAGTAGTGAAGGAGAGCTGTAAATCTCATCAAACATGTGACCTATAATCAATCAGTCTAGCTAGGACATCTTTTGATATATAGGCTTTCATAGTTCTTTAGACCGTCCATAGTTCTTTAGTTCTTTAGTTCTTTGACACATGTTATCTTTGAGCATTTCCCAGATTTCCCCTTAAAATAGTTCTTTGCACTTAGTTCTTCCAAATAGATCGTTAGTTCTTTGACAACACACCCTTGCAATAGGTTTTTGAAATTAGATCGTTAGTTCTTTGAGAATAGACCGTTAGTTCTTTGAAATAGACCTTTGCAAATAGTCCTTTGAAAATAGTTCTTTGTTGATATCTTTAGTTCTTTGAAAATAGTTCTTTGAAATAGTTCGTTAGTACATAACAGTTACCTAAACATGAGCCTAGGATAACAATTGTACATGTAAAACATATAAAAGCATCCAAATAAACAGTTTACATAAACAATTTACGCATGCTTCTCAGCCCCGCGTTTTAAAACAAAAATGTTTAGAAAAGGGGCAATGAACTCACCTTGTTGCTGTTGAGTTGACTTAGCTTAAACAAAAGACTGCACGCGCTCTGTATTGTAATTTGGTTTGTTTTCACGCTCCTGTATTGATTTAACGTTGTTAAGACTCGTAAGTATAAGTTTGTAGAATTTTGTGTGTGTAGATATATGTGTTAGCCCTAAAGTTGGCTAACACGCGTAAGACTTGGTCATGATCCCTGTTCGGTCCCATATGTTTGATTCAAGTTAATGACCTTGTAAGTTATCATATTGTCATTAGTTATATGCCATTTGCTTTGATGAAAGACTTAGTGCTTAGTTTCCAACTCGTCTTTGTTGATTTTGTACGTTTTGAACATTTATCGCATAATTATTGATTAATTAAGCAAACATTCTTTTGGCATATCTTATTTTGATCTTATGAAATGTGGTGAACTCATGTGGGCTAAATCATGGCATATGGACCGAACATTGTGACCAAGTTACTTGTTGGGCCTTTGTGTGGCAAGTTGGGCCTTGGGCCCAAATCTATGGGCCTTGGAATAGTTCTTGAACAATTGGGGATGGTGAGGCTTATTTGAAAGTGTGGGACAATGATTTGGACTAATGGAATACAAAGGCCTTGCCAAAAGTTACAAAGGCTAGAGTTCAAGTAGCCTTGTGGGCCTTAATTGGGCCTCTAAGGAATTTATTGGGCCCAAGGTGGGCCTTGGTAATATTTGTTGGGCCAAGAGTCATATAAGGCTGTAGGAATTGAGATTGGGCCAAGAATGGGCTGTTGGCCAAGGGATTAGTATGATGGCTCCAAAATGAGGGCATGGGCCTCAAAATAGGCCTTGAATTAGTTTTCTGTGGGCCTCGGGCTGATCTTGTTGGGCCCTTTGAGATTTGTCTCAGGCCTTCACTAACATAACTCATAAGCCAAGTTGGGCCTGGCTAAATGGAGCTGAAACAATGATGGGCCTAAAGATTGGACTGTTGGCCTTAATTGGTGGCCTTGGGCCAAAATCTGTGGGCCAAAGGATGATTTTACTGGGCCCCTTGAATCCCATCAAGGCCTGCAGTAAAATAGAGTATGGGCCAACCTGGGCCTGGTTCATTTGGGCTGAAATCGGTCGTGGGCCTATTTTGTCCTTAGTTACTTACTAAACATGGGCCAAACAAGATTTTTGAGGTTATTTATTGGGCCTACTATAGATTCTGGGCTGGAACAATAGGGTTGGGCCGAGATATTATTGGGCCTAGGTAGTATGAGGTTGGGCCCATCCTGGGCCAACCAGAACACCTTTGGGCCTGATGTTGGGCTTGATGGAAACCACTTGGGCCCCTTAGAGTTTGTGGTTTAGTCTTTTGAGCCTAAATGGCTATATCACTGACTTTGGGTCTTTCTAATGATTGTTGGGCTAAGAAATCACAGTGGAACAAGTATGGGCCAAACGAAACTGAACTGGGCCTAGACCGCTTCTAGTGGGCCTGTTGTAAACGGCTTGGGCCCATTAGGGTTTATATTTGATGCTTCTTGGCCGTTTATGCTTTCCCCCCCCCCTTGTTCATCCTTAACCAACTGAATATGCTTGGACAATGGCCTTCATGGTTGGATAGGGTTTGTTACTGTCGAATGAGCTGCCTTATTCGGCTAAGGCTAGGCCGAATGAAGTGAAGTGGCTAATGTGGTGATGGCTCCGAATGAGGATACTGGCGAATGGCTAAAGCTCGAATGGACTGAGGGTCGAATGAGGCTGCTGGGCGAAGGAGGCTGGCGAATGAAGTGAGGCTCGAATGAAGGCCCTACTGGTCGAATGGAGCCTCTTTCGGCTGTAGCCATTCGCGGCCCTGGGCCACCCATTCGGCCGGGGTTTGCTCAGCCACCCATCAGCTTCATTTCGGGGTTTCAAAGGTGGTGGTGGTTAAGGGTGGTTCTCGTGGTTCTATGGTTTGAAAAGGAGGGTTTTAGAACCGGTTTTTACACAAGGGCCGACTAGGTGGGTGAAAACCCTAGTTTTCGTGACTTTCTCATGCTTATACCTCGAGATCTAGTGAGTAACAGCTCCGATCTGTTGTACTTTCTTGTAGAGCTCATCGAGGGCTTCGCGTGGGCGCAAGAATCACTGATTTTCGTTAAGAAATGAGAAAGTTATGAAGAAAAGAAGATTGGTGGAGGCTAGGGTTTTCAAAACCGGATTGGGGTGTTTTTGTGGGGAAGATGAAGTGGGAAATGAGGGATTTCAACTCATTTAAGGGTATTTATACCCCGAGGGTGTTCGGGTTCGTTTTCGTTGCTCGGTTCGCATATTCGTTACGTTTCCGGAAAATTACGCGTAATTTAAATGGTTTTAAATAAAAAAAGAGTTTAATTTAATTATTTTGATGAGTTTCAAAATTGTAAAATGTTATTTATTTTATTTTATTAAATTACTTTCGTTCGTGTCGTGTTTTCGTTTTCGTCAGATCGCGTCACCTTCGCGCGTAATTCGTTCGAATCGTCACCCGAACGAACACGACGATGGTTTTGTTTTCTGACTTTTGTTTTCTACTTTTCAGTCATTATTTCAGAACTCTAAACTCACAGATATGTTTTTGTGAATCGTCACTCACGCAAACACACTGTCAGTTCGTTATTCTGAAATAACATTGTAATTGTGTTTAGATTGTGTTTCCTCACTGTCGGACTCAACTAAACATCCTGTTTTCACATTGTTCTTGTACTGACTTGTCGGTCATCTGATTCCTGTCAGTTGTGGACATCAGATCGCAACCGATTTGTTTCTGAGTATTGTTTGAGCATCGTTGTTTCTCGTGACTTGTTGTGTTAACTGTAATTAAGTTTTCACTTAATAAATGTAACAAATGTTCCAAATGTACGTTGTACTTAATGTATTTAAGTTTATACGAAAATACGTACAACGATTTCTTGTATTTAAGATCTTGTTAATTCAAGTACTGTTTAAAATCATATAAGTACACATAGTTACTGTAGAAAGTACACGTACCGTACGGACTTGCCGGACGTTCTGGTACTTGCTGTTACACTTATAGCTAGATTTACGATGGGATCTGAGTTTATGACGTTAAATAAAGCTGGAGAAGAAGCAGAATGGCTACGTCAATTTGTGGAAGACGTTCCAGGATGGCCAAAGCCTATGTCGGCTATTTGCATACATTGTGATTGCCATTCGGCTATTGGTAGAGCTCAAAGTGCAATGTATAATGGCAAATCACGGCACATTCGAACGTATACATAATACAATACGACAACTACTCTCAATGGGAGTTATCTCAATTGACTATGTGAGGTCAAAAGATAACATAGTGGATTTGTTTACAAAAAGATTAAGCAGAGAGTTAGTGTATAAGTCGTCAAGAGTAATCGGACTAAAGCCTTTGGAATAAGTTTGTACAAAGGAAAACCTATCTTAGAATATTGGAGATCCCATGATTTAGGCTCAATAGGACAACCTAATTGTATGAATAAGGAAGGTCACTGTGAGGGAGTACCTTAAATATAGTAAGGGAGTTGCATACTTCCTAGTTCATTCCTTTATCAAATCAGTGATAATATTTAAGGATAAGCATAATGTGGTTTATGATTCTGTGTGAATCATAAAGAACCTGATGCTTTTAATGATCTATGGTGATCACCTATGAGAGAGAGAAGTGGGGTCATTCGAATGGATTTGTGGGGGACGCAAATCCTAGAGCTCTTGCAGAACCAGGCTAGTGTTCCATGACCATAACGGACTCAACAATGAGGGATTAATCATACCAGGAAGAGTATTGTGTGACATGTAATAACGTCTACGTAAACAGGGATTGGCTAAAAGACATCGCGTCTACTAATCGCTAGGAGACCAACTACATATCACAAAGGAGGGCTCAAAGAGAATACCTACTTCTCCTGCAATAATCAACCGCTGAAATTTTATCGTAACACTTGAGTGTAAGGATCGATTTATATTCATGTGAGAGATTGTTGGAATTTTAATAATAAATATGTTTTATTATTAACTTTGTACCATGATAATTATTCGTATATGTTACGAATATGATTAATATTACGTTTTGTTCTATAAGGTGAAAAAATAGTAATGAAAATAATCGGGTCCAAAACGGAGCTAAGATGAATGATATATCGATTCTAAAAATTGTGTTGTGTAAAGTGTTAAAAGAAGATTTGAAAAAGAAAATGAAAAAACTTTTCATATACCTAATTAAATTTCCATGACTTGGTATTAATTAAGTCATGAATATGATTATAATGGTTAGTAACTGAGCCATGAATAGGTTGTTAATGGGCATGATGGCAACATTCATTTACCAATTCAATTATCATGAATTTGTTATTAACTAAGCCATGAATAGGCTTGTTAATAGACATGATGGCAACCTTTGGAATGCCATATGATACATGTATAAATAGAAACATTTGGTCTTTTGTTTTCTTTGCAAAGTTGAGTAATCTCTACACCATTTGAAATACACAAACACAAATCCACAACACAAGAAGATAATTTGTTGAGTTCTCAACAGCATACAACGATCGATTCCTCGCGTTAAACACTCTTGTTTCAAGTAAAGCCTCGGGTTTTAGGTTAAATACGGTAGTACATACTGCTCCGGCTGTTGTACATTGGGAGACAGACGGGATTCACACTGGTGGCCCGAAATCTGTTTTAAGAGACCTTTGTTAAACAGAAATTTTCAACCAATACCTTTTCTTTTTCTGTTATTGTTTTAATCTTTTGATTTTCATTGTAATTCTATTTTCATTAAAAGTGTTTGAACATTCAGTTTTGTTTAAAATTGAATTGTAATCTGAAATATTAAATTAATAAAAATATTTATCTTATTTTATGAACGATGCTCCTACAAGGGAACCGGCCGGTTCGCCGGTTCACTGATCGGATTGGTTTCATTTTCTATAACTAAAATCCAAATGATAAAACATTAAAACCAAACCTATATTTTTTTAACATGATTATGTTAGTTTTAACATTAATTATATTTGTTTTAATGTGTGTATAATTTTATAATTTTTTTGGAATATTTTATATATTTATTATGTCATCCGGTTCGACTGGTGTGAACAGTAACAAATAAGACATCTGGTTTGACGTCCGGTGCGGTTCTAAAAACATTGATAGAAAGTAACCAAAATCACTGGTGTCCGGTTGATAAAAAAAAAAGAGAAGAAGTCGCTACTCCTTTTGCCTAGCGATTTTCCTGAAAAACGCAATCTATCTATACTAATAACTCAAAATAATTGTGGACATTTGTCACAATTCTAGCTCACCTATGTTTTGGTTTTCCCGCTTCTCTCTCCTATTTAATTATCTATATTTATTATTTAGTTGTGAATTATGAATTAGGATTATAATAAATAATATATTGTGAATTAATTATATTTAAAATGAAATCAATTATGATGTTTTTAAGTGAACTTATTTTTTTATTTAACAACTTTAGTTCTTTAAATATAATCGAATTCAAATGATATTTCTTAAAATATTTATAAATATAACAATAATGTTACTATTTTTTTATAATTTGCTTTTAAAAATTTTTAAACATTTAATATGATTGGATTATTTGAATGATAAAAATATATTATATTGAAATATAAAAAGTTAGTAATTCTTAAAAATCCAGGTTATATATATTAATATAAATTTTAGTTAAAGTTAATTTAATATGTTAAAAGGAGAATAAATATAATTTAATTAAATTATTTATGAATTACATTACACAAAAATATTAACACATTGTTAAAAACATTAAAATTAAAACATAATTTGTAATTATTACATCAAATATTTTAAACATATTTTGAAGACTTTATTGCATTAACAAATAATATCATATTTTATTCAACCTTTTAGATGCTTTTTAATTACATAACTTTTTGTCGATAAATTTGTATATATAACATTTTATTTTTTCAACCCGTGTAATACACGAGATTTTAAACTAGTAAAAATATATATGAATTTATTTTGACAATTTAACTCTCAAGACAACATATTAGTTGTTGCAGAATTATTAGCAATTAATTAATGGGAAGTAGTATATTATTACTTTCACTTGAAATTCAAGTAACCATTTTGGTCTTAAGTGCAAGCATAATCCTAATTTAATCTTACTAATAAATGAAAATTATTATAGTTATATGTATTTTAAATTGTTATAGTTACATGTATTTTAAATTATTTCTATATAGGTATATATTAGGGTTGTCCAAAAAACTCAAATCTCGGATTCGACTCGTAGCTCGTTCGAAAAAAACTCGGATAAAGCTCGGCTTGAATGTAACATCTGTGCCGGAACCGTCACCGGAACAGTAAATTGCACAGTGAAGTGCACAGTAACTCAGGTACACGCTACACGAGGCTATGTTAATACTATGTACACCGGAGGCTTAACACTAAACTATTATGCGATTATCTGAAATCTGATTTAAAACCTTAGGGTTTAACAGTCAGAAACACATCAGATAACCCTGAACAAGTACACATATGTTTGATTTGATGCTATTATGTATAAACGTATGCGAGGATTAACAGAACAAAACCATAACAGTTGTTGTTACAGAATGTTAAACAGATGAACTATTCGTATAGGTGACGATCTGTACGAATAGATCTGAAGATTTAATGATCTGGAATGATAACTGGAAAGTAGAAAACAAGATCAGAAAGTGAAACGTACGATCGTGTTCGTACAGTCAGCGCTCTGTACTAAGACGCGCGTAAGTGACGTTTTCTGACGAAACGAAAACGAAGAACGAATCGAACGAAAATAAAGTTAAGGAAATAAAATATTTCCTGTTTTACAATTTTGAAACTCATCATAAATAAACCAAAACAAAACTATTTTAATTTCAAGCGCGTAAAACAAAATACGCGAAAAATCAAGGAAACGCGTTAAAAATAATAAATTTCGTAAAACATTTAAGAATAATAATATTTAATATATTTATAAAAATAATTACTTACCAAATAATTAAAATGAATTCTTTTATTTAATTACGTAATTATACGCGATTTACGTTCCGGAAACGTAACGAAACCGTGAACCGAGCAACGAAAACAAACCCGAATACCCTCGGGGTATAAATACTTAAATGAGGGCATTTTCCCTCATTCCCTCTTCTTCTTTCTCCTCCACAAACCCTAAATCCGGCCACCACCACACCACCACCAAAAACCACCTTCTCTCCTCCATATCTTGGCCATTTCTCAACGAAAATGGGTGTTCTTGGTGTCCACGCGTAGCCCTCGACATCCTCTACATGAAAGTACAACCGATCTAGAGCCAAGTCCATCTGAAACCGAGGTATGAGGCTGTTTTGTTACACGAAAATAGGGTTTTCACCCTTTGGATCGACCACCTACTATGAAACCGGTCCTAGTCCTTTCTTTTCTCTTAACCACCTTCAAGAACCTTTCACGTACACCTCACAGTTGAGAACCACCATAGTCTTGAGCTGGAAACTAGACCCCCACCCTCGAAGGCATCTGGGTTTTCTGTCGCGCGAATGAAGACGACCAGCTCACATTCGGCCGAATGTAGAGGCCATGGGTCGAATGGCCCTCATTCGCTGCTGCTCCTTCGCCATTCAGTTCCTTCGCCGGTCAACTTCCCTTCGCCACCTCATTCGACCATCTCACATTCGCTGGGTCAGGGCCATGATTCATTCGACCCTCATACTCTCACAATCTCATTCGGCAACTACCCAGTTCATTCGACCAAGGGCCTATTCGTGGGTTACTCTCATTCGACCTAGCCGCAGTGTTCGGCCATGCATCTATCTTCCTTTCATTTGTTGGGTACCATCCATTCGACCAAGGCTGTAACAGAATGTTACCCTAGCTCAGGATCATAAAACTTCGGCCCAATAGCAAGAGATATGGCCCATGGCCACATACTCGGCCCAATAACAAACAGAAAGGCCCAAAAGAGTTGGGTTGGCCAGGAAACCCTATGGCCCACGAATGCAGCCCATACCCCCTTGTTAAAGTTCATAACAGATTCGGCCCAAGAGAAACTTACCAGGCCCAAGTAGGCCCAGTTTAAATCCAACTCATTGGTCAGCCCCATTTGGCCCATGGCTGGCCCAACTTCTGGCTTAGATCCATAATGGTTCAACTTGAGCCCAAATAATCACTAAGCCTAATTGGATTAACCTAGCCTTAACATTTAGCCCAATCCATTACAATAGCCTTTGAAATTCTTAATTTCTAATGGACCAGGCCACCAGTGGGCCCACCTTGACCCTTCAGGCCCAACACTCCTAAACTTGATCCATTTACTCTTGGAAGGCCCAACATGAAGTGCATGGCCCAAGGCCCACTACTTATGGCCCAAGGCCTACTACCTTTGGCCCAAGGCCACAATTTTGGCCAAAAGCCCAATTTCAAGGCCCACATCGATTTCAGCCCATGTAACCAAGGCCCGGCTTGGCCCATGAACCCTTTTGGCAAAGGCCCGAGACAAATTCCATTGGGCCCATCAAAATCCACCCGAGGCCCACAACAAGGCCCATTTGAGGTCCTTGTCTTCACTTTTGGGGCCATGTTGTCATTAACTTGGTCACCAACATGTTTCTGACCCATTCTTGATTCCAACAGCTCTATATGACTCTAGGCCTAGCAAATATTTCCTAGGCCCACCTTGGGCCCAATTAAATCCTTAGAGGCCCAAAACGAGGCCCAAAAGGCCACTTGAACTCTATTTTTGTAATCTTTGGCAAGGCCTTCATGATTCAACCCCTAATATCATTGGCCCAACTCAAATTGTTGGCCCACATGACTAAAGAACTATTGTAACTCTTTAACTCAACACTAATAAGTATGATAACCAAGGGATTACTATCAAAACGGTAACTTTTGTAACAAAGTCTTGTGATTTATAACACGACTTCATGAAACTACAAATGGGCTTTAAACACAAGCTAGACAAGACAAGAATAAATCAAAGAAAGTCTATGGATTACAAGAACCAATAACAAATAATGATGGGCCAATAAAGACCGAAGACTTTAAGTGTTAGCCAAAACTTATGGCTAACACATACAAACACACATAATCCCTATAATTCATACTAATGAGTTATCAACATCGTGAAATCAATACAGGATCGTGAAAATACACTCAAGCACAATCAAGAGCGCGTACATTCTTGTTTAGGCTAAGTCAAACCGCAACAACTACAAGGTGAGTTCATTGTCCCTTTTCAAACATATTTGTTTTTACCTCGGGACTGAGAAGCCTGTTAAACATTCTAAATAAACAATGAAATGTTTTAAAGGAATGCTTTCACACTTATTCTTGGTGCTTATACTGTATGCTTGACACTTATGCTTTCTTGTGTATACTTAAACTCTATGAGTGATATCTATGCTACGAAACTTTAGACTTAAACTTTACACTTGATGAGTGTACACGAAACTTTATTCCTAAACTATAGGCTAAAGTCTAAGTGGCTATGCCAGAGGCTAGGTGCTTGAACTATACGCTTGATGATTGTGCTATACACTGTACTCTCAAACTTTAGACTAAATGCATATGTTAGAGGCTAGATTCTTAATCTATACTCTTGAAGTTATGCTAACCACGTGAGACTTAGACAACATACTCAATGCTAAGGCTTTGTAACATACATGCTAAATGCTAACACTTGTTACATTCGTTTCGAGAACTCATATTATGAACATATATTCTAAACCCTAATATTGTATATCAATATTTTAATGATTTAATTTCTTACTCTCTTAATCTAAGTGTCAAATCAGTTTGTCACTTACACGTACTTGTTTAAAACTTAATCTGGGAAACCTAACTCACGAAGACTAATATGCTTAGAATACTTAAAGCACTTAAATGCTTGGAACACCAGAATGCTCGAACGGTTGAAGGCTTGATACTCATAAATACTTACTTTACTAGGAAGGTTTGAAACAAATGTTTTAAACTTAGCAAAATGCTATTTGATTATGCCAAGTGCTAAAGGCATAAGACACAACCAAGACTAAATGCTATAGGTTATGCCAAGTGCTGAAGGCATAAGATACAATTCAAACTCAATACTATTTGATTATGCCAAGTGCTAAGGGCATAAGCTACTTGTTAATACTAAAGCTATGTGTTAATACCAAGTGCTAAGGGTATATACTATTGGATGATACTAATGTGAATACTTGATATACTTGGGAAGGCTCAGACAACAGACTGATTGACCGACGCGTCTTGACATTGGTCAAGCCCTACTAGTCATCAGTAAAACTATGTGAATGTGTTAAACTTGTATGCTAAAACTATGGGACATTGTAGGACAGACTGTTGACCGCCGCGTGTTGACTTAAGTGTCAACCCCTACTAGTCATCAGTGTTCCTCTTTGTCAGACATTGTAGGACAGACTGTTGACCGTCGCGTGTTGACTTAGGTGTCAACCCCTACTAGTCATCAGTGTTCCTCCTTGTCGTACATCGTAAGACCGACTGTTGACCGCCGCGTGTTGACCTAGGTGTCAACCCCTTCTAGTCATCAGTGCTCTTCGGTGTTGAAATTAGGTAAGATAGACTGATTGACCGCCGCGCCTTGACAGTGGTCAAGCCCTCCTAGTCATTCAGTTATCTTCTTGATTTAATCATTAGGACCGTTATGGATGGATGCTAAATTCCCTAGGGTATTAAGCTGTCCATAATGGTGCCTCTCAAACTCGATACTCATATACTACTTTGTGCAGGTGGAATGTTAGGTAAGACGCTTAATTATCATTAACAACAATGTCCTATGCGACTTAGTATGTGGTGGGACGTCGTCTGGGCGGGTTGTAGGCTTGACCCAGGGGTATGCCCTATATATAAGCATACCGAGTTGGATGATACAGGTGGTGTTAATGAGATTAGGGTTGTTACCTAGGGGATACTAGAATGCTTTTGGGGGATTACCATAAACTACTAAACGCAAATGCTGGTTAAACTCGTGTTGAAACTAATATATACTGATAACATAGACTTGGAAACTTTGAATCAATAAACAAAAGCTATTTTTCACATACTAAAACTACATGAACTCACCAACCATTGTGTTGACCTTGTTTTTCTTACATGCTTTCTCAGGTGACGCACAGGTATAAGCTAAGACTCAGAACTTTGCATGCTAGGTAGCCCAACTAGAGGATCCAGCAGACTTTTGAAGAGCACATCTTTTGTAGCTAATACAAATCCATTTTGATATCTTGTACAGATACAAGATAGAAACAATTGATTCTTTTGAATATGTTTACTTGGTTAAATTATCAAACATCAACATTGTAATTTAACTTTGTAATCCTATCTTAATGCTTTATTGTGCTTTAGATATTCTTAACATTGATGCTATGTAAACAATCTGATCAACCCGATTATCACTCACGATATCGCACTCCGGGAACCTTCCGCCCGACGGGACAACCGATCCTATCCCGCCGGCTCGGGGTGTGACATTGAATAAGACTCGATTGTAACTGATCCGAACCGAGCCAATTCCAAGCCAGGGCTGGCTCGGCTCGTTGCTCGGCTCGTATGTTCGGCTCGTTTGTACAACATGTTATACTAAAATATAAAATTATAGGGTTACTTTCACTAATAAATATACTTTGGTGTTATTTTGTAATTATGTTAAAAAGTAAAAATAAAAAAAGAGGACGGAAATAAGAAATTAATCTCAGTTCTCATGTGTTCTACTAATTCTTAATTCCCAAATCATATTATTAATTCCTAGCTGCACATATTCACACATCTTCTCTTTTAAAAATCGAGCAAAAAACGAACCGAGCCGAGTTGAGGTGAATGCAATTCAAATATTAAACTTCTTATGTAAAAACTGAGCCGAGCCGAGGCAGCTCAGTTAAAAACGAGCCGAGTCTGAAACAAAATTTAAGGCTCGGTTTACAATTCGAGCTGAGCCGAGTCCGAGCTGACCCATGGCTTGGCTCGGTTTACAATTCAAGCTGAGCCGAGTCCGAGCTGACCCATGGCTTGGCTCGGTTTAGCTCGTGAACACCCCTAGTATATATAAGGTTAACATTTTTACATGTTTGCATTAAAATATTAAATGCAAATTAGATATTTTTCTAGAAGATAGGAAATTCCACAACTAATAAAGCATGTCGTTTTTTTTCTTTTCTTCTTTTTTTTCTTTGATTTACGAAACAAAGAACGTTACGTACATGACTATTAAGCAAACTTCTATTCTATATATTTATTAAGGTAAGATCAGAAAGTTTATCCAGTTATAAGATTTTTGATACAGTGGGCTAGTGTGTATGCCCTAGAGATAGCGTTAAATCCGAAAAAATGGTTAATATTTCATCTTAGATGTATGTGTTTCTAGCTATTTAAAAAAAACATACATGACATAAGACATAATTAATCAATTATTATATTTCCAACAAACTCACATGGGATCCTCCAAAATATTATTCACCCACGCCCCTTCATATTTATGAAAATAAATATGAATACATATTTAAGTAAAAATAAAATAAATTAGTAATAATGTCAGTATTTGTTTCTACAATTCGAAGATTAATTAATTAATAATTAACAAAAAATAAATCAATAATAATTATCTGCAAAAGCTCCAGAGATCAATATCTTCTGCATAACCATCTTCGGTAATTGATGAAGATGAATGATCAAACTCGAAAAACGACGAATCAACGAACCCATCATTGTAGCTTAATGAATCAAAGTTAGACCATGGTGCAACCATTGACATCAAGGTGCCATCAAAAGGGTCATTTGCAGAAAAGGTTAATGTTTCATCATTATCTTCAAACATATTGGTGATAGTGCAGGTGGAAGATGAAGAACACGATGGCGATAGAGGTGGTGGTGATGGTGGTGATGACGGTGGAGCCGTGGTGATGGCGGTGGCGGTAGCGGCAGCAGCGGCGGCGATCTTTTGAATGGATTTTGGAGACATGATGGTTGTCAAATGGTTGTGAATATTACTGTATTCTGTATGAGTAAAGTTGAGGTTAGCAGTGGGACCCTTGAGGCAAAGTAGGGCTGCATCATAGGCTCGAGCCGCTGCTTCAGGGGTGGAATATGATCCGAGCCATATTCGAGTTTTCTGGTTCGGTGCTCGAATCTCTGACACCCATGAACCCCAACTCCTCATTCTCACTCCTTTGTACTTCTTTTTGCTGATCATCGATGACGATGGCGATAACGATGACGATAACTCCTTTTGATTCTTTCGCTCTTTTTTCACCATTTTTTGTGATTTCAACCCTAATTTCTCAAGAACAAGAATAAATCAGCAGATGGAAACAAGAACCGGATGATTAACGCAAAGATTGATGATGAAGATGATGTGAATGAGAGTTTTGATTGTATTTATAGTATTCAAGTGAGCAAAGAGCTAGTGAAATGGGTGACAGGTGTTTTTTTTTTTTATTTTATTTAATTTTTTTTTAACATTTTTATTATTATTAAAATAAAGAGAAACTGAGTTATTCACATTCATTGCGTAAGCACCCCTTTGACTATGAGTTTTTGCTTGCTAGCTAACAAATAACATATAAATCGGATATCTTATTCATAGGGTAATATAATATTCAGCAAGTGTTTAACATATACCTCCTATGCTATGTGTAACGAATAAGAGGCTGATAAGAGCTTGACTATTCTTAAGCAATGGTTTCACAACCGAACCGGACATTGAACCAGTCTTTTTACCCGTCAGAGGTCCGACCGGTCTGGCCGGTTGAACCAGGTTTAAGAACTGAATGATTTTATAAACATTTTATAAATATATATATATATATATATATATATATATAAAATAAAATAAAAAACGGTTCAACCACCGGTTCGTCGATGCAACCACCCAATTCACCCAAAACGGCCCAGAACCTCCTAACCGGACCGGTTCACCCTCCGGTTGTCGGTTCGACCGGTTTGACAGGCTGGTCCGGTCTTGTTTTCAAAACATTGTTCTTAAGCAAACGCAATATAGGCGTCATCCAATGGGTTTGGTGGGAGCTTTATATATGTGTATATGTATAATAAAGGGGTATGTTGTAGGGTGATGTGAGTGGTTTTTTATTGGCTTAGGAAAATAAAACTTCAAGTTGCTCACGCTTGTGACCATGGTTTAGGGGTGAACATAATATAAACATGACTAATAACCGCACCAAATCATAACCGATTTTAACCAAACTGACTTTAACCGACGGTTGTGCTTAAGCTCATAATCCTTTAACCAACATATTCGGTTATGGTTATGGTTAAATCAACCATTAACCGAATCAAACTAATTATTGTATGTTTTTTTTTCAATATTTCTATGTGCTTGTGTGTGTGTGTTTTTTTTAAAAAGTTATGATGCAAGTTAAGTATAAAAGATGAGTCATAATTTTTTACTAGATAAAAATAGTATATGTCACATGTAAGACTAACTATATTAAGAGATGGATTAGAGTTCACCTGACTTTTACTTTTTTTCATTCATTCTTAAATACTCCAAAGTCCTACGAACTTCACTTGGATTTTATCATCAATATATTTATAATCAACAAGCTTAATTACAAGTTTTCTTAGTTTATAATCAACAATTTTATTGTTAGCCGAATTTAAGCGAAACCAAACCATAACCAGTGGTTAACCGATCAGTTAGTTATGTGTATAGATTTAGGATTAACAGAAGTAGCGGTTTAGGTTATGAAAATGGTCATAATCACACCTAACCGAACCATTTTCATCCCTACCATGGTTGCAGAAATCGCTAGACATTGCTATGTCCATCGCCTGAAAAATAGTGAAGTGCTCGGCCTAATCGAGGAGTACTCAGAAAATGCTTGGCGAGTAATCAGCCTAGACACGGAGTTCTAGGAGAGTTTTACAACTATGCTCGTGACCATGGTTGTAGAAGTCGCTAATCGCTAGTCCGGCGGCGAGGGACCGCCTAGGGATTAATTAGGATTAATCGACACTAGGCGGATTGTAATTTTTATATGTAATTTTACAAATTTATATTATATACACACATTAATATCAATAATTTAATATAATACTTCAAATAATTTAAGAAATAAACTTAAATATACTAAATAAAGTATTTTAAAGTGCAAACTTAAACACTTAGTTCAAAGTTTAGAGATGAATTTCGATGTTAACTTCGATGTTTCAGAGACATATTAATGATTTTTGTTTGAAAAATGTCTAAATAATCATGAAATTGGTCACTTTTTGCCAGAAAAAAGTTAAAAAAAAATAAAAAACTGACTAGGCCGACTAGGCCCCGCCTAGCACCCGCCTAACGCCTAAGCACCGCTTTGGCCAAAATCGAGACAGTCAACGGGCGCCTACAGCCAAAATAGCATCATAGAATTTCTTATAGGGGTGTTAAATTAGAAAGAAAATATATATATATATATATAATCTGAAATCCTAAATATATTCAAAGCCGAAAAAATCATTCTGAAATTATATATAGATATATATGAATTCCTTATTTGATTTTTTGATGGATATTAAATATAAAATAACTTGCTTATATTCATATTGAATATTCAAATTTAAATGAATAAACCAAATATAACATATTTATTCAGATATGTAAACCATGTTTATTTGATGTATTTAGATAAATTCAGATCATTTAATCATATTTAATTTTTTATTTGAGCTAGTATGGATTTTATATAGAATCCTAAAGATTTCAGATTTTGCATTAATCATCCAAATAAGTCATATAAAAACCAATGAGCATCCTTAATTATGTTGATTTGTCAATGATAGAGAATAGTTTATTCTTGTACGTATGAACATCAATGGTAAAGAACTATGTGCCGCCCAACATCACTCATAATTTTGTATTAAAGAAAACCCCACCAAAGAAAACTATGATTCAACTAAAATGACTTAAAATTCCTTTGTTATCAAAAAGTTACTCAACTATACTAGCTTTTACAATCTTATATAATTTAATTTTTTATAACTCTTCAATTTAAAAAAAAAAACTGAGACAAATAAAACATATAAAATCTAAGAAATCTTGTCTAAGTAGTCAAGGAGGACCCAAGGCTCATAAGAGACGAGGGTTCGAACCACACTTGGGACATTTCCTTAGATATCCAGGAGAGAGGTTAAATGTGGTCTTTAATCCCGGCTTCAATCTCAATGAGGGGCGATGGTTTACATATTCCTCAGGGGTTCTCACGTATTTAGGGGACGTATGATCCACCTCTGTCTGAAGGACCCAATTAAAACGAGATACGTGATACCTAATATCATCGCTGTTAAAAAAAATATATGTTTAGTTGTTTTCTTATTAAGTTGAAGTAAGAAATAATTGAAAAAAGTGCAAAATATAAACAAACTATAAAAATTATAAATTTAAGTTATTAGAAAAAGGATCATTAAAACAGTAACTAGAATTTATATACGTTTTTCATTTGTCTTTACTTCAATTTAAAAAAAAAATCAATGCTTATAAATATTTATAAATATTCACATCATATTGTCACGTGACGTTAATCTATGTTATTCATATGAGATATTTGACAAATTATAATATTAATTTCATTTAATAAAATAAAGTCAATCTTTCAAATTTAAATAAAAAATTAATATTCATTTTCTTTAAATATTAATAAAAATCCAATCATTTCAAACTTTTTCATTTTCAATCAATAATTTTAAATGTATAAAATTTTCGAATATTATTTATATTGTTTAAATAAGTGTTATAGATTTATAAAATGTACTTGTTAAAAAATTGTTAGAAATCTTACGTTATTTGTATATTTTTTTTATTATTGATTGCTTTGTAATGTTTATGCAACATTACCCTAATTTTGTATTATTATTATTATTATTATTATTATTATTATTATTATTATTTAATGGAAATGAGATTCAAAATCCTTGTCATTGTTAAGACTTTTTTATATAATAAACACTTTCAAACAATAATAAAAATTTATAATAACATAAAATACATATATGATACACATGTGTGTGCGCAGACACATATATATAGAATTTTATAAAGTTTAATTTTTGGAGATTTAATAAGATAAATCTTATAAGGTTATAATACGAATATTAATATATGTATGTATGTAAAATTTACGTGTTAAAAGGAATAAAAGTAAAACACATTTTCAAATTTTTGATGATTATTAATAAAATAAGTTTATAATTAATCAAGTAATATTAATTATAACCTACAAGTTTTGGTGTTAATATATAAATCTGTGTGTAGTTTAGTTATTAATTTGTCGGGAATATAAAATTTATAAATAATATTAAAACTTGGGAGGACCAAAGGTGACAAAAATTAAAATTAATATATTAGAGAAAACCTGAAGGGGCTAATCCTGCCAAACCTTCAAATTGTCTCTCTCTCTCTCTCTCCCCCCACCTGTGTTGACCATTCATGACCCGATTGAACGAAACTCGAATCCAGAGCATTAAAATCTTGATTTTTGCCCAATTTAGGTTAGGATTCGAACACGTGAATAACCGATATCATCAATTTCTTGAATTTATACCGTGTCAATCAAGAATCACTACTAAAAATACGAACATAAACGCGTCATTCAAAAACCGAATCAATCGAGTATAAAAACTAAATTAAACCTACATAATTGTTCCTTTGATATCTGCGAAGCTTTCTGCGCATCCAAAACAAACATACGAGTTTAGTTCATCGTGATTAGAAGCCTAAAACTCTCGATCGCTCGTCTCCTTTCCTCTGACTCAAAACCTATTCAATCGCAAACAAAGTTACATTTTCTATACACTAAACTTATCGGTTTCTAGTCCTAAACAATAGCCTTATGGGTGTTTAAGCGATTGAGAACCAAATCGATTGAATTCGAACAGAAGGGTAGCTAGGGTTCGGTTTAATATGAACTGGAATTGGGGTAATTTCTGATCACATGTTTTTTATTTTTGATCCACTTTCATTCTGATTAGAAGGTCTATATCAAATAGTCTGGGCGTACGTGTTAGAGCGCGGGTATGTGCAGGTCTCGGGTTCGAGCATGCTTATATAGGTTTTAACTTTTTAATCTAAAACTTATTTTTTGTATTATGTTTTTACGGAAAATTATTTTAACAAAATACCATTATTTTGATAAAAATAATATATATTATTAATAAATAAATTAGATTATAACTTTCTAAACACTTAAAAGAATTTTTATACAAAATCTTATACATTTATAAAATACATATTAATTTTATGTGACCAATACTTTGCAGTTTTAACTATAAATCTTAAACACAAACTCTATTACTAAATTTATATAACTTAAAAAATTTAAACACCTACTTTATTTTAAATATGATATTATTAAACTTATCTCCAAATTATTAAACCAAATGAATCTTTTAATATTGGTTGTTTGATTTAAATTACTTTAAAACTATTTTAGATTTATATACTTAAAATTTTGTTAATCTTAATATTTAAATAGTTTACATTATATAGAATTTAAACTTTAAATATTATATTAACACTTAAATATAAAATTTTATAATAAATCAAATAATATTTATTTATTAAATCCATTTTGAACAAAACAAATTTATAAAAGTTTAACTATGCTTCAAAACAAACCGAACTCAATAACCCATTTTAGATCTTAGGAATTCCTTAGAAGCCATAGTTATTTATGTTGGATATGTAATGTCCAATCATCGATAATATCAACATTACTATCATCGTACGATACAAAGAGTTACACTTTGGAAAATAGTAATATGATTATGTCTAAAATTTGTTTTAGACATATTCAAGTTCACAAAGACATATTCAAGTTCACGAATTATATAAAGTGATGTTATTGTTATTATTTATGAAACAGTAATAATATTGAAGGAATTAATTATTGTGTTAATTAACTATAATTAAATTGATAAAGTTAAATTTTAGACATTTAATTAAATGTTACTAACTAATTGTTAGTTAGTAATATTGGATAGCAGTAATTAAATGGTTTAATTACTAAACTAGTTTAATCAAATTAAAAGAGTTTAATTTAAATAAAATGTGAAATAAAAGGGTGGGAATTAATTTTGAATTCGTAAATTTAAGATCCTAAAAAGGTGGATCTAGTTTTAACTATTAAAACTAGATACAACCTCTCACATTTTCACCACATTTTTCACACAACTCTTTCACTCTCCCTCTCTTGGCCATACACTCTTCCTCCCATCTCCTCTTGGTTTCGGCCAAACACCACCAAGGATCCACCACCATAGCCGAACCATCACAAGTGGTTTTCGAGCACGCGGTTATTGCGGTGATACACGATAGAGATCGTTGTAACATTAGCGAAATTTCGATGACAAAAACCAATGAAAAGCCTTGTAATCTTTGAACAACGAAATTATTTTAGGAGAACTTTATTATTTTACCATATTCAGTCCAAAAATAAATAAATATAAATAAAAAGAAACATATATATATATATATATGCATGTGTGTGTATAAATTTGTGCTTAAACGAATAATTAAACCCATATAATTACAGTTGCGATATATTTGAACTTATATAGCTTTAAATTAAATTAAATAGGTGTGTGTATATATGTTTGTATATGTAGATATATATAGTTGAACATATGATAAAACCTATCTAGGTATATATATATACACACACAAATATATATATTAAAGCTTTAAAATTAATACCTGTTGTAAAAATAATGTTTAAAAGAAAATAATAATAATAAAAGAATAAAATAAAATAAATAAACACTTTAAACAATAATTAAGCTTTATAAAGTTAAAACAAATTATTTAAAGTTTTATAAACTTTTATTAAACCTTTAAACATATAATGTTAGATAACAAAACCTCAAGGACTAATCCTGCCAAAAACTAAACTATGGTTGTGTGTCATGAAGTTCCAGTCGAAAGTGACGCAAAACAGAAAAGTAAGGGACCTGTTATGTGACATCCGTCAATTTTTAAGTTTGACTTATTTAACACCGTTAATGTATTTAAATTTGAAGATGTTGCTTCTGTTAGAAAATCTAATAAATTAATTTTTATCTGAAGTCTAGCAAAATATATCTCTTTTAACATGCATAATTTTTGCATTTGTTAATTTTATATTTCGGTAAACTATCTGACAACTCGATTAGTAAAATTATTCAATACACTTAGTTTAGTATAAAATAATAAATCATAAATGGGGAATTTAAATTAACAAGGAAAAACCGTGAATTGAAACTTTACCCGGTAACTTTACAGATAACAGAGTATACCTGTGTTTTACCTTGTTAAAACCAACGCAATGAACCAAACATCATCCAATATTGTTAACTAAAATTTAATTATTTTAGTAAGTTTTAATTTTTTAATAATTTACGAATAAAAAGCGTTTATAAAATAATTACCCGATACAAGATTTAAACACCGTAATACTCAGATTATACCAATTTTAATCTGTAAATAACCAACAAGGAACAACATATAACCATCTAAATAATATAAATAAATAAGTAAATAAATAAATAAATAAACTATCTTCATACTTCAACATCAAATCCATCTTTCATTACCCACACTTACACTCCACCATCATCCATGTTCATTCAACCATGACAACACTCAACCTTCATATCACTCAACCATCAAGATCATGCATGAACCTTCCTCTCCTTGAGCACTGTTAATAAGAGTGAGATATCACCACAAAAATTCACACCGCCTGTTTACAACATCACCACTTCTATAGTCTTTCTTCATTGTGATTATCCTCCATATTATTTTCATTTTTCATCAAGAACAACACAAGAAAGGGAAAACAAGCTAGTTTTTTCAAGTATCATTGTTCTTCCATCATCTACTAAGGTATACCATCCATTTTATTTTAGATTTACTCTTGGATGAGTGTATGCATACATATATACATACATACATACATACATACATACATACATATACGAGTATGTGTGTGTAAGGATATTATGTATAAATGCATGCATGTATATGTATATATACACATATGAATCCAAGTTTGGAATAATCTAAAAACCCTAGCTGAGGCCAACGATTGATTTCACATTCTTAGTCGCATTACATGGACGTTTGGTGATTTAAAGCTTGGTGAAACTTTTATTTAGTAATAATCTTGCATTTCAAAATTCTAGCAAAATATTGTCATGACTTCAACAAGTCATAAAATAGTCATAACAACTTCAAACTGAACAAACTCAAGTTCTATGACTAAGTCATTGTGTTAGCTTTCTATTAACTGCTTATGCAGCTTCTAACTCGACGAAATGATACCCCAAACAGCCTTCACAAGATTAGTGCGCTGATTTGTACCCCCTTACTTGTGCTGTTGTTTTGACCTATCTAAGGTCCTAATCATAAAAAATTTTCTAAATGAAAGTTGTTCATAACATCTTAAAATAGTATAATGGAGAGTTCCATATTTTAACTCAAATATTTACTATGTCAAAAACGAATTCAAACTCATTGGACTAAATCTGTTAAAACAGAAACTTCAAGGACTTGTACTTGTGTGACTGTTTTGACCAATTTAAAAGCAAAATCACGAAAAGTTTTTTAAATAAAAGTTGTTCAAAACACCTTAAAATACAAGACTGTAAATTTTCATAATTTTATTCCAATGATTTCTATTTTTAAAGTTTATCTGAACAAACTGGACAGAATCTGTCCAAACGCAAAACTTAAAAACTTAAACATTTTTTTGCAAAAAATATTAAATGTATAAATGTGTATACACTTGTAAATATATATTTTGACATAATTAATGAGTTTTGGAGTTGTAAAGCAAAAATGGTAAATTTCCAAAATTCGTCGTACTGACGAAATCTTTATAAAACCCGACACTTAGTAATTTCATAGTATTTCAAGTATAAGTTAAAAGCATAACTATTTTAAGAAAATCCCGACACTTAAAATAAAACACAAACACAATCGCATATACTATAGCAGGTTCATAAACTCAAAAGAAACTCGTTATGTATAGGAACCGACTAAGTCTTCGTATAAACTACAATTAAAAAGTCAATCATCAATCGTACTATGTGAGTATTCGTAGCCCTTTTCATTTAAAAATATTGGGTGCAACATGTATACGCTATTCAATTTCAAATTCTATTTCACAAAACTTGTAGATTCAAACTTTATGTCTATGTGTATGATAGAATGCCATATGTGTTGAACTATGATTCTATGTGTGTGCTATTCGGAGTCTAATTCTACTATGATCACTAACTCTATGAGCCAATGGTAACAATAGTAGATCTATTGGGTGACGCTCATCCATAGTTTTGACCCTAGTGAGGGCCTTTGGGTGATTGAAACCAATTCAAGTTAATCTTGACTTTTGAGTCGAGTGTCAAGTCAACAAAGGTTTGATCATACATATGTTTATACATACATGCTTGGAATCTACCTAAACATATGAATCACAATAGTCTTATTTTACTACATATAGTCTAAACCTATGTTTACTCACCAACTTTTTGGTTGACTATATTTTTATACATGTTGCAGGAAATGCGGTTTGACTATTGTCAAGTTGATGCTACATGTAGGATGCTATGGACCTAGTGTAGTAATTAAAATAATGTTTAATTTATGTTTTGCTATGATGAAAACAACTTGGTTTGAGCATGTGTTGAATTTGGTATGATTAAATTATAAAACTTAATTAACGTCACGTGTTATGAACAGTCGAGTCGCGCCCCGACGTTATTTCGTTGTCGGTTGGGGTGTGACATGTTATGCAAACCCATCAAAGTTTCAGCCCATCTTCCCCATCTCACTCTCGTTCGAAGCCACGCACCACTGGTTCTTAACCCCAATCGAAATACAGTGCAATTAATGCCCTAAGCATGCTCGTGTGACCTCACCTACCCTCCGACATGCTCAACCGAACCATTAATTCTAATAATTACGCGTGATATGTCCATTAATTAATCAACCGAACATTAAAAACGAACTCAGTGCTCGAATCAGTAGTTCTCATAAACCAAATTGAAATTCAAATCATACACAACTTTGCGACCCTTTTCTGAAACTCCTAGAAGCAGCTAATCATTCTCAGATTCCTTCAATTGCTCAATCGAACTCAAGAACATGCGCATCTATTCGTGAACTTGATCTCTCTCTATCCTTACATGATTACATGCAATTATCTCATTCAATCTACTCGTAATCAAGCATAGAACGAAAGCCCTATGATATTAGGGGCTCACGGTTAATTCTCTAAACGAATTGGAAAGGAATTGAGAACTAGGGTTTGACGGTTTAAGGAAGAAAAAATCGGTCTGTTTAAATCCAATTCATTTGCAGATTAAGCAATGAAATATTCACCCAGCCCAGAGGTTAGGATGCTTGGGCTGGGGATAGGAAACTAAGGTTTGAATCCCGACGCTAACACCATAACCGGTTTTTTTGCCTTTTAACACTATTTTTTTATATTTTTAACTAGAAAATTTTTATAAGAATGTTTAAAAACATTTACTGATCTTTTTAAACAATATGGGAACTTTGTAAACTTCCAAGATATTATTTTAAATGAATTTTTTATTTTAAACTCATCAAACCTATACAAATATTATAAATACTTACTTAGACTTATAAAAGTCATAATACATTATGAGAAATGTGTAGAAAATTCTAAAAAATTATTTTAAAATAATTTTATGTATTCTGGATTTATTTAGAATAATAATATATATTTTTTTAAATATTCTTTATTTTACCTCATAAAAGACTTTATTTAATTAAAAAATAATATGCAAGGTATCCTAATTCATAAAAATATATAAAAATTCGAGAATGGTATTTAAAGACTTTTCTGAAATAATTTATTTTTAAAATAAAAAATCATTTTCATTTAAATATTTTATTTAAATCATTTTATTTAAATCTTAAATACATTTTTATACATATAAATTTCTACAATTAATTTAAAAATATTAATAACTTTCAAAACAAAATTGCTAATAATCTCACACATTTAACCTTATTAAAAATTATTTAGAACTTTTCTAAAATAATTTTTATAAAAAAAAAGTCATTTTATTTATATAAGCTTTAAACTAAAAATCAATTTTATAAGACTACAAGTCCCATTTAAATAAAATTGGTTGATGTTATGTATAAAAAATTAAAAATGCACCTTTTAAAGAATTCTTATAAAATTTATGCTATGTTTAAAATACTATTATTAACTTTAAAACTTTAAGAATTATAATATTTATTTCTAAAACATACATAAAAAAACTCATGAACTACTTTTATTTAATTTATTTAAATAAAATACATCTAAATACTTTAAACACATCACAATGAATTTTAAACCCATATTCAATCTTAAGAAAACCATACTTGTTATACATATTCGTATACTATAACACTTAGAACTATAAACTTGTAGACATATTCTTATACATATTATATTAAAAACAGGAGAACAAGTGCTTTGCTATTGTACAACTATACCTAGTTGTATTTTGGATTGCTTAGCAAACGTAAGTGAGTTTTCACATCCCCTTTTAGTTTTTATATTATTTTGGGGCTGTCACACATGTCCTTATTCAAATGTTTGAACTCTTATATTATTCTTGAAACTTATGCAAACTATATGATGCTTTGTAGTTGAATGTTTATTATGTGTTGATCTTGTAGAGTATTCATACTTATTCTTATGCTTCTCTACACATATACTTAGTATTTTGTTTCTAAGAGAGTCGCGCTCTCTTCGCGTTTAGTGTTAAAAGGACCGGTACTCCATTTGCACATGTTTGTTTCATTCATAATATAATATTCATATACATTGCCATTAAGGTTTGCATACTTTGAAAGCTATACTATTGTAATCATGTGATTACTCACCAACTATTCATTTAGTTGACAGTTACTTTACATGTGTGACAGATTAAAGTGAAGACTCTAAGTACGTAAAAGTCTAGGAAGATGGACCTACATAGTTCTATCAAAGATTTAAGTTTTAAATTATTAGATTTGTATTTGACTTTGAACTTGTAATGAAATGAATTGTAATTTAGTATTTTAGGTATGAAACTTTGAATTTTAAATCATGAGCTTATGAACAATCGTTGCACATATCATGCCCTGACGTATTTCCGCCACCGGTCGGGGTGTGACAATCATGGTTCATGATTCAAGTCATTTAGCGAGACTACTATCGAATCCAAGGTGTGTTTTTGGAAGTTCTTCATTGAGGTCAATTCTAAACACCAAATGGTTGATTTCCGTTTATTTGTGTGTAACTGGATTCCTGGTTTTGGAAATTTTGTTTATGAAACAAAATGTGTAATCGAAATGCTTCCGTTATCATAAAATCTGATTTTATAATTAATGTGATTAATTAAAAGTTAAAATGGTTAGTACAATTTCCAACAATTTGAACTTACACATGATGAACTATTTGGTTGATATTGAGTTTGTTTGGACATACATTGAGCTATAGCTTAAAACTATTTCAAAGACTATCTCCTACATTAAGGTGGGTCTTTATAGCCCCTCTTTTACTTGTTTTAAAGTTTTAGGGTGAAACATGTAAACTTTGAACTTAACTTAACTTTAAACCATGTGAACTTAGCTTAATGACTTTAGTTGTACTAAACTTAGCTTATGGACTTATATCATCACAACTTATCTATCAGTAATAATGATAGATATATTGGATTAACCATCCCACCCAGGATGAGTTTACCCTATTGGGAAATTCTCATGGTGATTGTGTGTCATATTCGACATTATTAGAAATGCTAGCTTGCTCACAACTTAACTATCTTATCTGTCTTATGTTCATTTACATGCTTACATTTTGCTTAGTATTCACATGTGACAACTTATCTTTTATCAAATCATTTTTTCTTGTATGAATAAAACCTATGATAACTTATCAACTCTTTGTGTTAGACCTTGATTTTGAACATGTTTAAGGTGAAAATGCAAGCTAGGATTTTCTATAAGAGCTTTTGAACCTAGTTAGCTTATTTAAACATTTATTAATGTAATAGATTAGGGTTTCGTATGTTTTTATTATGTATTGAATGGTATTAAATGTTTGGATTTAAATTTTGAATTACATGTAATGTGTTTGAATTATTTATATCTTTATACCACGTGCTATGAACAATCTACACTTTGTGGCGCTTCGATGATTTCGTCATCGGTCGGGTGTTATAGATTATGTTTTGGACAAATATGCGTAATACACATGTTAATGAGCTACTCGGAACATTAACCAAAAAGCTAGTGATTTTAGAAGAACAGGAAAGTAACTTTAGTATAATATATGAAAAACTTGATTAATTAGCATTACATATAATTTATAACTTGTAAAAATAAATGACTATAGATGAATGTTATTAGTATGAAAATTTCAATGTGCCGTGTGTATATATGTCGAAGGATTCCATAGAATACCTTTATTTTGAAGAAAAGTTGGAAAATTAATCACAATCATTAGCAACCAATTTTTTTTTGCTTTTTATTTTTTTAATTATTAAGGTAGAAATGTTAGTAAAAAGAAAAATGTTAAAAAATTATATATGTGGTTCGTGTTATTACTTATGTGTAACTTATACGCTACAATTATGAGTTACATATATGTAACTTTATAACTAGGTTACATACAAAATTTTTAAGTTATACATACGTAATTTCGTGATTTACGTATCTTTATTAAAAAAGTTTTTTGCATATAACATTTCTAATCTTAAAATAAAAAATAAAAAATCATGATTTTTTTTATATTAATTGGTTAGGATTTTTCATCGTTTTCTACAAAATAAGAAGTTTCTTTAAAACCCTCCTATATATATGATTATGATCATATAATAACATTTTTTTAAATCAATAACTCATATAACTTCGCCAAAATAAATTCAAATCTTTGTTTTTTTTTTCAAACATTATTGTAACACAAATAAAATACGTTATTTTTGTATGCGTATGAGTATATTAATCATCATTTTAGAGTTTACATCATTATATATTTTTGGCTTACATCATTATAGCGGTTCAAAAGTGCTTATCTTTTTTATTCACCACTCTCTAAAACAAATGGATTCAGGGAAGGGATGGTAATATTTCTAGAAACAAACAACACATTAAAGACACGATAATTACGAAAGCGAACTAATACGTCTTGGTGCAACTCCTAGTCCCGGTCGATTTGTAATGTAAAACCTATAATATAAAATAAAAACACATGATCAAATTTCAAATATTAAGAGTCATGCTTTTAATCCTCCAAGCTACCAACAAATGATATACCATGTGATCCCTATATCAGCCAAAAATTGTACTAAAATACATCATACAGGGATTTTACCACGAATCCATTGATTCTATATGATTTATTATATTACTACTCCTTTACCACTTTATTCGTACATGGAGTGGGGGGAGAATACCATGGAGCTTAGGGATCAATATGATGACTGGTTTGTTTGGGTACCCTTTTTTTGTTGGCCAATTCCCTCTTCTAAGATCACAACATATTGAAAACTTATAGTCTAATAGTAAAAAGACGTTGGTTGATGTGTCTTTAATTTGTCGTATTTTGAGCAAAAATTATATGAGTTTCTTATTAAAAAATAATTGATAATTATAATAAAATAACTATTTTGATGTTTAAAACACGGACATATTACGTCGTTATCAATCATAATCAAAGGAGAACACTCATTGTGCATGGTTAATTGATTACTAACCTCGTATTAATAATAAATAAATAATTAATTATTTATTTATTTTTGTTGAGGAAAAGAAAGAATCAGGAAGACGCACAAGACGCGCAATGAAACAGTAAAGCCCTGTGCCTTGTAAAACGAAAAACCAGCTGTTGCCTTTCTGTCACTAAAACCGCGTTCAAAATCATATAATTTAAACCTAATAATAATACGACTTATTTTTAAAACTAAATAAAATATATCAATTTTTTATTTATTTATTTTTTTGTCCAATAATAAACAAAATAATCTTTGTAATGAAATTCTTCTTTATATTTATCAAAATAGATAATCAATTCTTAAATCCTATCTAACATGTCTGATACGTAGGTGTGTTTAAAAAAAATAAAATCGAAATCGTATAAAAAAAACCTATAAAAATCGATCCAAATTCTTATTCGAGTTTTTTTTTTTGATAAAATCGGGTCGGATATTAATTTTTCTTATTCGGATCTGACTTCGGATATTCAAAATCTTGTTTGTTAGGATCGAACGTATGAATTCAACTTTACTACACCTGTTTATAAATGTTCTTTGGATAAATTCGGATTTGATAAACATATTTTTTATTCGGGTGGGGTTGAGTTTCAAATAAGGTTTAAAAGTGAATTCAAATAAACTATTATCCGACGCAATACACAACCATACTAAGATGGGATAATCATCAAGTTGTGATAACTTTAATTCAATTTACATCTTTATTCTTTTTCTATCTTTGGAACTTTGAAAAAAATGAGAATATCCAGCTAAAAAAAATACAATTTTTGTACTCCTTTTCTAGAGACAAAAATTATTTTTCCATGTGGCCCTAAGCCTTTATATTCAGCTTTCGTACACAAATATTACTTCAGAATGGTACATAATTCCTAACATCTGTCGAGAAATATAATTTTTAAATATTCTATTGATAATTTGCAAAAAAAAAGGAATATATACACATTATTTTAATTGTATAAATAAAGTCACTTGCTTCAGATAAATTATTATATAATGTATTGTATGTAGAAAATTAATTTTAAAATTCATCCTTATTGTGAAAACTATGAAAATCACATAAAAATAATGTAAAAAAAAAGTTTTTTTTAATTTTTTTCAAGGTTTGTATTATTTGACATATTTTTATAAAAAAATTTAAAAAAGCCGAGTGAATTTTTTTTAAAAAAATATTTTGTAAATCCACGTAAAACATACGTAAAATGTTTTGCATAGATTTACAACAAAAAATTTTAATTCCTCGGCTTTTTTTTAATTATTTTTATGAAAATATGTTAAATAATGTTACAAACCTGTGAAAAAAATTCAGGAAAAACCTTTTTTACATTATTTTTTATGTGGTTTTCATAGTTACACATTAAGATGGGGTTTTCAAATTATTTATACATATAATCATCTTATATTAAACAAGATAAATTCCTTTTAAAATTACATATAAATGGTAAATTTTAGTTGGATATTAGTTTTTTTTATTAAATATGCATAATAACAAACCGGTTTTGATTTGCAATAAATTTGATATACCAACACATCTATTAATACTAATAAATAAAAATGATTTTGAACACTTGTCATAATTCTAGCCTATCTAAATATTGATTTTCCCGCTTCTCTCTCCTCTTTAATTATTTATATTTATTATTTAGTTAGAAAATAGAAATAATAATTAACATATTATTATTTATATGCATTTAAGAAGAAATTAATTATGAATCTTTTAAATAAACCCATATTTTTATTTAATGGTTTCTATTTAATTTTTTAAATAAACTCAAATTATATTTCTTAAAATATTTAAAAATAAAACATTAATGATACTATTTGTTTTTTTATGAATGTTACAATGTTCATGCAGGTTTAAACCCGAACTTGCTTTAACTAAAGATTGACGTAGATGTCTCAAGTTTAATTCCCACTTAAGACTATTTTTCTTAAAGGTCATTGACAGATTCCTTGCATCCATGATTTACATGTTCCTCTCAGTTAATCGGGTGTTGGAGGATCTGAGAATTTACCACAAAAGTGGGTTCTCATGGTAATCTAAAAAAAGATTGAAATCCCACAAGGCCTACATTTTATTATCAACATAAATAATTACATTGTAAAAAAATCATCTAAAAAAATGCTATTGTTTTGTGCAAAATGGAAGTACCATTTTTAAATAAACATTTTCGTAAAGTATATTACATTTCAAAATATTTTTATTGAAATGTTGACATATTTTTTTTCCATTAAAATTAAGTTTGTAGATAATTTTTGTTTAAAAGCCTTACAATTATTTACATATTTTTTTTCATGTGTATATACTTGCATAGTTATATCTCGTAAAAGAGTATTATGTGATATCAAGCAACCAATTTTTATTTCGGCGATGCATAAATAATTTATTTTGTTATATATTTTGTGGACATATGCATAAAAATATTTTAGTTTTTGTTAAGAATTTATAACACTTGTACACATGTGAAGAATCACACAAAAATATAACAAATTTATCAGTAAATTGTGCTTATAGTTATTAGGTTAAGTTAAACTAAATAAGACTCTTACACTGTTACCAGAGGAAACCATAAAATCATTTTTATTTATTTTATCCTTTGATTTTAATAATTTAACTAATTGAATTGTGCATGTGCATCAAGAAAATTGAAAGAGAACACGAAATAGTAGCCAAAACTAAAATCCAAAAAAAGTTGAATTTCAAATCATATCCAAAACTCGAAAAAATTGTTCAGAATTTATTTTCGGTTAGTCGGATACATTCGAGTCGAAATTTGGTTTTTCTTATTTGGACCGGATTAAATATTCAATATACAAAATCTTGCTTCTTTGGACTGAATATCCGAATTCAACTCAAATGAAAGCTTATTCAAATGAATTTGGATCGAATAATCATATTTTTATTCGAGTCAAATCGACTTTTGACTAGGATGTTTAAATTTTTAAAAGTGAATGAACTATTATCAAATGTGACAAACACTCGTTAGAAATACCACCTAACCAATATTTGAGGAAATTGTATAATTTTAAAACTCTAAAAATTAAAATTTTCACAAGGAATTATTTGATGGGGTCGTTAGTTGATATAACAACTAGATGCAAGTGATGTACCCTAAAGAAGTCAACATCAAGATATCATCTTAAAAAGATTATGCTGTCTATTCGTGTAAGGTAGTACTTGATTGTACACATCTTACTTTCCTTGAACCTTCACTCATGTTGTGCCCATACGTTCCCAACTACTTTCCCCTTTTATAATTACATAGAACTAGCAAATTAGTAACTATTAAAACCAAAGAGGCTTTGCCTCAATGGTACCCCAAGAGTCTTCCAAATGGGAGGTCTTGGGTTCAAATCCCTCCCGCAGCGAAAAAGGGGTCTGTGGGGGGTCAGGGGGTTTCCCAGTGGGGTTTCCTCCTGGGGTGGTTGTGGTGGCTCATGGGAGGTCCAGGTAACTAGACCTTGGTGACATGGCCTGGAAACAGTGGGTTCACACGATTGAGACCTTCGCCGTTCAAAAAAAAAAAAAAGTAACTATTAAAGCAAGAGTACTCGTCAAACCACTATCACTTTACATAGGCGTCATATGTGTGGCATATATACAATTACCATCTCATCAATTTATATCACCACCTTATGTGTTATAATTACTTCCCATAACTGCATGTCATCAACACATTTGTTTAATATTTTATTATTTGATTTTTTTTAATTAAAAACTTATATTTATATTAAACAATATACTAAAAATTGCATAATAAAATTAAAATACATAATAAAATTAAAAAAAAACATCAAAATAAAATTTCACACTTTTAAAAACAAAAAAAAAAAAAATCACATTTTCAATTCTATTTTTCCGGACATGTTCAACCAAATCACCTTTAAATATGTTATATATTTCCATACTTCGGATCTCGACGCATATTTCAATTCTTTCATCCCGCGTAACCTCTTCAACTAACGTCGATCTCTTCATAATTTTGGCAAATAGTTTTTTCTTTATCCTTGAAAATCATGTTTTGCAAAATAATGCAAACATACATAGCGTCTCGAATTTTATTTTTTTTCCAAATTCTACTTGGATTAAACATCATATGTCATTTCTTTTTGAGTACATCGTATGCCACATTCGTCATCCTTTCTCCGCGCCTCTTGAGCCTTTTTAAAGTATTTTCGTTTCTCATCGTCTTTACAAAAATATGTAAATGATTTGACAAATGTAGCATATTCAAACCTTGTGAAGATAGCCTAGTGAAAAGGGTGTTAGGGCCTCAACCTTGAGGTCATGGGTTCTAGTCATGGGGGTGACATTTTCTCCGCAAGCCCACCAACCCGGGTTTCGGATGCACGAATTCGGATTTTTCGGGTTTTTCGGGTCGTATAATATATTTTGAATTTCGGGTCGGGTTTCGGATAGGCCAAAAAAATTTTCAAACCCGAATAACTCGTTATCCGACCCGATGAACACCCCTAGGCAACATAGTATACTTGTAGTATGTGTCGTTAGCATAAAATGAAGATCCTGGTGCAACTCTGTTTAATATGTCGTCAAATATCGGTGATTCATCTAATACATTTATATTATTATTCGATCCAGAAACACGAAAGTACGCATGCCATATCCATATATTATTAGAAGCCACTGCTACAATCATTATTGTATGATGTTGGTGATTACCTCATTGATGAGAACCTCGCCAAACGATAGGGCAATTTTGCCACTACCAGTGTGTGCAATCGATGCTTCTGAGCATACCAGGGAAGCTGTTGACATGTTCATGCACTGCATAAATTTGTTGAATGTTGCTAAATGTAGGCTTTTTCGAATATTGCGAGCCGTATAATGTTATAACACCTTTTTGAAAATAATGAGAATAATCAAGAAACCAAATTAAGGAAAAAAAACTCAAAACAATTAATTAAATTATACCTTTACAAAAGTTTTAAAAATTATCTCATGAAACTTTATCAGACATTCGTAAATATTCGTCCAAGAACCGCTACATGTTTCGTAGGCCAACTGTCGAATATGACCTATACACTTTTGTAAAGATGTGAAACCTGCTGCACCGGCTGCATCTAATTTTTGTTGAAAATATGGAAAATTTTCTTCCATATCGCTTACGATTTGAAGAAAATAAATTGCGGGTCATTTGAAAACGACGTTTAGATTGCTTGTCATTGTAAGTTGGATTTAACTAAAATAATCTTCAACGAGGCGTTTGTTACCACCTTTATGATCACGGTTTATTTTTTGTCTTAATAGTTGTGTAAAGTTTTCTTTAATATTAGCCATGACGGATGTTAATGTTGCTTAAACGGTGCGTAAAAACATGTATGTTTCTTCTTCTGAATCAGATGATGACGATCTTATAATTTCCTCCTCCCAAATCATTTTTTTGATGACCGGGGAACCCACTTGCATGGTAAACCCCGGGTCCACCCAATACCTGATTAACCGGGGGGAACGGGTAAACTATGGGCACAAGCACCCGAGTCGGTGGCCTTGTGGAGAAATTGTCACCCCTATGACTAGAACCCATGACTAGAACCCATGACTTCAAGGTTGAGGCCTCTACACTCTTACCACTAGGCTATCTCCACAAGGTTCCCAAATCATTTTTTTTGTGGATTTGTAAATTGGGTTTTTTGAGAATAGAATGGTTATTTTAGAGAGATGAATCGTTATTTTAGAGAGTTGAATGATGGTTTTAAGCATGGTTGTATAAGTCGCTAGGTGCTAGTCGGGCGACGAGGTATCGCCTAGGGATTAATCGAGATGAATTGGTGCTAGGCGGATTGGAATTTTTATATGTAATTTTACAAATATATATTATATACACACATCAATATCAATAATTTAATATAATAAATCAGATAATTTTAAAAATAAACTTAAATATACTAAACCAAGTACTTCAAAGTTCAAACTTATACACCAAGTTCAAAGTTTAGAAATGGATTTCGGTGTTAAGTGGCTGGATTCGATGTTTTAGAGACATATTAAGAATTTTTGGTTGACAAATATCTAAATAATCATGAAATTGGTCTATTTTTACCCGAAAAAAGTCAAAAAAAATAAAAATCCAAATAGGCTGCCTAGACCCCGCCTAGCGCCTAGGCACCGCCTAGGGCAAAATCGACAAGGTTGGAGGGCGCCTAGCGCCTAGTCGCCGCTTAGGCCGATTTTTACAACACTGGTTTTAAGACTTAGATGGTTAATTTATAGTGATTTAAAAAAATTCTTGATTTCCAATGATCAAATGATTACTTTTGTTTGCTTCAAACGGTTGAATTAATGCATCTCGTGGCCACCCTCACGACCCTGATCACACCATGTGAAGTGGGGGAGGGCGCCAAGGGGCGTGACCAGCCCCTCTCATGTATCACTCACGCACCCTAACACATAGCCTAATTGCAATAACAACCAACATTATTTTGTATATTTAAATACAAATGGACAAAGATGTTGCAAGGAATGTCAAAATAGTGTAAATCCTTAAAATGTATTACGTTATATAACACTAAAAATGGATAAATTGTAGGGGTGTTCAAAAAAATCCGTATCCGAATCCGAAATCGAAATATCCAAAAATCCGTATCCGAAATATCCGAAAATGCGGATATCCGGAGGTCCGGATATCCGGAGGTCCGGATATCCGGAAATTCGGATTCGGATTCGGATAGTAATTTTGAAAAATTTCGGATAGTTCGGATATCCGAACTATCCGAAATAGTTATTTTTTTCGGATAGTTTTCGGATATTTTTCGGATATTCGGATATTTTTTCGGATATTCGGATATTTTTTCGGATATTTCGGATAGTTTTTCGGATATTCGGATATTTTTTCGGATATTTCGGATAGTTTTTCGGATATTCGGATATTTTTCGGATATTTCGGATATTTTTCAGATTTTCGGATATCCGGATGTATTTTTTTAAAATTTTTCCCCCTTTTTTTAGAGTTCGGATATCCGAACGGATATCCGAATCCGAATCCGAAATTTCGGATATCCGAAATTTCGGATTCGGATAGTGAAAACCACTATCCGAAATTTTCGGATATCCGAAATTCGGATATCCGAACCTCCGGATATCCGAATTTGAACACCCCTAATAAATTGTCACTCTACCACATAACATTTAAAAACATTTTCTATCATAAGGATACAAAACACCCACGCATTAGCACCAAGTGCAACGACTCCGGGAGCAGCATCGAATTTTTAGTAGCAGTGGGGGGCAAGGTAGCTTTGTTACCTATTTCATCAGGAATCGCAGATTTTTTGGTACATCATATTCATGCATTTACGATTTCATGTGACAATATTGATACTTCTGAAAGGTATACTATTTGTCCGTAGCACCAGTTTGATACCGAATAAAACAAATCTTGGTTTTCGTGCGTTTCTTTGTGACGGGCCTGGAAGGGGATGTCAAGTATCAGATGCAAAAAAATAATAATAACAATAATATGAGAAGAGTTTGTTGGAAAAAAAAACATTACTATTTCCTTCTTTTCTTTTAACTATACTTATTTTTTAAGCATGTTTAATACAATATAATACAATATGATCAAAATATGTTTTGAAAAACGTGATAATTATAAGATTTTTTTTTTTTGTTTTCCTCGACAACGTGTTAACTTTTTATGTAATGTAAATTTAATTAATGTGTACTCATTCTTCTTTTAACACTTAAATTAACTTGAATTAAAATTTATATTAATGCAAATATCTAAGATTTTTTAAAATCACTTACTTTTTATTATTTCAATATAGAGTATTTTTAATTTTCATTCAAATCATCCAATCATATTAAATGTTTATATTTTTCTTGAAAATTACTCATAAAAGAGAAGTAGCATCATTTTTTTTATGTTTATATATTTTAAGAAATAAAAATTGAATTTGACGATATTTCAAAATTAAATAGAAGTTGCCAAATAAAAATATGTTTATTTAAAAGTTACATAATTAATTTCATTTTAAAGGCAAATAATTAAAAATATATTAATTATTATACTCATTATAATTAATTATCATTAAGTAAATAGGAGAGATAAATGAGAAAACTAAAATCTAGGTACTCTAAAATGGCAACAAGTATTCACAATTTAGACTGTAAATGAACCGAACGAACACGAATGAACCCTTGTTCATGTTCTTTCATTTAAGTTTTAACTTGTTCATAACCGGTTCACGAACGCTAACCAAACGAAAATTCTTGTTCGTGTTCGTTCATTAATGAATTTAGCTTGTTCACGAACGCTAACGAATACATATTATTTAAATAATAAAAATAAACATTCTTAATCTTAAGCATATTAGATAATTATTTATAAATATATAAATTAATATATTATAGTATTAAACTAAAAATAAATTAAATATTATGGTTTTAAACTAAAAATTAAAAATATACAACACGTTTAATGAATAAATATAATAAATAAACTTAATCGAACATAAACAAATGTAATCGAACATGTTACCGAATGTTAACGAACACAAATGAATGTTCGTTCATTTAACTAAGCGAACGGAATCTATTGTTCGTGTTTGTCTATTTATTAAACGAATGAACATAAACAAACTTCCTGCAGAATGATTCACGAACTGTTCGCTGAACGTTCTGTTCGTTTACAGCTTTATTCACAATCATTTTTTATTTATTAGTATAAAATATAATTTAATGTGTATGTGAGAACACTCTTAATATAAAATTACTATTTTAATCGATACTCCTTTTTATGCATTCACGAGGTTAAGAGAAGTGCTCTTGTTTTTGTGGAAATTATAAAAAAAACCTATCTGCTATACAAGTTAAATATATAAATTTTAAATATATTTATTTTAATTAATATATCTTATATTTTTCAAAAATGTTTTATAAAAATATAAAATACATGATGTACAACGTAATCATAATATACCAAATTGAATAAAGTCATTAGTAGGCTTATAAACGAACCGAACAGTTCGTGAAATTTTCAGGAACTGTTCGGCGGAAAAATTGTTTATGTTCGTTTATCTAATAAATGAACAAACATGAGCATAAAATTGTGTTCGTTTAATTAAATGAACGAATATGAACATAACTAACAACAACAACAAGCATACCCAGTAAAAATGTTAATTAGATTAGGGTCTAGGGGGTGGGAAGGATAGAGACAAACCTTACCCCTATCACAGTTGGGATAGAGAGGCTGATCCGAAGGAGTCCCCGGCTCAAAGTTATCGTTTGAGGTTAATCACCTCAACGTTTTTAACGATTATTTTCACAAAATAAGTATAATAACGTTAAAATTAGTTTATTTATGTTTATTTATATTAATGAACTGTTCGGTTATGTTCGTTTATTTATGTTTGTTTATTTGTGTACGTTAATGTTCTTTAACTATCTAATATTAGTTTATGTTTGATTAACTATCTAATTTATCGATGATATGTATTTACATTTGGGAGACTTGTGTTCTATTGTATTCATTTATGTCTGTTCAATTATGTTCATTTATGCTTATTCAACAATATTCCTGTTCGTTTATGCTTGTTCATTAGTGTTCATTTATGTTCAATTATGTTTGTTCGTTTATTTTGGTTTCTTTGTTTTCATTTATGTTCATCAGCACTTCGCTTAATTTCCGAATGAACAAACACGAACATATTCATTTTCTTAATAAACGAACATGATCACAAAATTTATGTTCGTGTTTGTTTGGTTTGTTTACATGCCTAGTCATTAGTATTAAATAAAAGAGAGAACACACAATCTAAAATTTAATGAAAATGTACTATAAATATTTAATAGGAGAGAGATGACGTTAAAAATATATTTTTTAGATGACCAATAAGTATGACACATGTCATATAAAAATATTTATATATTATGTAGTATAGATATTAATATGAAACGTCTCATTGTTTCAAGAAACTTTCAAATATATAGTGTCTAGCTAATAGGAAACATAATTTGCCATATGCATGAATGCCTAAACCCGAGTGAAGAAGCATATTGTTAGGCTTAGTTGCATGCCTCCCTTAATTGGTGAGGGAACATTGAAAAAATAATTTTATTTGTTTTGTACATATGTTAAAATCTCGATCGTCCTCTTTTAAATTTTACAATTGTTCATTTTGGGCTTTTAGTTTTTAAGTGTTGATTAATAAAATCAAATTGGAAAAGACTTAACTAATATTTCTAAACAACTTTAAAACTAATTTCATTATTAATTAAAATAAGTTAAATCACCACTAGCCTATTTTAAACAACTTTATTATTAATTTTAAAAACTTATTAACATAATAATTGAAGTCAAATTTGCATAATCGAATTGGTGATGAAAATTTAAGTGATAGTTGTATTTGTATTGTAGATAAATAGTTACTTAGAAAAGTGTCTCTTGATATTATTTTGTATAGATTTCAAAAATACTACTATGTAGAAAACAAGATGTATTGTATTTTTATTATGTTTTTGTATATGAAGTTGAATTTGATTGTCTTTTTTTAATATAATCCGATCCGATATGACCCAACACGACCTGAACATTAGAGGAAAAAAAAAAATTATAAAACGATCCTAAAAAATTCTCATCCCCTATGAAAAAATTCCTTGGTTTGCATGTGTAAAGACTTGTAAAAAAGGATGGGTTTTGTGATAAACATCGACTTGATGGTTTATTTCTCAAGAGAAAAAGATAGGGTAGAGTAGAGTTATAATGAACAAAGTAAGTGAGTTGAGAGATCTACTAAAACATTTATATATTTATTATATAGTATGTATCCTGTTAAGATACAATCAAACAAACATATTTAGTAAAATTCTGTAGAGAAACTCCAGAACACGAACACTCGGATGAAATTGAAAGTCGTGGATCACACTTTCAAATCAAACTATTTGCGGTTCACTCAAATATTTGATCGGATAAAATTCAATTTCGATTCAAAAACAAGTATGAAAATTTGTTTTGAATGCGTGAATGAACCAGAAAAAGAAAATTAATCATCGATCAATATTTGTTTGCAGGTTTTGGAAACTGCTTTCAAGCAATTTTCAAGTTTTCCTTTTCACAAAAAAACCACTAAACTTTTATTACGAATTTTATATCCAAATAATAAATTTTTCTATTGATTTTTCAACATAGTAACTTAGGTAAGAAAATTTATTTTCTAAGTCAGCTCTGTAACATCCACTTAAATTATGTAAAATTTTTTTTTTAAATTCGAACGTTTATTCTTGTTACAATTCAAATACAACGAAAATAATAATGACAATTTCAAGGTTAGAGATTTATAAATTTTTTTTTTATACAAAATACTAATTAATAATAGTAAAGATTTATAAAGGAAAGTTTATATATAATAAAACTAATACCACTAATAATAATATTATTATTATTAAAATGAATAAATATTAAATTTAGAAAAATATGATGATTTTACAAAGTTAATAAATTTAATAAAATTTTATAAAAGGTTGTAAGAACTTGTAAGGGCTATTATTGTAAAAGCTAAAAGTTAAAATAAAGAAAGCAAGGAGGGACCAATCTTGTCAAACCCCCAAACTACTCATCTCTTTCACCCATTCATCTCATGGATACCCATTTCGACCCGTTCAACTCACAACGAGATTTCGGGAGTAAAAATCGATAAAGTTTGAATTTTATCAACCACCGAACATCGTGGGATCGTTAACATCAACCAATTAGTCGAATAAGCCAAAGATTTATTCAAATTCATTCCTAAATAACCGGAACCGTTCGGGTTTGTTAAATCCTATATAATCGAACACCATAATCGAATTAAACTCATCCACACACACATTTAAACTCAGCGAATAGTTCTGTGCACAAGAAACGCATTCAGAAGCCTCATAGATCGCGAAATCGAGCCTCAAAGGTGCGGCTGAGACGTTTCTGAACCACAAGTCGAAAACCATCGAATCAAACACAAAGGTACACGTTCTATATACCAAACAACTCGTTTTTAGGTCCATAACAAAAGCCCTATGGCTAACTAACATATCAGGACCTCGTTTGATCGAATTTGAGGTATAAAGAGACTAGGGCTCGTTTTGATTTTAAAAGGAATTGGGAAACCATTTAATCTTATGTTAAATAAAGTTAAAATGGGCCTAGATCACAAATGCGTCCTAGATCAACTGGTGTAGCATGTGGGTTCGGAGCTTAAGGTCACGGGTTCGAGACCCGTCCACGGCGGGTTAAATTTTTTTTTTTATTTTATTTAATAACTTTTTATTTATAAATTGTTTTTAAATTCTGATTTCACCATAATTTTTTTATAAAACTAAACTGTTATTTTAAAACAGAAAAAAAAATTATTTAAAAAAATAAATAATATTTATTTATTAAAAAAATAAATACATAAATAAACTAAAATGGATAAATAAATCAATAAATATCATAAAAGAATGTGTATTATTATAATTATAAGTATCATTATTATTATTATTACTATTATTATTATTATTATTTTATTTTTACTACGATTATTATATTATTATTAATAATTATTATCTTATTATTATAGTTAATATTATTATTAATTGTTACAATTTTATTATTATTATTATGATTAATATAGTTAACATAATTATCATTTATTATTATTATTATTATTATTATTATTATTATTATTATTATTATTATAGTCAAAGGTATGAATATTACAATTATTATTATTACTATTACTATTACTAATATTATTAATAGTATTATTGTTGTTATAACCATTATTATTATTTTTATTATTATAGTTATTAACAAACTTATTACAACTACAATTGGCATTTAATAAAAGTATCATCATTAGTATTACTTTTATTATTATTATTATTATTATTATTATTATTATTATTATTATTATTATTATTATTATTATCATTAATACAAATATTATTATTATTACTATTACAACTATTAGTGGTATTATTAATACAAGTATTATTATTATCATTATTATTATTATTATTATTTATTGATAATTTTGATAGTATTAATAATAGTATTACTATTATTTTTCAAACATTTGTTAATATTTTAAACTTTAAACAATGACACGAATACAATTCTTATAACATCATACTTATGAATTTAAACACATGGAACACAAATACGTTATGGAAATTCTATGCAAAGTTAAAGTTATCTTAGTTATGTGCGATTGAATTATAGGTTAAGCTATATCGTGTTGGATACTATTTGGACTATTTATCATTTATTAGCAACGACTAGCTCATCACACAAAGGTGAGTCTTCATAGCCCCTTTTTATGCTTTTATTATTTGGGGTGAAACATGTTATCACAAATTTTAAACTATTTTGTGCAACTAGTTTATGACATTATACATATTGAACATTAGTTAACATTTAGCATTGATCACCCCTAGTGACTATGATAGATCTATTGACCGGCCATTCCACTGTGTTTGATTTACCCTTCGGGGGAAGCCCGCAGTGATAGTTACTAGTTCAAGCATTGCGATGCTTACCATGGTCAAACATTATTCTGTTAACATTAGTTGATCTGCTTCATTTACTAATTCAATATTGTATCTTCATATTGCTTGGTTACACATATTATTTATAACATTTATCAACATTTTATTCAACTATTTTGGTGTGTGTGCTTAAACCTGTGAAGCTCACCAACTTTATAGTTGACCTTTTATTTAAACATGTTTCAGGTGGAAACGCTACATAAGGATCGCTAGAAGTTTTATTTTTATTTATTATTTAATTATGTTTAGTTTTGAATTTAAGATTTCATTAGTGTAATGGATGATTGAGGTTAAATTGAATGTAAAGATTGAATTTCTTTTAATACAATTGGGTTATTTTATTTACATTATGAACCTTGTGCTTTTGAACAATCTACACTTCGTGTACGCTCCGATGATTCCGCCTTTGGTCGGGGTGTTACAAGCTCGACCCCAGCCAGGGGCTCTGCCCCTTGGACCCCAAACCCCCGCCAAGGAGGCGTTGCCATCTTGGAACCCCCTTGAATTATAAAACATTAAACAAGCGGGCACCCCACACTCAACTTATTTAATGAATTTCATAATTTGTATTGATCGATAAAATTAATCCCAATTACACTAAAATATCTAACAAATTCCACTTTTAAATGAGTTTAGGACAATACGTTGTGGAATTATCGTAAATTAGCAATGAACGACGTATGCATGTCGTGTTACATGTCATGCCTTGTAGAATACTTGTTTCGTCGGTCCATGGTATGCATGTCGTATTAATTATCCAGTCCATGGTATGCATGTCGTATTAATTATCGTAAATTCAAGTTGATTGTCACGATGTTGTCACACCCCAACGAACGGCATAATACGTTGGGTGTGAGTTTGATTGTTCATTAGCTTATGGTGCTATTAATACGTTTCAATATTCAAATGCATATATATTAAAACACAATAAACATTCGCACACTTAAATTAATCCATTTCAATAATTAAATCCAAAAAATTACAATTGAGATATAAACCATTGTTTCAAAATTTAAATTAGGTCAGCTAAAGTCCTAGCCTATGCCTTCATGAGCTGCACTTAACCTGTCACACGCATAACGTAATTTTTGTCAACTATTTGCATATTTGGTGAGTACACATACAAAGTTTATATAATACATAAGAAAAATATGCAAATTTAAAGTCCAAAGCATTGATCTAAGCATATGTTCTTACAAGTTTCTAAGTAATCATTTGCATCACAGAAATTCAATAAGTCCTCAATAGTTATACAAAGCATAGAGACAATTAATAATGGTTCTTCATAGTCCTCAATAATTTCCTCAAACAATGTCAAACAATACTTATAAACCTGAGCTTGCAAGGCCTAGATGTAAGTATGTTAACACGTGTTTACAATTGTGTACAATTTTACCTTTTTTAACACAAAGAACTAAGTCAATGCGAATAAGGTATCTAACTAGGCTAATTCTGTATCGAATATGCATACAAGAATTCAAGTAATACAATATCTTTCAAACAATCAATAACATGCAACTAAAGTTAATATCTAAAGACAAAGTCATTGCATCATTAATATTTTGACTCTAAGAATAACTTGATTTGTATAAAACATGTGTAACATCCCTAAAACTTACAAAATGTAAAGAAGGAAGTATAAATGTACTCATTTGATTGGTTAGCTAAATCCAAGATCTTTCAATGGAATGTGGAAGGGATGAAGGTAGTACACGTACCTCAACTTAAAGTTATAGAAATAAACTCAATAAGCTAAGTTTTGCTAAAGTTAAAGTTTACGTGTACTAATGCTATGTACTTCTATGGATTCCCTATGAATGTGTCTAAAATTGATAATACATAAATATATAATTGAAGGGTAATTTGGGAATATTTTTTATAAATATATCCCCAGATTTGTTAACTAAATAGTTGTAAACTATTAGCATTTATATATTATACATCATTAATTCCAATTATATTTATTGTTGTAAGAAAAATTGAAAGAATGTTAGTTTGTGTATATCAAATTTTTATAATTTTTTATTTAAATACTTTAATTATATCTTAAGAGTTTATAAAATAGCCTTTTTTAATATTTACATAATTATTTTGAATAATTATGTATGCTTTTTAGTAAGTATTTACAACTTAGGTTATTAAGTATTTTGAAATTTAAAACAAACATAAAAAGTCTTGTTGAAATAAAATGATTATATTTTAATTTAGAATATTACAAATATAAATTTTCTTGATTTTTCTTTAATAGCATTTAAATAGCTATTTATTTATTTTTATTTTGTCTTCATAAAGGAATTATGGATAAAAAAAGTAAAAATATTTAGATAATAAATTATGGCTGAATATTTAATCATTGAAATTTTGTTTTTTTTATAATTTTTCAAGTTTTTAGAAAATTTATAAATAGTTTTATAGTTATTTCATCATTCATATTAGTTAAAATAATTAATTTAGTTTTCGAATTATTAGCAAAAATTAACAGAATGTTTAAAGCCATATTTTAGGATTTATAAATATTTTTAGTATTTTTTTAAAAAAATAAGGCTGGAGATGGAATAAAAGGAAAAAGCGGTTTAGGCCAGCATGGACGGGTTTCAAACCCGGGGCAAATCCTCTGTCCTAGCATCTTACCGCTGGGATGGAGGGTAGCTTGTTGAAAGATAGCCATTTCGCATATTGTAACAATCAGTACCAGATCGTCCGGCAAGTCCGTACGGTAGGGTACGTGTACTTTCACTATTTACTATGTATAAATACAATGTGTAAACAGTTGTGTGACAACAGGACTAGAAAACATATAACAGTTGCATGTGTTTAAATGAAAATTTAAATACAGTAAATACAACAATTCATGAGAAACAACAGTGTGAAAACAAAGGAGAAAAAAATATCGGTTGCGATCTGATATCCACAAATAACAGGAATCAGATGACCGACAATTTAGTGAGAAACCAATGTGAATTAAATGAAAACAATGTGAAAATAGGCCAGTTAGTTGAGTCCTCAATGAGGAAATGCAATTCAAATAACAATTCAGTTCCGTTTACGAATGATGAACTGACAGTGTGTTTGCGTGGGTGATTCACACCATGGTTGGAGAAATCGCCACGCGCTGTCAGGTCTGTCGACTGGGGAGTTGCGAGTACTTGGTCTAAGCGGGGAGTACTCAGGGAGTACTCGGATACGGTAATGATAAAAAAAATAATTTTTAAAACTAGTATATATAACATATATATTGAATATCAATAGAAATTAAATATATATAGGGAAAATCAAACAATAATTGATGAAAAACAATGAAAACCAGTGAAAAACAGGGAAAATCGGTAAAAAATAGCGAAAAACAGAGTTGGTCCGAGTTGGCCGACTTTGACCGAGTTGGCCCAAGTTTGACCGAGTTGGCTCGAGTTTTTTTGGCCGAGTTGGTCCGAGTAGGCTCGAGTTGGTCCGAGTAGGCCCGAGTTGGACTGAGTAGGCCCGAGTTGGACCGAGTAGGCCCGAGTTTGACCGGCTCCGAGTTGGTCTGGCCGAGTACCGAGTACTCGCCGAGTACTCGGCCACCTAGGCCGAGTTTTACAACACTGATTCACACAAACATATATGTGAGTTTAGTGTTCTGAAATGATGACGTACTGAAAAGTAGAAAACAAGAATCAGAAAGTGAAACCGTCGTCGGATTTGTTCAGGTGACGATTCGAACTAATACGCAAGATGGCGGAACAATCTGACGAAACGAAACAACAAAACGATCTAAAAATAATAAAATACGATAATTAAAAAGATTTACTAGGAATAACCACTTTCAAAATGTTAAACTAAAACCATTATCATTTAAATTCGTAAAATACGCGTTTACGATCCGAAACTGTAACGAAAACGAAAACTAAATAACCGAAACGAACCCAAACACCCGCGGGGTATAAAAAACCCTAAATGAGGTCATCTTTCTCATTTATTACCTCTCCTCTCTCTCTCTACACCCAATTCCCGGTTTCCCTCTCTCTAGGGTTTTCTCACACTAAAACCTCCATAACTCACCCATTTCTTGACCAAATCGTGCAAATGAACTACTAAATCGAAGCTCTCATCATCCTTTACTCGAAAGTACAAAGGATCTGCTCCAACACCCACTGAATCGGAGGTAAACGAGCTTGAAAGTTATGAATTTTTAGGGTTTTTCTACCCAACTAACCTAAACTAAACCCTAACCGGTTTAAACCCTTCATTCTAGACCTCATACCATTTAAAACAAGTTATTCGCACCAATAACTACTACGAATCACCATGAATCTTGACCGAGATCCTAAAATCACAAAACCACATCTGGTCTTGGGGCGTACGAATGATAGCAAGTGCCGCTGGGCAAATGAGAGCCTTAAGCTCATGGCCGAATGAGTAGGCCGCATGGGCATACGACCGAAGGAGAGCAACGGCCGAATAAGGGCCTTCATTCGGGTGACAGCTCCTATTCGCATGGTGGCTCCAGTCGGTTGAGTATCGTTCGCATGGCTCACCTATTCGGCCCTAATGGACATTCGCCCCTAGCCAGAGGGTGGAATCTTTCATTCTGTCGAATTCTATCATATGGTTAAGACTTGGGTCTTCGTTCGCAGGAACATTCGGTCGAGACTAGACTTCATTAGCATCATGACTTTCTATTCGGCCTACATGACTTAATATATAATCAAGCCCTTTGAACCAACTTTATTGGGACAACATGCATAGTAATACTACAAAGGTGGTAAGGGTTTTGTTAAACAAAATATATAAAACCTAACAATCTTGTCTTCTAAAAATGTTAACTAGTGATTTCAAAAGTGACAAGATGCTTTAGACTAACATCATCCCAACTCTTTTGCAAGATGTTAAGGAGGTGCTAAAGTTTAACCTAAATTCCTGGGTTTTACACTAATATCTTCAAAAAAATATCAAGTAGTAAAGGTTATTATATAAGTGTAAAGCACGAGAACTAGGATCTTATAAAATGTTAAAACAATAACTAGAAATGGATTAAGTGTTAGTGTATCATACCACAATTAGACCGAGACCAAACATACAACAATAGCCACAAATGTTAACTAGTTGTAAGGTTAACACACACATACTTATAACTTATACTTATAAGTTACAAACAATCTGGAATCAATGGAGGATCGTGATAACACAACTTTAAGAACAACAGTGAGAGCGTGCATTTTCTGTGAATACTTAGTCAACCATTTCAACATCCAGGTGAGTTCATACGCCCCTTTTCTAATCTTACTGATTTCAAATTTCGGGGCTGAGAAACATGCTAATTCTTTTAAATATTTAAAAGTTTTAGTACAACATTCCAATTATACTATGATTTAGATAATATTGTTTATTCTTTATTATCACTTATCATTGTATGTATGCTTGTGTGATCATAACATAACTGAGATACCTAGGATGAAACATGATAATATAGCTTCATGATTACATCAACACAATAGAATAATACACGTTGTAAGATTATATCTTATAATACTTTAGTATTCTTACAAGAATAAACAGTGAGAAAACACTCTGACAATGACATGAACTGATAAGAATGATATGATGAAAACATAATTTCATGATATCATTCACCACCTGATCTAACTAAGTGTAATAAGACTAGTTTTTACAACACTAAGGTTACAACTAGGTGAAGACTATAGGAAAACATGAGACAACTACAATGGGTAACAAGAATGGTAAACATGATAATAAAATTTCGTGATAACAATATCATTCACACATTTACTAACATCGTGTAATAAGACAAGTTCTTATAACACTTTGTTAAAGACTATCAAAACACATAAAACTGATAACAAACAACATTGAGATGATGACTATGGGTGAATACAACTACAAGAGAATTGTTTACCAGTTAACTTAGTGCGACTAAACCGATGATAACGTAGTGGTACCATAGGGTATCAATAGTTGTATTGCAAGTTGTATTGAATTCTGTTAAGTATGTGGTGGGATGTCGGCTGGGGGCTTGTCCCCCTACGTATGCCCTATATATAAGCATAACTGATGGGATGAAATACTACTTGTAAATATAACTATGGAGAGGCCATTTCATGAGACTAATGAAACAAACCTCAATGAGACTCGTGTATGACAGTGTGATTGTGAATGATAACAAATCAATGGTTTTCAATTACTAAACTTATGAACTCACCACCCTAGTGTTGACTTTGTTTAAATGCATGTTTTCTCAGGTGACGAACATGTTTAGTCACCAGCATTCAGGACTTAAGCTAGTGGACTTTTAGAAGACCTAGCTTCAATTTGTGTTGAGCATATTTTGAATGACAAAACTATGAATCATCTTTTGTAAATCTTGTACAGTTACAAGATAGATAACTCAATGATTCTTTTGTTCAGATTTACTTAGTTAAATTATGAACATAACATTGTAATTTAACTTTGTAATTCTGTATAAATGTCATGTTAGCATTTCTCATTTATATATTGTGACATGTAAACAATCTGATCACTTTGATTATCAAACGAGATTGCGCCCCGAGAACCTTCCACCCGACGAGAAAGTCGATCCAGCCTACCGGCTCGGGGTGTGACAGATTGGTATCAGAGCCATGGTTATAGAGAAATATAGGTCATATTACTTAAACGGTTTGGCCTAGACTATATCCTAGGGACCCTCATGTAGAGAACATTAGACTTAAGATTATACGTGCATGTGTCTTCTGCATTCGATCACTGCACTAACCGATTTTCTTTCGGTTTTGGTCAGAATGCCGCCAAGAAGACCTCCACCATTATTACCACCACCACCACCGCATTCACCTCAGTCCTCAACACCAACACCACATGCATCACCTCCATCGCCACCTCCACCTCCACCTCCTCCTTCGCCACCACCCAACCATGAGTTGGATCCTGCTACTATTGCGCTGGCCACTCTGCTGACCAGCCAACTGAGGGAAGTAATCCCTGACATGATGAACATGATCAACTCCAACAGCGGCAACCATACTGGCAACTTATCTGGTGAAGGAAGTGGCAACACCAAAAATCAGCAAGACTACTCTTACAAGAACTTTGTAGGATGCAAGCCACCTGCATTCAGTGGCACTAAGGGAGCTGTCGGCTTGATCCATTGGATTGAGAAGATGGAAACAACCCTCGATATCAATGGTTGTCCTGATCAGCACAAAGTGAGGTATGCTGCTGGCTCGTTCAACAAACGAGATTGACTTGGTGGAACACCCAAGTACAAATTAGAGGAAGAGACGAGGCTCTGTCTATGCCTTGGGAGGAATTCAAGACTTTGTTGAGGGCTGAGTTTTGCCCAAGGAACGAATTGAAGAAGGTTGAGACTGAACTACTCAAACATGTCATGATTGGTGCTGGGCATCTGGCCTACACCACCAGATTTCACGAGTTAGCAACATTGGCACCAGACATAGTGCCAACACTGGAGAAAAGAATCGAACGGTATGTCGGTGGACTGCCAGCCTGTGTTCAAGGGCATGTAATTGCTGCTCACCCAATTACCCTAGAGATGGCTGTCACTTTGTCATCAATACTGACAGATGTGATGGTTGCCTCCTGGGCACTGAAGAAGGAAACTGAAGCAGCAAAGGTTGGAAGTTCAAGAAAGTCGGAAAAACGCTCGGCAAAGAAACAGAAAGTGGTCAAGAATTATGCTGCGACCACTCAAACACCAATGGCTAATCAACCACCACCACTACAGATCAAGCGGCCTTACACTAGCACCGCACCTTTGTGCAACAACTGTCAGTATCATCATCAACCAACTTCCCAGTGCAAACAATGCAACAACTGTGGGAATCTTGGACATTGGGCCACTCAATGCAGGAGCACAGGGGCTCAGAACAGGAACAACAATGCAGCAGTTACAGCTGCTGCTGAAAACAAGTCATGCTACACTTGTGGCGAACTTGGACATTTCTTGAGGGACTATCCCAAGAGAATCCAACCAAGGGCTCAAGTAGCTAGAGGGCGAGCCTTTCAGATTGGAGCTACTGCTGCTCGACAAGACCCGAATGTGGTCACGGGCACATTTCTCCTATCTGACTTTTATGCATCTATATTATTTGACACTGGTGCAGATCAGAGTTTTATCTCATCTGACTTTGCATGCCAACTTAATCATGTTGTGGAATCTTTGGACTCCCCTTATACTATTGAGATAGCAAATGGCAAACAGATAACAGTTAAAACATTGCTTAGGAACTGCCCACTAACACTTGGTGATCATACATTTTCCTTCGATTTGATGCCGATGGAATTGGCCAGTTTCGATATCATCGTCGGAATGGACTGGTTATCTCTTAACAGAGTTGAATTCGTCTGTTCGGAAAAGCTACTACGTATTCCAGTGGAGAACAATCAGGTGCTGGAAATTCATGGAGATCAAGCAAATCGCAATGTCAAATTAATATCCTGCATGAAAGGCACTCAAGTGTCTAAGGAAACAGTGTATCGCATTCCTAGCTTATGTTGTGGAGAAAGACAAGAAAGCAATCAAGATTCAAGATGTACCGGTTGTGAAAGACTTTGCGGACGTGTTTCCGCATGATTTACCGGGATTGCCACCGGAGTGATCTGGGCCATTCCGAATCGACTTGATTACGGGAGCGGTTCCTGTGGCTAAGTCTCCTTATAAACTTGCACCATCAGAAATGCAGGAACTGTCCAATCAACTACAAGAACTACTAGACAAGAGATTCATTCGACCGAGTTTCTCACCATGGGGAGCTCCGGTATTGTTTGTCAAGAAAAAGGATCGATCATTCAGAATGTGTATCGATTACAGAGAGTATTAACAAACTCACCATCAAGAATCAGTACCCATTACCGATGATTGATGATTTGTTTGATCCGTTACAGGGAGCTCAATACTTCTTAAAGATAGACCTGCGTTCAGGTTATCACCAGCTCCGGATTCAAGAGGAAGATATACCCAAGACGACATTTTGAACCCGATACGGTCACTACGAATTCATGGTGATGCCATTCAGACTGACTAACGCACCGGTAGTGTTCATGGATCTAATGAACCGAGTGTGCAAGTCGTATCTAGATCAGTTCGTTATCGTCTTTATTGATGATATACTGATTTATTCGAGAAGCGAGAAGGAACATGAACAACATCTCAAGACAATCTTGGAACTTTTAAAGAATGAACAACTCTATGCCAAATTCTTCAAGTGTGAATTCTGGTTAAGAGAAGTTCAGTTCTTGGGTCATGTGATTAACAGTAATGGTATTCATGTGGATCCTACCAAGATTGAAGCAATCAAGAACTGGGACGTGCCCACAACACCGACAGAGATCAGATCATTTCTGGGATTGGCGGGTTATTATATGAGATTCATTTCGTATTTCTCTAAGATAGCCTTGCCTATCACAAAACTGACACAGAAGAGTGAACCCTTTGCTTGGACACAGAATAGGAAGAGGCGTTCCAAACACTGAAACAAATATTGTGCAATGCTCCAATCTTAACACTCCCAGAGGGCAAGGATGATTTTGTTGTATACTGTGACGCTTCCCATCAGGGACTCGGTTGTGTTTTAATGCAACGAGACAAAGTCATCGCTTACGCGTCAAGACAATTGAAGATACACGAGAAGAACTACACAACACATGACTTAGAACTAGGAGCTGTTATTTTTGCTTTGAAGATTTGGAGACATTACCTGTACGGTACAAAAGGCACGATCTTCACAGATTACAAGAGTCTACAACACATATTTGATCAAAAGGAGCTTAACATGCGACAGAGACGTTGGGTCGAGCTCCTGAATGATTACGATTGTATGATCAAATACCATCCGGGCAAAGCTAATGTTGTTGCAGATGCTTTGAGTTGGAAGGAAAGAGTCAAACCTTTGCGTGTTAGAGCAATGGGAATGATTGTGCAAACAATTCTGAAAGATCAAATTCTATGAGCACAACAAGAGGCAGTGGCAAGAAACAATTTGAGAAACAAGCTCGATTGTGGAGCCGAGAAATATTTTGAGACAAAACAAGATGGAGTTATCTATTTTCAGGATCGTGTATGGATCCCGATAGTAGATGAACTTAGAAAACTCATTCTTGACAAGGCACACAAGACACCTTATTCTATTCATCCTGGTGCTGATAAGATGTACCAAGACCTTAGGTCATTTTATTGGTGGCCAGGTATGAAGAAAGATGTGGCTACTTATGTTGGTAAGTGTCTCACATGTGCCAAAGTTAAAGCTGAACACCAGAAACCGTCAGGTTTGCTAGAACAACCAGAGATACCACAATGGAAGTGGGAACAAATAGCTATGGATTTCATAACCAAGCTAACCGTACTTCTAGCGGACATTATTCTATATGGGTCATCATTGATCGATTGACCAAGTCCGCTCATTTTCTACCGATCAGAGAAAACTACAAGATGGAAAAGCTAGCAAGACTTTATGTCGATGAAATAGTAGTACGACATGGTGTGCCACTATCTATCATTTCTGACCGGGATAGTTGATTTACATCGCAGTTCTGGCAATCATTGCAACAATCCTTAGGGACAAGTGTAAACTTGAGCACCGCTTATCATCCACAAACGGATGGTCAAAGCGAGCGAACGATTCAAACCCTAGAGGATATATTGATGTAACCCCTAGGGTTTTTCGTTATGAATTTGAACAATTTTAATTGTGTTCGATGAATAATAAAAAAATTAATAATAATGAAGCATTCATAGAAACACTGATATTTATTTATGCATTCAATAAACAAATTTCTTATAATTATTAAACCAATTATTATATGTATACACATATCAATATGATACAAAAGGTTTAAAAATTCAATTAGGTTTATTATTCATATTCAAATAATAATACATATAACAATTAACAAGTCATCTCAAAAGAAATTATTTTTATATAAATCTATACATTATTTTTGTATGATACATATAAGAGTTATTATATAAATATATAATAATAATACTAAATAAATAAAACAAAATAATAATAATAATAACATTAATAATTATAATACATTAAGTACTCATAAAGTTTTATCAAAGGTTTTATAAATTTTTAGTTTCACAAATTAATTGATTTAAAAAATAATTTTATAAACTTGCATACAAATTAAGGGGCTGAAATTACAAATTATAGAAACTTATATGGGAGTATAATAGAATTTAAAAAGGAATATAAAAGTTTAGGGGCTGATTTGTAAAACTCACAAACTTTTCCCCCCGTTTTCCCTTCTTCGCCCAGGCGACCCAAACCCCCTTACCCGACCCGATCGCAACCCGGGATCCTCACCAAGCTCATTCACGCAGATTCTAATCAAATTGGAACTGGATTTGGGAAGTATACGGATACGCGAATCATATCAAATCTTTAATCTTACAAAATCAAGTCAAATTCGAGCGGATTCGGCTTCCAAATCGTCGAACAAGTAACCAAAATTAGATTTTAAACTAAACTAGTATAAAACCCCACTCCATCGATCACAATAGGTCACCCCATTCCTCTCTAACCTTTCTGAACACGAGAACCTCTCAAACAAACTCTCTGAAGCCAGATTGGAAGCCAAGATCGACCGAAGCCTAAATCCTACTTGAACTCCTATCAAGTCTCATTGAATCAGGTAACAAACACCACCATTCTGATCGGTTTTCTGTGTAGATCGAAAGCCCTAACATCTCAGTGGCTTACATTCGATTATCCGATCGAATTGGGCATAATCCCAAATTAGGGTTCATACGTGAATTGGGATGAATCTAGAATCTGTTTAAGTTTAATTAGTTCAAGATCAAGTCAAAGAAACCTCCCCCAACCCAGCGGTTAAGTCGTTGGGGCTGGGGAGGCTAGACCCGGGTTCGAACCATCCAACCGACATGGTTTTTGACCTTATTAGCCTTTTTCCATCCTATACTTTCGTAAAAAAAAATATACTAAAAATGTTAAAATAATTTTTTTAAATACAATCATTACAGAAAAATGTTAAAATTATTTTATTAATCTAACTAGTTATTCTACATATAATTTAAACTTAAACTAAACTAAAAACTTAGATAATCTTGTTATATTTTTTTTAAAATAATACTAAAATGATTTTTATAAAATACATACATGAAAATAATTATTAAGTTCATTAATGATTAATTTTTTTATAAATAAATAATTATTTAATTTCTTTTAAATAAAATAATTTATAAAATACATATATGTTTATTTTTATCTTTTAATAATTTCAATAATAAAATGATTATAAATGTATTCTTTCAAAATTTAAAGAAATTTTGTTCAAACAAATTTTATAACTTTAAATGATTGGTTAATGTAACTAAGAATTTATTTAATTATATATTTTTAAAACTATTAAACAAAGCAAACTATTATTATTCTAAAAGAAAACTTTATAAAACAAATGCATAGAATTATTTCAAATAAAAAGGCTTTTGTTTTAAAGTAAATATTTATCTTTTATACTAAACACACAATTTCGTTAACACAATTATTAATTTAAGATGCATTATCTTAAAAACAAAATCTTTTTAAACATTAAACAATAAAAACAAAATGATGGAAATTAGGAGAGATTCAAATAGTTATTCAAAATCAATTAGGATATTTATTTATTTGATTATTCAAAATCGAATAAATAAATAAGTATTTAAAAATATCAATTAAGGATAATTATTTATTTGGTTATTCAAAAATCAAATAAATAAATGATTATTCTAAATCAATTATGATATTTATTTATTTGTTTATTCAAAACCAAATAGGATATTTATTTATTTGATTATTCAAATTCAAATAAATAAATAATCCTAAACAAAAACCTTTCAAACTTAGACATATCAATTAAGACTTCCATAGTATGCCATAGAAACTAGGATGCCAAAACTTAAACTCTAAGTACATAAACTAAGAAATTTTATTGCCTTTAGGTTATGGTGTGCAAGAACAACTTTGTAAATCCTAGGCAACGATTCAAGTGACAAAGCTAGGACATCAAGCGAGTAATTCTATACTCCCTCTTTTACATTTTCGAACTTTTGGGATGTTGCCAGTATTCAAAATCCAAGTTATTCTAAATTCAAATTCTATTGATGCAATGCCTTTAGTCTATTTTGGTTTGATTCTTTGCTATGTGATACTACCTACTTTGTGATTCTATGTTATTCTATGTTATTCGATACCGAGTAGCCTAAGGTGTGTTAGATACCACCTTCGCTTTGAATTAGGTCAAATGTGTCAAAAGGGCGAAAAGTACACTATGGGCAGACTTGTGAAAATACTTAGCTTTGTGCTTTGTATTGGAACGAGTTTGGAGACGATATAAACTATTGTAGACTTGCAGATATAATAAGCTTTTTAGCTAAGTATTGATACGAGTTTGGAGACGAGATATTCTATAAACTTAATTGCAAACTAGTAGGATATGCATGGTAGAATTTAAACTTATAGTCTAATTGAATTGCATCATTATCTTACGTATACTATAAACTGTATGGGTTACTCACCAACTATGCAAATAGTTGACAAAAATCTTTATTTTGCATATGTAACAGGTTAGATGGATGCTTTCAAGGAAGACATAAGATAGGATTATGCTAGTAGACCTAGAATTAAATTTTGAAACAATGTTAGACATTTCTATTGATGTATTGAATTATGTAATGAATGATTATTGAATGCATTTATGATTATTTTATTGAATTCTTTAATACAATTGATTAATCATTGAAACATATAAACATAGCACCATGAGCTTTTAAGCATTCGAAATTGCACCCCGACGTATTCCGCGGTCGGTCGGGGTGTGACAGTTGAGGACATGCACCCTAGACTTTGGTGGAAGTTGGGACAAACATCTACCACTCATTGAGTTCTCCTACAACAATAGCTACCGCAGCAGTGCGGGTGTGTTCCGTTTGAAGCATTATATGGTAGAAAATATCGGTCTCCAATTTGTTGGACCGAAGTGGGAGATAATAGAATCATTGGGCCTGAACTTATTCAGAAGACTACTGATAAGATAGCCCAAATTCAACAGAGACAACAAGCAACACGTAGCCGCCAAAGAGTTACGCAGACAAACGTTGAACGCCTTTGGAATTCCAAGTGGGTGACCAAGTCATGTTGAAAGTGTCCCTGTGGAAAGGTGTGGTTCGTTTTGGGGCTAAAGGCAAGTTAGCACAAGGTATGTCGGACCTTTCGAGATAGCTCAAAGGATTGGTCCTGTGGCATACAGACTCAGAATTCCTGATGAACTCAGCGAGGTACATAATGTATTTCATGTATCAAATCTAAAGAGATGTCTCACTGATGAATCGTTAGTCATACCTTTGGAGGAGATACAAGTGGATGAACAATTTCATTTTGTTGAAGAACCTGTTAAGATTATGGATCGTGAAGTCAAGAGACTGAAACGAAGCCGTATTCCTATCGTGAAGGTTCGTTGGAACTCAAAGCACGGACCAGAGTTTACCTGAGAGCGTGAGGATCACATGAAGACAAAGTATCCTCATCTGTTTGAAGAGTAGTGCCCGACAATGATACTTAAATTTCGGGATGAAATTTCTTTAACAAGGGAGACTGTGACAACCAGTACTAGATCGTCCGGCAAGTCCGTACGGTACGTGTACTTCCTTTATTTACTATGTGTAAATACAATGTGTTAACAGTAGTGTGACAACAGGACTAGAAAACATATAACAATTGTATGTGTTTAAATGAAAATTTAAATACAGTAAATAAACAACTCATGAGAAACAACTGTTTGAAACAAATGAGAAAAACATATCGGTTACTATATGATATCAACAAATAACAGGAATCAGAAGGCTGACAATTCACTGAGAAACCAATGTGAATTAAATGAAAACAATGTGAAAATAGGCCAGTTAGTTGAGTCCTTCAGTGAGGAAATGCAATTCAAATAACAATTCAGTCGCGTTTACGAATGATGAACTGACAGTGTGTTTGCGTGGGTGACGATTCACACAAATATATCCGTGAGTTTAACATTCTGAAATGATGACTGAAAAGTAGAAAACAAGAATCAGAAAGTGAAACGTCGTCGGATTTGTTCGGGTGACGATTCGAACGAATACGCACGATGGCGGAACAATCTGACGAAATGAAACAACAAAACGATCTAAAAATAATAAAATACAAGAACTAAAAATATTTACTAGGAATAACCACTTTCAAAATGTTAAAATAAAACCATTATCATTTAAATTCGTAAAATACGCGTTTACGATCCGAAACTGTAACGAAAACGAAAACTAAATAACCGAAACGAACCCAAACACCCGCGGGGTATAAAAACCCTAAATGAGGTCATCTTCCTCATTTATTATCTCTCCTTTCTCTCTCTCTACACCCAATTCCCGGTTTCCCTCTCTCTCTTGGGGTTTCTCACACTAAAACCTCCATAAATCACCCATTTCATGACCAAATCGCGCAAATAAACTACCAAATCGAAGCTCTCATCATCCTTTACTCGAAAGTACAAAGGATCTGCTCCAAAACCCACTGAATCGGAGGTAAACGATCTTAAAAGTTATGAATTTTTAAGGTTTTCAACCCAACTAACATAAACTAAACCCTAACCGGTGTAAACCCTTCATTCTAGACCTCATACCACGTAAAACAAGTTATTCGCACCTATAACTACTACGAATCACCAGGAATCTTGAACGAGATCCTAAAATCACAAAACCTCATCTGGTCTTGGGGCGTACGAATGACAGCAAGAGCGGCCGGGCGAATGAGAGCCTTAAGATCATGGCCGAATGAGTAGGCCGCATGGGCATACGACCGAAGGAGAGCAGCGACCGAATAAGGGCCTCATTCGGGTGACAGCTCCTATTCGTATGGTGGCTCCAGTCAGTTGAGTATCATTCACATGGCTCACCTATTCGGCCCTAATGGACATTCGCCCCTAACCATTCGGCCGAAGGTTGGAATCTTTCATTCTGTCGAATGCTATCATACGGTTAAGACTTGGGTCTTCATTCGCATGAACATTCGGTCGAGAGGAGACTTCATTAGCATCATGACTTTCTATTCGGCCTACATGACTTAATTTATAAACTAGCCCTTTGAACCAACTTTATTGGGACAACATGCATAGTAATACTACAAAGGTGGTAAGAGTTTTGTTAAACAAAATATATAAAACCTAACAATCTTGTCTTCAAAAATGTTAACTAGTGATTTCAAAAGTGACAAGATGCTTTAGACTAACATCATCCCAACTCTTTTGTAAGATGTTAAGAAGGTGCTAAAGTTTAACCTAAATTCCTAGGTTTTACACTAATATCTTCAAAAAAATATCAAGTAGTAAAGGTTATTATATAAGTGTAAAGCACGAGAACTAGGATCTTATAAAATGCTAAAACAATAACTAGAAATGGATTAAGTGTTAGTGTATCATACCAAATTAGACCGGGACCAAACATACAACAAGAGCCATAAATGTTAACTAGTTGTAATGTTAACACACACATACTTATAACTTATACTTATAAGTTACAAACAATCTGGAATCAATAGAGGATCGTGATAACACAACTTTAAGAACAACAGTGAGCGCGTGCATTTTCTGTTAATACTTAGTCAACCATTTCAACATCCAGGTGTATTCATACGCCCCTTTTCTAATCTTACTGATTTCAAATTTCGGGGCTGAGAAACATGCTAATTCTTTTAAATATTTAAAAGTTTTAGTATAACATTCCAATTATACTATGATTTAGATAATATTGTTTATTCTTTATTATCACTTATCATTGTATGTATGCTTGTGTGATCATAACATAACTGAGATACCTAGGATGAAACATGATAATATAGCTTCATGATTACATCAACACAATAGAATAATACACGTTGTAAGAGTGTATCTTATAATACTTTATTATTCTTACAAGAATAAACAGTGAGACAACACTTTGTCAATGACATGAACTGATAAGAATGGTATTATGAAAACATAATTTCATGATATCATTCATCTCCTGAGCTAACTAAGTGTAATAAGACTAGTTCTTACAACACTAAGGTTACAACTAGGTGAAGACTATGGGATAACATGAGACAACTACAATGGGTAACAAGAATGATAATCATGATAATAAAATTTCGTGATAACAATATCATTCACACATTTACTAACATCGTGTAATAAGAAAAGTTCTAATAACACTTTGTTAAAGACTATCAGAACACATAACACTGAGAACAAACAACATTGAGATGATGACTATGGGTGAATACAACTAAAATGGAGAGGTCATTGCGTGAGACAAATGAAACAAACCCCAATGAGACTTGTGTATGATAGTGCGATTGTGAATGATAACAAATCAATGGTTTTCAATTACTAAACTTATGAACTCACCAACCTAGTGTTGACTTTGTTTAAATGCATGTTTTCTCAGGTGACGAACATGTTTAGTCACCAGCATTCAGGAATTAAGCTAGTGGACTTTTAGAAGACCTAGCTTCATTTTGTGTTGAACATATTTTGAATGACGAATCTATCAATCATCTTTTGTAAATCTTATACAGTTACAAGATAGATAACTAAATGATTCTTTTGGACAGATTTACTTAGTTAAATTATGAACATAACATTGTAATTTAACTTTCTAATTATGTATCGATGTCATGTTAGCATTTCTCATTTATATATCATTTGCCATGTAAACAATCTGATCACTTTGATTATCAAACGATATCGCACCCCGAGAACCTTCCGCCTGAAGGGAAAGTCGATCCAGCCCGCCGGCTCGGGGGTGACACATATAAGGGGGTGACACATATTCTTATATTGATCTTGAATTATTACCACAATTAAGACATGAACCCTAAATGTGCATCGATCAATTCCGATTGATAATGTGCTATGAGGCCTTAAATTCTTAGGTCTTTCGCTCTAATTATAAATACAATTGTAATGCATATAAGACTTGAATTGATTACGATTTTGAGGAGTTTGATTGTCGCTTAGTTCTTGAGAGAAGGTTCAATCGATCAAATGCTTGGGTGTTGTAACAACCGAAAATTTTGTAACCTAATAATAAAAGTGCGAAATTTCGATGACCATTTGTGTGTCCAAAATTTATATAAACATTCGTAAAGTAATTACGATCAAAATCATGTAAACAATAACAGTATTTGATAATGTATGGACACGTTATAAAGCCTATTAATAACGTGCAAAATTTTTGTGACCGTTTGAGTTCCTAATTTTTATGAACGTTCCCGAAGTAATTACGATCACATTAATATAAGCGAGACCGTTAGACGATAAAGTATGAACATGATATAAGCTCGTGAGTATTAAAAATATGTGAGCAACGTAGAAGGGGGTTTTAAAAATAAAAGTTTAAAGACAAGGGGCCAAACTGTAACATTGGAATAAATTCATTTTGAGGTTCAAACAAATACGACAGTTTGGAAGACTAGCAAGATATTTTGCATTAACCGACTTAAAATGTTATATATCAATTCGTAAACGATACGTTTGCAAATCTTCTCAAACAATGAAGAATCGTGATTTCTTTCTGATCGACTTCCGTCTTTTACGAGCAAAGAAAGTAACCACGAAATTTTGATATATATACTATACGATTGTAAGTTTGTAAGCCCGGTCGTAGGAACCTAAACTGGTTGAAATTTCATTCAGCGTCTAAGGGTATGATTTATTTTTAGTAGTTGTAGTTCAAGTAAATAGGGTCCAGCTCGGGATTTTGAATCGTGGTTGGTTATGGTTGTGTGATAATTGTCAGGTTTGTGTTGGATATGAGTATGTGTGTGATGCGAGTGAGGTTATGAGTAGGTTAACAAGGGATTGTGAGATTATGGGTTGTTGATGAGAAAGTGTATAAAAATGGTTAACTAGAACTGATGGAAAGCACAAACCCACAGCAACCCGTTAAGCCGAACAAATAAGTAATCTTTAAGCATAACAAGAATGCATAGATAAAATTGATCAAAATGAGTGTAAACGAAATTTCGAAACAAAGGTCAGAATGAAAGTTACGACAGGCAGAAGTTCCGAGCGGTCATCGTAAATATGAGCATCTCCATGATAAGGTTATAATCATGATAATATATCCATATTAATAGGATATGATTCTAAACGTGAGAAAGTAAGGAAAGGAAGAAAATCTAGCATATTGTGCCTTACTAAGCTTAGGTGAGTTATTTGTAGCCCTATTTTATGAAACTATTTTGTGAAAATGATTTTTAAACTGACTATGGTCAGGTAAAGAACATTTTAAGTCTCAATTGTGGTTGAGAAGTAAATGATTTTTAAAGTCTCTGCTGAGGTCGTGTAGACAAATGTGATTGTGAAGTCCCGGCTGCGGTTGGGCAAAACTTGAGCACTGCGGTGCGGAGAACTGTTTATATTTATGATGGTTTGATTTAAACCATGTTTTGTATGAATGAATGATTTTATGGATATGAATGATGTATGTAAAGAAATGTTATGTGAATGATTTTTATGTAAAGAAGTTTTATATCAGTATGAGCTGTCAACTTCAAGTTGATAGTTAAAAAGCCTTGTGGTGTCTTATGCATGCATGAGTCTGTCAACTTCGGGTTGGCATTTGAGGTGTCTTGCGCTAGCTCAAGCCTGTTGACTCTGCGTCAGCAATTAAAGATAAAGTTTTCTTTACAATATGATTAATGTTATGAGACATGTATGTCATGTATTTGAATTATGTTATGTTATGTTATGTTATGTGATGGTATGAATGAATAAATATTTATTTAAAAAAGTTAACTTAGAACTCACCAGCATATAGCTGACTTGTTTTACATGCATATCAGTTAGAATAGTTTGGAAAAGATAGCAGGATGGCTCGTGGCATAAGTTGAGGACTACCTTGGAATAGACTGGCTATATTATAGAACTATTAAAGATTCGTGTTATGTGTTAATGTTTATTAGCATCCGTACATAATTTTATGTTATTGCTTTAAGTTCCGTTGCTATAATAATGTAATTATGGTTTAAGGACTATGTGTTAGATGATTTGTCAACCGAGGGGACTCCCGGGGCTCAGGGCCTCTCAAGTTGGTATCAGAGCCATAGTTTGAGAGATCCGGTCATCCCTAATGCCTAGACAGAAACCAAAAATGGGATAGAATGATAAGAATGTCAGTCAAGGGTAGCCTCATGCCATGACCATATAATATTAGAGCTTTGTTATGTTTAAGATGTAGATTAAATTAGTATGATGTTGCAAATGATAATGTGTTCATGATTGGGAATGCCTAGAACCAATAAGTGAGGTGAATAGTTAATTACACTTGATCAACGTCATTAACAACTTACAATGCTTATTACGTCCTGAATTATTACCTTGATTAACTCATGGTTGTTTGCAATATGTATAGAAAACTAAAATGGTAGGTGAAGAGAGAGAAGGTGGAAATGGTAGAGGACAAGGTCGACCACCTAAAAACAAGAAGCAAACTGAGGAAGTACCAATGAATAATAAGGAAACAGAAGTTAACATTGAAGAAGGAAATGAAGAGGAGGAACTTAGGCTTGAATCGGTGGTGGTAAAGGAAATATCTGAGGAAGTTCATAAAATTTTAGAGGAAATACTACCTGCAGCCAGAACTGAAGCCAAGAGGAAACTACTAAAGAAGGGGCTAAGAAGGAAAAAGAGAAAACTAACAGCTATAACAAAAAGCAAGATAAAGAAGAGGTATTCATCATCAATACTAAAGGTAAGGGTTCAAGTACAAAGGGACCCAAAGGATGTGATTACAAGGTTTTTAAAGGGTGAAATCCCCCACCATTTGATGGTAAGAAAGATGCGGTGGCCACTTGACATTGGATTTCGGCTATGGAGGTGGTTATCGCTATCAGTGAATGCCGGGCAGACCAAGCTGTGAAATTTTTAGCTCATTCATTTACTGAAGAAGCTCTACATTGGTGGAACACTGTCAAGCAATCGAAGACCACTGCTAATGTAGAGGGCTTGACATGGGAAGACTTAAAAGAATTAGTTATGAAACAATTCTGTCCAAACAATGAAATTGATAAAATCGAGCGAGAATTTATAACATTAAAAGTTGGACGTATGAATCATCGGCAATACACTTCAAAATTTAAAGAAATGTCAAGATTGGTTCCTTATTAGGTAAACATGGAGGACCGCATGCTGAAGTTATATGTGGAAGGACTACCACCTAGAGTTCGCACGCATGTAAAGGTGCATGCTCCCAGAACTTTTGAATCGGCTGTAGAAATTAGCGGCATTGTCTGGGATGATGTGTTGGAAGTTGAACCAATAAAGGAGGAACCGAAAAAAAAGTGGTCACCTGGATTTAAAAGAAATAGAAATGATAAACCTGAACTCCCTGTGAAAAAGGCTAGGATGGGAGAGTTTGAAATGTGCACTAAGTGTGGAAGGAAACATGGGGGAGAATTTCGTCTAGGGACTACTTTGTGCTACTGTTGTGGAAAAACTGGATAGTTTTCTTTTAATTGTCCAAGTTTGCCGAATTGTTACAATTGTGGTGGACTTGGTCATGTGAGTATGAATTGATTTAAACCAAAGACAATAACTACTAAATCCAACAAACCTGAAAGTAGCAAGGGAGGTGAGAAGCAAATACGCAAAAGCTCGTGCCTTTACTATGACTAAAGATCAGGCTAATAAAGACCCGGATGTGGTGACATGTACATTTTTTATTAATGATATCCCTGCTTTAGTGCTATTTGATTCTGGTGCAAGTATGAGCTTTGTGGCTATTACTTTTTGTGATAAACTGCGTGCTATTGTTAAAAAGATAGAACATGCCTTTAACATAGCAACTGCTCTTGGCAAATCCACTAGAGTAACGGAGGCCATTGATGATGATTGTTACATTGATATAGAAGGTCATAGATTCCTTGTTAAGTTGTTTTTGGTTACGTTAAAAGGTTTTGATGTAGTCTTGGGCATGGATTGGTTGGTCAAACATGAGGCTAACATTGCCTGTCGACGAAATATGATTTTCTTAGCGGCTCTTAATGGGAGTTCAGTAAGGATCTACGGGGATAAAGTATTCAATGTGCCTAAATTCATTTCAATGATTAAGGCGAGTGAATTTATGCGACGAGGATGTGGGGCTTATCTGGCTTATGTTATCGACAAAGAAGGTAAGGCAAAAGAATGGGAAGATGTATCTGTGGTGTGTAAGTTTCCTGATGTATTTCCTGAGGACTTGCCAAGAGTTCCAACTGATCGGGAAATTGAATTCCAAATTGATGTTGTGCCAGAAGCTCAACTTGTCCCCAAAGCACTATACCGTCTGGCTCCAACTAAGATGAAAGAGTTGATGACCCAGCTACAAGACCTTCTAGACAAAAGTTTTATACGACCAAGTGTGTCACCTTGGGGTGCACCAGTGTTGTTTGAAAAGAAAAAGGACGGAAGCATAAGAATGTGCATTGATTATAGAGAATTGAATAAGCTAACAATAAAGAATAAGTATCCGTTACCAAAAAAATGACGACTTATTTGACCAATTGCAAGGGGCAAGTTGGTTTTCTAAAATCAATCTCAGATCAAGGTATCATCAAGTAAAGGTGAGAGAACAAGACATTTCGAAGACAACGTTTGGCACACGTTATGGCAAGTTGGCTAGATCTTTGTTTCTACTTAGGTTAGGATGTTTGTTTGATTGAACATTGGTTACTATTGATTATTGGTTTGATCATTGATGAAAAATACTTTTGTAACAAATCTTATTATGTCATTTTGATGAGTTTTGCATGCTTGATCTTGATTATATCAGTTATGATAGTGTTCCATACGTGTTTATTGAATGTCTTTCGGTGTTAGATGCGTATTAGGTCATTGACTTTGTGTTATGACTAGTTTGTGGCTTGTTTGATATCACTAGCCATAGGAAAATATTTGATTGATGTTTTTAGGGTTTTGTGTGTATCTAAGTCTAGAAATCCAGAAGGTGATAGACTTGTCGGGTGATCTTTAGCATTAGGGTTTTCTTAGTAACTACCCGGAAGGGATGTTTCTTTGAAAGTCTTCATGTTATTGTCATTTCGTGTCAAATTAGACATTTTAAGATTACTCCTTGCATCATTGGTGTATTGGGACATGAAAATCAAGAATGTGACTTGTTTATTTGAGTGCAAAAGTGTTGTTGGAAACATCCGGGAGGTGATCCAACTAAGTAGCGTGTGTATTGCAAAATTAGAGTTTTGTTAGTTGGTTAGATATGGTAAATGATCCAGAACTCGTTAGGTTCCCTATGTTTGCTGTTTAAGACACTAGTTCCATCGTGTCAACCAAAGTCAATAGTTTCTAATAATTACAAACGGTAACCCAACCTAAGTAGACTTTTCTTCATTTGTTAAGGTTTTCCTAAAAGTTGTGTTTCAATTCTTTCAAATTAATTTTTTAATCTATTTTTAGGGTTTAATATTAGTTAAACTGTCTTTTTCCATGTTAATTAGGATAATTAGTTTAATTAATTTAGTAACTTTTATTTTTATTCAAACACCCCCTTGTTCTAAATCATTTTCTAGTTTTATTTCGTTAAGTCAGTGTCTCGTGGGTTCGATATCCGGACTTCCATTAACTTTTCTGCAATTGATAGGTACACTTGTCTGTTGTAGTGGTCTAGTTTAGGAATTTCGATTATAACTCTTTGTTTAAGTCAAGTCTAGGTTAGTGTTTAGAGTCATTTTCTTAGACCACTCTAAGGGACATCACTCATATTTGGGGTTAGCTTAGTTATAAATAGGTCACCATTTCTAATAACCTAATTCCCTATAACCATGGCTCTGATACTAATCTGTCACACCCCGACCGACAGCAGAACATGTCGGGGCATGATTTGCAATTGTCCAAAAGCTGATGGTGCTACTTTGTAAGTTTCAATAGTTAATTGTCCAATTTTATTCATAACATAAAATCATTCAAAATCCACATTGCTCAAAACAAAACAAACCATAATCCAACATTACAATTCAAAACCAAAGTAAATAACATGGTTTATTTTATTTACTAGGTCCAAACAGCTTAGGTGGGTCTTCATCCAAGTCACTAACCTGTTACACATCTAAAATAGAGTTTTGATCAACTATTTGCATAGTTGGTGAGATTCTCATACAATTTGATATATGTATATATAAGAAATAAGTTGCAACAATAGTTTAATAAGAATTGATCTAAATATGTATATGTTCTACAATGTTTGATAATATGATTTTGGCAATTTCATCTTTGCTAATATAATGACAAAAGTCATTAATGAAAGGTTACTAGTAATACTCATAGTTTTTGGCAATTTCACCTTTAATATTAAACATGAACATAAGTCACGTTAATTAAATGCTACTTGTACTAATGTATTGTATATGATAATCCAATAATAATAACACATAGATATACAAACAAATAGGTAACATATAACATTCAAATCTAATTATAACTCTAACTATAAAATTGCATCATAGTATTTGTTAATTACTCTGTAATAACATTGTTTGATATAACATGTGCAACATCCCAAAGATTGCAAAAATGTAAAAAGGAAGTATAAGAAAAACTCACATGTTCTTGGGTTAGAATTCCCAATAATGCTTGATTTGTTTATGAATGAATCAAGAATCAATCTAAGTATAAAGAAATTATACCTTAATGTATATGTTTATATATGTCCACGGGTTAACTATTATCTTTGTAGGTAAAAGATCTAAATTAGAGTATGAATTTATAAATATGAGAATAATAGTTATATGTTTATAATTGATTTTATAAAAAAACAACATTTAGAATATTTAATTATAAATGTTGAAAATACATAAAGTTTAAAAGGAATGAAATAATTTTATAACTATTTATGAATGTTTATCAAACTATAAAAATCTTAAAAAGATTTTTAGATGAATACTAAAATAAATTTAACAAATGAATACAAATGATTTATAAATAGTTAAAGAATTAAAATAAAGGACAAAGGAAAAAAACCGGATGGACCGGATTCAAACCCCCGACCCATGGCACCACATCCGCATGGTTTTACCAGTAGTCGATGAGGCTTAGTTTGAGATGAAGCTTGTTTTGGTTAAATTTATAAACAAATCCAGTTTCTTATTAAATTCATATGAACACTAGAAAATTTCAATCCGAATTCAAACGATTGAATACAAATTCGATCTTAGATTCATGGGGCTTTTATTCCCCATATAAAAACGATCAAGAAGCACCTATTACTTACTTGTTTGATGTCAAATTGAATGTGTTCGAGTAGAATCTTGATCTCGGTAATACACAAACTCGATTGGAAGTTTGGGAGTGTCTCAAAAGTTGTTCTTGGTGTCGTTCAGTTCAGAAACAAATCGCCTAGCTTTCTGTTAAATGAATTTGATTTTTGTGTTGGATTGAATCGAATTCGAGTGTGTGTTTTATGGTTAAACATTCGGTTATAGGTCCTACGTTAAACGTGTATAATTTTTCAATTAAAGTGTTCTGTGATGTTCAAGATCGTGTCGGAAACGTATTTAGGTTATAAATTTGTGATTAAACATGCGTTTTACTTGATTTGAATTTGGAAAATGGTCGAAGAAAACTTGACATGGGCTGTGGACGACATTAGGAAGGAGATAGATTGGGATTTGGATATTTACAACATAAATCCTTCATGTTTTGATAATTACCCCCTTTTGATAGTAACTTCCATTAACACTAAATGTAACATCATTGTCGGACGCGTGCCGGAACATTGATCGCAACAGTAAACTTGTACAGTAACTCAGGTACACATTACGTGAAACTATGTTTATACTATTGATGCATTTTGATTAACATGAAACTATTAAACGATTGTCTGAATCTGACTGAAATCTTAGGATTTAACAGTCAGAAAACATGTCAGACAACACAGTGTTGAAACATAAATACTTGATGTGATATTATTTGGTGTAAACGTATGTGAGGTTAAACAAAACAAAACTATAACAGTTGTTGTTACGGAATACTAAACCGACGAGTTATTCGTATAGGTGACGATCTGTACGAATGATTCTGATAGTTTAATGTTCTGAAATAATAACGTCACGGTAGAAAACAAGAACCAGAAAGCCAAACCATCGACGTGTTTGTTCGGATGACGATTCGAACAAATACGCGCGATGGCGACGTGATCTGACGAAACGAAAACGAAAAAGAATAACGATACGAACGATAATAATTTCAAGGAAATAGAATATTTCCTATTTTACAATTTTGAAACTCATCATAAAATAAATTAAATCAAACTATTTTATTAAATCGCGAACGAATTAACGAAACGCGTAAAATAATGGAATTCGATAAATAAATTATTTAAACGAAATTTAATATAATTATTAGAAATAAATACCCTCCACCTAGTTTAAAATAAACTCTTTTAAAAATTCACGAAAAATACGCGTAACGATCCGGATACGAGACGAAATTACGAACTGAGCAACCGAAACGAACCTGAACCCACCCGGGGTATATAAATCCTAAATGAACACATTTAATTCATTTCCACTCTCATTTTTTTCTCTCTAGATCAAAATCCCGGTTTTCATCTTCACCACCAATTTCGAACCTTTGAAATCTCATATCTCACTCGTTTCTTAACGAAATCGAGTGATTCTTGCGTCCACGCGAAGCTCTCGACATTCCCTACGTGAAAGTACAGCCGATCTGAGAGTTTAACCTGCGAAATCCGAGGTATGAAGCTACAAAGTGTGTAAGAAATAGGGTTTTCTAGTTTTATTCACCACACAAACACTCATGCGGTTATTAGAGATTAATTCTTGAACCTATAGCACCTCGAAGGTTAGTATACACGAAACAACAACTTAAGGATGGATCAATCACTAGTTAGAGGTTGAATAATGATGATGCTCGCTTACAGGTTCGTGGGATCCCAGGTGGCCGAACCTTGAGTACCATGGCCGAACCCTAGGTAACCAACCGAACCTTCAGCTTCAAGTTCTTTAGCCGAACCATGCTAACCGACGAACCCTTGGAAGTAGACAGCACCGAACCTATCACCATTCCCGAACTCTGGTTCTGCGAACCTTCTGGCCATCACCGAAGCTCATGGTTGATCACAAACCTATGAGGCGAACCATGGTGACTCAGCCGAACCTAGCCTTATAGCCGAACCCATGCAGGTACCCGAACCTATGCCATACAAACGAACCCTAGAACTAAGCCACAGTACCACCGAACCATTGAGCCAACGACTTTCAGCATGGATGTGACGAACCAATACCTAGGCGAACCTTAAGGTTCGTTGAACAGCAAGAAGAGCCGAACCCTTAGACGAACTCACTATAGGTTCGCTGGAAACTTACACGGCCAAACTAATTGAGGAGTTATTCGGCCCATAGAGGCTAGACAGGCCCAAGTGTCGTTAGTCCCAACATCATTACCTAATACATTTCGTGGCCCAATAGCAATTATGAAGGTCCATGCGTGTTTTAATTGGGCCGGCCATTCGATCCATCTCCTTGCCTAAACCCAATTATTCGGCCCAATAGTTTGGCCTACGGCCACTACCCAGCCCATAATCCCTAACTTGATCCAAGTACTAGCTTGGACTACTCTAGATGGCCCAACCTACCCTTTTGGCCCATTACACGGTTTAAACCTTTAATTGGGTTTTAACTCAAATAAAGCAATCCAAGGATCATCTACATTCGGCCCAAAGTGAATTCGGCCCACATTGATCATACTTGACTAATTTCCTCTTTCGGCCCATAATAATCAAGTAAATGAAATAACACATTGACAAATTTAATTTTGATAACATGCATGGATTTCGAACAATTTACTACAAGGATTGTTATGGTTAAGAAACCAAAGCACATGAACAAGAACGTGACCTTATCTATGTGTCACTAGATTCTTTAACAAACAAGAAGGTGCCGAAAGACGAGCGATACTCATAGTGTTAGACAACTTCATGGCTAACACTAACACTTATCCACATGCGTATCAATTATAACTTATACTTATAAGTACAAACACTATTAAATCAATACAGGAACGTGAACATCATACCAAGTGCAAACAAAGAGCGCGCGCATTCCTATTCTACTTAGTCAAACACTTCGGACATAAGGTGAGTTCATTTGTCCCTTTTCAAACTTATTTGTTTTACTGCGGGACTGAGAAGCATGTTAAACATTTTCATAAAATTATTGAAAGGTTGTTTAATGCTTTAAACTTAAACTTGATACTTATGTTGAAACTTATGCTTGGAACTTAGTATACTTTGAAAGGCAATAGACTTGAAACTTATACATTAAACTTGTAGTTTGAAACGAATTGTTGGATGCTCATGAGACTTGGTTCTTATACTTGTGAAACTTTATGCTTTAAACATGAGACTTGATGTTTATATTTGTGTAAACTATATGATTAAACATGAGACTTTATGCCAACCTATGGGATTTATGATGAAACAATGTGTGGACACTTGAAACTTTATGCTTGAAACTAGTACTTGCGCATGAAACATTGTACATGTATCTAATCATAGGCTACGTAATTGCTAAACGACTGGTATTCCAGAGCTTGTACCTATGGATTGAGATATATGTAAAACAGGAGCACAAGCACCTCGCGGACGAGCTTTTGTTATTGGAGCCAATGTTGCACGCCAAGACCCTAATGTGGTAACTGGTACATTTCTTTTACATGACTCTTATGCATCTATAGTATTTGATACTGGTGCAGACCAGAGTTTCATTTCATCTGATTTTGCACGACAACTTAGACTTAATGAGGAAACTTTAGATTCCCCTTACCTTATCGAAGTAGCGAATGGGAAACAAGTTACAGTTAGCACTATACTTAGGAACTGACCACTTACACTCGTAGATCACACATTTACCATTGACTTGTTGCCGATGGAGTTGGGCAGTTTCGACATCATTGTGGGGATGTATTAGCTATCACTCAATAGAGTTGAAGTCATCTGTTCAGAAAAGCTACTTCGGATTCCAGTAACGGATGATCGTGTATTGGAAGTTCGTGGGGATCATGCAAAGCGAAACGTAAAGATCATATCATGCATAAAAGCGCGTAAGTGTCTGCAAAAGAAGTGCATAGCTTTCTTGGCTCATGTGGTGGAGAAAGAGAAAGACAAGAAAACAATACAAGACGTACCGATAGTGAGGGAATACCCTGAAGTGTTTCCTGAAGATCTACCTGGTTTGCCTTCTGTGCGACCGGTAGAGTTTCGTATTGATCTGATTCCTGGAGCAACACCTGTTGCTAAATCTCCTTACAGGTTGGCAGCGTCGGAGATGCAGGAATTATCCAACCAACTACAGGAGCTGCTTGATAAAGGTTTCATCCGACCGAGCTACTCACCTTGGGGAGCTCCGGTTTTGTTCGAGAAAAAGAAGGATGGATCCTTTCGGATGTTCATAGACTACAGGGAGTTAAACAAACTAACCATCAAGAATCGGTATCCATTACCGAGGATTGATGATTTGTTTGATCAATTGCAAGGAGCTCAATACTTTTCGAAGATCGATCTACGTTCCGGATACCATCAGCTCAGAGTACAAGACGAAGACATACCGAAGACGACGTTTCGTACCAGATACGGGCATTACGAGTTCATGGTGATGCCTTTTGGTTTGACGAATGCACCCGCGGTTTTCATGGATCTCATGAACCGTGTGTGTAAGCCGTACTTGGATCAATTTGTTATTGTTTTCATTGATGACATATTGATCTATTCTAAAAGCAAAGAAGAACACGAACAACATCTTAGAAAGATCTTGGAACTGTTAAAGGAAGAGAAGCTCTATGCCAAATTCTCTAAGTGTGAGTTTTGGTTAAAAGAGGTTCAATTCCTAGGCCACGTTGTTAACAGTGAGGGAATACACGTTGATCCTGCCAAGATCGAGGCAATAAAAGATTGGGACACTCCGAAGACACCTACGGTGATACGTTCTTTTCTAAGTTTAGCAGGCTATTACAGGAGGTTCATCTCGAACTTTTCTAAGATAGCTCTGCCACTCACGAAGTTAACACAGAAAAGCGAGCCGTTTGTTTGGGAGCAGAAGCAAGAAGAAGCCTTTCAGACCTTGAAGCAAAAGCTATGTGACGCTCCGATCTTATCTCTCCCAGATGGTTGTGATGACTTTGTTATGTATTGTGATGCATCCCATTAGGGACTTGGTTGTGTACTTATGCAACGAGACAAAGTTATTACGTATGCCTCGAGACAACTCAAGATTCATGAGAAGAACTACACAACTCATGATCTGGAACTAGGAGCTGTGATATTTGCCTTGAAGATCTGGAGACATTATGTATATGGCACCAAGTGTACCATATACACTGATCATAAAAGTCTGCAACACATATTCGATCAGAAGGAACTCAACATGCGACAGCGACGTTGGGTGGAGCTTCTGAACGACTACGACTGTGTAATCAAGTACCTTCCGGGCAAGGCAAACGTTGTAGCTGATGCCTTGAGTCGGAAGGAACGGGTAAAAGCCTTGCGCGTCAGAGCAATGGGAATGACTGTGCAGACAAGCTTACACGATCACATTATGCAAGCACAACAAGAAGCGATTGAACGAGGAAACTTGAAGAAAGACTTAGATTGTGGGATGGAGAAACATTTGGAAACAAAACCTGATGGACTTGTTTACTTCAAGGATCGTATCTGGATTCCTGCAGTAGATGAGTTAAGAAAACTTATTTTTGATGAAGCACACAAGACCAAGTACTCTGTACATCCCGGTGCTGATAAAATGTATCAAGACTTACGTGCATATTATTGGTGGCAGGGTATGAAGAAACATATAGCTGAGTATGTTGGTCGATGTCTTACGTGTGCTAAGGTGAAGGCAGAACACCAGAAACCATCTGGTTTACTGGAACAGCCTGAAATTCCACTCTGGAAGTGGGAGCAGATAGCTATGGACTTTGTTACTAAGCTACCCCGCACTTCCAGTGGACATGATACTATTTGGGTTATCGTTGATCGATTAACCAAGTCTGCTCATTTCTTGCCTATGCGAGAAACTTACTCGATGGATAAACTAGCGAAGCTTTACATCAACGAGATAGTGGTACGCCATGGTGTGCCATTGTCTATCATATCCGATCATGATAGCAGATTTACATCAAGGTTCTGGCAGTCATTGCAGAAATCTCTGGGGACGCAATTAAACTTGAGTACAGCTTATCATCCACAAACGGATGGTCAAAGCGAACGTACTATTCAGACCCTGGAGGACATGTTGAGAACTTGTGTTCTAGACTTCGGTGGTAATTGGGATTCTCATTTACCACTAATCGAGTTCTCCTACAACAACAATTATCACAGCAGCATTGGTTGTGCCCCATTCGAGGCCCTTTATGGTCGAAAATGTCGGTCACCGATCTGTTGGTCAGAAGTGGGAGACAATCGTATCACGGGGCCAGAACTTATTCAAGAGACTACAGACAAGATTGCTCAGATACAACAAAGACTACAAGCAACACGAAGCAGACAAAAGAGCTATGCCGATAAACGGCGTAAGCCGTTGGAATTCCAAGTCGAAGACCGTGTCATGTTGAAGGTTTCTCCATAGAAGGGTGTAGTTCGTTTTGCAAAGAAAGGCAAACTAACACCACGATACGTCGGACCGTTCGAGATCATCGAACGCATTGGTCCTGTGGCGTACAGATTAAGCTTAACGGATGAACTTAGCGGTGTACATGACGTGTTTCACGTTTCAAACTTGAAGAAATGCTTAGCTGATGAAACTCTTGTCATACCGGTTGAAGAAATTCAATTGGATGAAAACTTACGTTTTGTTGAAGAACCTTTAGAGATTATGGATCGCAAAGTTAAGAAACTGAGGCGAAGCCGTATTCCTATCGTTAAAGTTCGTGGGAATTCAAGGCGCGGACCCGAGTTTACTTGGGAACGTGAAGATCACATGAAGAACAAATATCCCCAACTCTTTGCCGAGGAAGTCGTACCGAATAACGAGTCTTAAATTTCGGGACGAAATTTCTCTAACAAGGGGAGACTGTAACATCAGTACCGGACGCGTGCCGGAACAGTGATCGCAACAGTAAACTTGTACAGTAACTCAGGTACACATTACGTGAAACTATGTTTATACTATTGATGCATTCTGATTAACATGAAACTATTAAACGATTGTCTGAATCTGACTGAAATCTTAGGATTTAACAGTCAGAAAACATGTCAGACAACACAGTGTTGAAACATAATACTTGATGTGATATTATTTGGTGTAAACGTATGTGAGGTTAAACAAAACAAAACTATAACAGTTATTGTTACGGAATGCTAAACCGACGAGTTATTCGTATAGGTGACGATCTATACGAATGATTCTGATAGTGTAATGTTCTGAAATAATAACTTAACGGTAGAAAACAAGAATCAGAAAGCCAAACCATCGACGTGTTTGTTCGGATGACGACTCGAACGAATACTCGCGATGGCAATAGAATATTTCCTATTTTACAATTTTGAAACTCATCATAAAATAAATTAAATCAAACTATTTTATTAAATCGCGAACGAATTAACGAAACGCGTAAAATAATGGAATTCGATAAATAAATTATTTAAACGAAATTTAATATAATTATTAGAAATAAATACTCTCCACCTAGTTTAAAATAAACTCTTTTAAATTAAATTCACGAAAAATACGCGTAACGATCCGGATACGAGACGAAATTACGAACCGAGCAACCGAAACGAACCTGAACCCACCCGGGGTATATAAATCCTAAATGAACACATTTAATTCATTTCCACTCTCATTTTTTTCTCTCTAGATCAAAATCCCGGTTTTCATCTTCACCACCAATTTCAAACCTTTGAAATCTCATATCTCACTCGTTTCTTAACGAAATCGAGTGATTCTTGCGTCCACGCGAAGCTCTCGACATTCCCTACGTGAAAGTATAGCCGATCTGAGAGTTTAACCTGCGAAATCCGAGGTATGAAGCTACAAAGTGTGTAAGAAATAGGGTTTTCTAGTTTTATTCACCACACAAACACTCATGCGGTTATTAGAGATTAATTCTTGAACCTATAGCACCTCGAAGGTTAGTATACACGAAACAACAACTTAAGGATGGATCAATCACTAGTTAGAGGTTGAATAATGATGATGCTCGCTTACAGGTTCGTGGGATCCCAGGTGGCCGAACCCTGAGTACCTTGGCCGAACCCTGGGTAACCAACCGAACCTTCAGCTTCAAGTTCTTTAGCCGAACCATGCTAACCGACGAACCCTTGGCAGTAGACAGCACCGAACCTATCACCATTCCCGAACTCTTGTTCTGCGAACCTTCTGGCCATCACCGAACCTCATGGTTGATCGCGAACCTATGAGGCGAACCATGGTGACTCAGCCGAACCTAGCCTTATAGCCGAACCCATGCAGGTACCCGAACCTATGCCATACAAACGAACCCTAGAACTAAATCACAGTACCACCGAACCATTGAGCCAACGACTTTCAGCATGGATGTGACGAACCAATACCTAGGCGAACCTTAAGGTTCGTTGAACAGCAAGAAGAGCCGAACCCTTAGACGAACTCACTATAGGTTCGCTGGAAACTTACACGGCCAAACTAATTGAGGAGTTATTCGGCCCATAGAGGCTAGACAGGCCCAAGTGTCGTTAGTCCCAACATCATTACCTAATGCATTTCGTGGCCCAATAGCAATTATGAAGGTCCATGCGTGTTTTAATTGGGCCGGCCATTCGATCCATCTCCTTGCCTAAACCCAATTATTCGGCCCAATAGTTTGGCCTACGGCCACTACCCAGCCCATAATCCCTAACTTGATCCAAGTACTAGCTTGGACTACTCTAGATGGCCCAACCTACCCTTTTGGCCCATTACACGATTTAAACCTTTAATTGGGTTTTAACTCAAATAAAGCAATCCAAGGATCATCTACATTCGGCCCAAAGTGAATTCGGCCCACATTGATCATAGTTGACTCATTTCCTCTTTCGGCCCATAATAATCAAGTAAATGAAATAACACATTGACAAATTTAATTTTGATAACATGCATGGATTTCGAACAATTTACTACAAGGATTGTTATGGTTAAGAAACCAAAGCACATGAACAAGAACGTGACCTTATCTATGTGTCACTAGATTCTTTAACAAACAAGAAGGTGCCGAAAGACGAGTGAGACTCATAGTGTTAGACAACTTCATGGCTAACACTAACACTTATCCATATGCGTATCAATTATAACTTATACTTATAAGTACAAACACTATTAAATCAATACAGGAACGTGAAAATCATACCAAGTGCAAACAAAGAGCGCGCGCATTCCTATTCTACTTAGTCAAACACTTCGGACATAAGGTGAGTTCATTTGTCCCTTTTCAAACTTATTTGTTTTACTGCGGGACTGAGAAGCATGTTAAACATTTTCATAAAATTATTGAAAGGTTGTTTAATGCTTTAAACTTAAACTTGATACTTATGTTGAAACTTATGCTTGGAACTTAGTATATTTTGAAAGGAAATAGACTTGAAACTTATACATTAAACTTGTAGTTTGAAACCAATTGTTGGATGCTCATGAGACTTGGTGCTTATACTTGTGAAACTTTATGCTTTAAACATGAGACTTGATGTTTATATTTGTGTAAACTATATGATTAAACATGAGACTTTATGCCAACCTATGGGATTTATGATGAAACACTGTGTGGACACTTGAAACTTTATGCTTGAAACTAGTACTTGCGCATGAAACATTGTACATATATCTAATCATAGGCTACGTAATTGCTAAACGACTGGTATTCCAGAGCTTGTACCTATGGATTGAGATATATGTAAAACATAGACGTAACGAGGCTAAGCTATTATCTATATAAGAGACATGTAATTGCTAAACGATTGGTAGCCCAGAGCTTTTGTCTGCTTATATGAGGTATGTAATTGCTAAACATAAACATAACGATGCTAAGCTATTATCTATATAAGAGACATGTAATTGCTAAACTACTGGTAGTCCAGAGCTTTTGTCTGCTTATATGAGATTTGTAATTGCTGGATTACTTGTGTATGCATGGCTTGTGTCTATGTATGAGATATGTAATTGCTAAACGACTGCTAGTGCAGATCTTTTATCTTGTATAGGAGACATGTAATTGCTAGACTAAGCTTAACTAATCTGTGAGCTACGTAATTGCTAAACGACTGCTAGTGCAGAGCTTGTACTCATATATGAGATTAGGGACAGCTAAACTATGTGCGTGTGAAACTATGATGCTTGATAAACATTCATTGAAACTAACACTTGTAAACATTATAGACTTGTAAACCTTGAAACAGAAAACAAAAGCTTTGATGAGGAATGGGTTGATTGATAGGTAAAATGCTTAATTATTATTAACAACAGTGTCATATCCGGATTAGTATGTGGTGGGATGTTGGCTGGGCGGGCGGTAAGTTCGACCCTACATATGCCCTATATATAAGCATACCGATTTGGATATTACATGTGGAGTTAATGAGGTTAAGGTTTTACCGAAGGAGGTTTGTGAAACTATTTTAAACTTAAAAACTTTATGAACTCACCAACCATTGTGTTGACCTTGTTTTCTTACATGCATTCTCAAGTGATGAACAGGTTTAAACTAAGGCTTCAGGAATTGCACACTAGGCTGCCCAGATAGAGGACCTAGTAGACTTTTGGGAAGCACATCTTTTGTTGATGATACACATTACTCTTGATATCTTGTGCATATACAAGATATAAACATTTGATTCTTTTGATAGGTTTACTTAGTTAAATTGCTGAACTTTGAGGTTGTAATTTAACTTTGTAATCCTAGTTATCATTTGATTGTGCTTTATTTACTCTTAAACATTGATGCTATGTAAACAATCTGATCATCATGATTATCACCCACGATATCGCACCCCGGGAACCTTCCGCCCGACGGGGACTCCGATCCAACCCCGCCGGCTCGGGGTGTGACAGATTGGTATCAGAGCTCAAGGTTATAGAGAATAATAGGTCATTTACTTAAACAGTTTGGCCTAGACTATAACTTAGGGACCCTCATGTAGAGAACATAAGACTTAAGTTTGCATTATGTTTTCTGCATTCGATCACTGCACTAACCAAATTTTTTTGGTTATGATCAGAATGCCGCCAAGAAAACAACCGACCCCGCAAGTCTCTGCACCTCACTCTTCGACTCCTACACCACCTGATTCACCACCGCCACCTCCTCCTCCACCACCTCCTCCACACTCTCCACCACCAGGTTCAAGCACTGCCCAGACATTAGATCCTGCTACTATCGCCTTGGCGACACTGCTGAGTACCCAACTGACAAGCCAACTGAAAGATGTCATCCCAGAGATGATAAATCGGATTCAGGGACATGGCAACACCTCTGCCCATACCACCGGAGAAGCTAGTGGAAACACTGGTCATACTTCAGACTGCTCCTACAAATCATTTGTAGGATGCAAACCACCAAGCTTTACTGGAGTCGAAGGCGCTGTTGGATTAATCCAATGGCTAGAAAAGATGGAGAACACTCTGGACATTAGCAGCTGTCCAGAACACCATAAAGTTCATTATGCAGCTGGTTCATTCAGCAAGCGAGCACTGACATGGTGGAATGCTCAGATCCGAGCAAAGGGAAGAGATGAGGCAATGGCGATGCCTTGGGCAGAATTTAAGCTTCTTCTGAGGAATGCGTTTTGCCCGAAACATGAACTGCAACAACTGGAGATTGAGCTCTCGAATCATGAGATGAAGGGAGCTGATCACATGACTTTTACCAACCGCTATCATGAACTGGTAGCCCTGGTGCCAGAGATGGTGCCAACCTTGGAGAAGCTAATTGATCGCTATGTAGCAGGATTACCTTCATGTATACAAAGCATTGTACTGGCTTCATATCATGCTACTTTGGAGTCAACCATTTCCCTCTCTGCTAAGCTTACCAAGGTAATGGTAAAGTCTGGACTCTTAAAAGATGATGCTGGAAAAGCCAAGGAAACAACATCAAAGAAACCCGAGTACCACCAGAAGAAGAAACAAAAGGTCATTAAAAACTATGCGACCATCACCCCTCTACGACAGGCACCTGCAACACCTGTCAATCCTGCTACTAGGGGTTATGGGGGAGAACATCCCCAGTGCACTCACTGCAAGTATCATCATCCTCCTGCTGCTCAATGTAGGAAGTGCACTAATTGTGGTCGGTTTGGCCACTGGGTTACTAAGTGTCGTGTTGCTGTAAATCAGGCAACCAACACTGCAGCAAGAGCACTACCACCACCACCACCACAGAATCCAGGCAGCAACAACAACAACAACAACAGAGGCTGTTGTGGAGAGATGGGTCATTTCTCCCGCAACTGTCCTAAAAGAGTGCAACCAGGAGCACAAGCACCTCGCGGACGAGCTTTTGTTATTGGAGCCAATGTTGCACGCCAAGACCCTAATGTGGTCACTGGTACATTTCTTTTACATGACTCTTATGCATCTATACTATTTGATACTGGTGTAGACCAGAGTTTTATTTCATCTGATTTTGCACGACAACTTAGACTTAATGAGGAAACTTTAGACTCCCCTTACCTTATCGAAGTAGCGAATGGGAAACAAGTTACAGTTAGCACTATACTTAGGAACTGCCAACTTACACTCGTAGATCATACATTTACCATTGACTTGTTGCCGATGGAGTTGGGCAGTTTCGACATCATTGTGGGGATGGATTGGCTATCACTCAATAGAGTTGAAGTCATCTGTTCAGAAAAGCTACTTCGGATTCCAGTAACGGATGATCGTGTATTGGAAGTTCGTGGGGATCATGCAAAGCGAAACGTAAAGATCATATCATGCATAAAAGCGCGTAAGTGTCTGCAAAAGAAGTGCATAGCTTTCTTGGCTCATGTGGTGGAGAAAGAGAAAGACAAGAAAACAATACAAGACGTACCGATAGTGAGGGAATACCCTGAAGTGTTTCCTGAAGATCTACCTGGTTTGCATCCTGTGCGACCGGTAGAGTTTCGTATTGATCTGATTCCTGGAGCAACACCTGTTGCTAAATCTCCTTACAGGTTGGCAGCGTCGGAGATGCAGGAATTATCCAACCAACTACAGGAGCTGCTTGATAAAGGTTTCATCCGACCGAGCTACTCACCTTGGGGAGCTCCGGTTTTGTTTGTGAAAAAGAAGGATGGATCCTTTCGGATGTGCATAGACTACAGGGATTTAAACAAACTAACCATCAAGAATCGGTATCCATTACCGAGGATTGACGATTTGTTTGATCAATTGCAAGAAGCTCAATACTTTTCGAAGATCGATCTACGTTCTGGATACCATCAGCTCAGAGTACAAGACAAAGACATACCGAAGACGGCGTTTCGTACCAGATACGGGCATTACGAGTTCATGGTGATGCCTTTTGGTTTGACGAATGCACCCGCGGTTTTCATGGATCTCATGAACCGTGTGTGTAAGCCGTACTTGGATCAATTTTTTATTGTTTTCATTGATGACATATTGATCTATTCTAAAAGCAAAGAAGAACACGAACAACATCTTAGAAAGATCTTGGAACTGTTAAAGGAAGAGAAGCTCTATGCCAAATTCTCTAAGATGCATTCTCAGGTGATGAACAGGTTTAAACTAAGGCTTCAGGAATTGCACACTAGGCTGCCCAGGTAGACTTTTGGGAAGCACATCTTTTGTTGATGATACACATTACTCTTGATATCTTGTGCATATACAAGATATAAACATTTGATTCTTTTGATAGGTTTACTTAGTTAAATTGCTGAACTTTGAGGTTGTAATTTAACTTTGTAATCCTAGTTATCATTTGATTGTGCTTTATTTACTCTTAAACATTGATGCTATGTAAACAATCTGATCATCATGATTATCACCCACGATATCGCACCCCGGGAACCTTCCGCCCGACGGGGACTCCGATCCAACCCCACCGGCTCGGGGTGTGACACTAAACTTAATTTTTAAAAATTTACAAACCTTCCCCTATAACCTTTTTATGTTATTTATTTTACATCTTTATTAAACTTTAGTAACTACTATTTATTTATAATTCTAACATGTAATTTATGATTATCTTTAACTTTGATTTAAAATAAAACTTTATAATTTAATAACCATATAAAGTTTTAGTTATATTACTATATATTTTAAATAATTATTTGTTAAAAATTATTTGTATACATAGTAAGTTTTATGACTCATTTATAAAATAAACTAAAACTATAGTTTTTAATTATTTTAATAAATTTTATTTTGAATCAATTATATCATTTATTTTGAAAATCTTACATATAATTAATATAAGAGGAATTAATATTTTGAATTAAATCCCAGTATATGTGTGCGTATATGTGTGTGTGTGTTTTAGAATATTAATTGAATTAACAAACCCACATGAACTTTCTTTTATATATGACCTCATTACATTGTCTATTTAAATAAAGAAAATCATAAAGATTACAGTCTCCCCTACTTTCGAGAATTTCATCCCAAAATTAAGAATACTCTTGATTAAATGGATGTGGTTATTTGATTCATAAGCAAGATACGATTGTATTTAACGATGCAACGATTTCAGCATAGTGTTTTAACAACCATCATATGCCTACTATGATGTCACAACTTCAAAACATAATAATAAGATATAAGATCATATTAGGTTTCATGTTGACTGATAGTAATTGAATTATATTTGAATTTCTTTATTCTTGTCAAATCAAAAGACTTTATTTGTAGAACACACTTGAAAATTCTCATTCACTCAAACTGCACCATTTGCCATGTCATTGTTGTTTGCAAATTGATTTTCATTAACATTGAAAACTCAACCTCTTGCTCTTTGATTGTTTTGATTATTTGGAACCATCAAAGCATTGTTGTTATTGGCTCTAAGAGGACATGCATTAGCAAAATGATTTGGATCACCACAGTTATAGCAAACTTTTACCACATGTTGTCTAGGTGCAGTGATGAAAGGAACATTGACATGTTGAGCTTGATTGGTTTGAACTTAAGCCACTTGGCATTTGATAGAAATGTGGCCAAATCAATTGCAAGTTGTGCACAATCGACATGGATGAATAGGCCGATGGTGATGATTGCATGCATTGCATAAGGGATGAGCACCAAAGTATTGCTTTTTGTTTGGTTTATTGATAATAGTAGATACAACTTGTTGAAGAGGTATGGCATGAGTCACAGTAGCATAATTCACATGACCAGTTTTTCTCTTATTGTTCTTTTTGAAGGATGAAGAAGAAGATCCATCTTTTGACTCCTCTTTTGGAGTCTCAGTTGAACATTTGGCTTTTTCTTTCTCCTTGTCTTTCTTTGACCCCTTCCTTGTTAAGATTCCTTCCTTAACATGATTATCGGTGAGAGTCGCAGCAAGATGGATATCATCAGCTAGAGTAGCGGGTTTGCTTCCCCAAACAACATCTTGAATCAACATTGGCAATCCACCAGTGTACTTTTCAATTCCTCTTGTCAATGGAGTCACCATATCGGGGCAAAGCAGACTTAACTCATGGAAGCGATTGTTATACACCACGTTTTCCCCACTTTCCAGTTTGAGCCCTCAAAACTCATATTCGAGCTTTTTGACCTCATTATGTAGGCAAAATTCGTGAGTCATCCTTTCCTTGAGTTGATCCCAAGTCAAGGTAGTTGCAGCCTCTCCTAGAGTTCGTTTCTCATTGTTTCACCAAGTAAGAACTCGTTTCTGGAGAGTACCAGCATCATAACGAACTTTCAAATCATCAGGGCAGTCACTATTGAGGAAAGTATTTTCCACACTTTCATACAATTGTAGTAAACCAGTAGCCCCATCAGATTCATTGCACTTTGGTGGATTAGAAGAATTGAAATGCTTAAAAGAGCATCTTGGTGGATTAGGAACTTCTTGATAAGCATTAGCATTGTTTTGATTAGCATTGAAGTGTTGTTGTAGTTGAATTACCATGTTTAGTATCACTTCAGCCATTTGGCGTGCGATTTCGACAGCCATTCTACGCTCGTTTGCACGACGACGGTTTGCCATTTTGAATAGAAATAAGGATTTGTTAATATTTGAATTTTGACTAACAACTTTTTCTAAATAACAAACTCTTTGGTTAATCTTTTGGTGCTACTCCCAATGTATTATTGGTGCCTAAATATAGGGTATAGCTTAGCCAACCCACCACATCAATAATACTTTGAAAGGATACCAATCACCTTACCAATACTAACCTAAACTTTACACATACGCTTGATTAGAAGTTTAATGATTGACTTGAGTTGATCTATATGTTTTGAATTCAAATCAAAATTTGAATATTCTACTATATCTTTGAATTTTCATTCATAAGTAAGAATATTGTGGACTTATAACCTTTTTAGATGTTGTGATGTATCACCATCACAAATCTTAGGTATATTGTTATTGTTTTCTTGAATCATGTTTACCAAACAAAGAATATGTAACATCACTTCCTTTTATATGTTATGATTTATCATCATCACATATCTTAGGTATGATGTTATTGTTTTCTTGAATCATGTTTATCCAACTAAGAATATGTATCACCATATTCTTTTAGATGTTGTGAAGTATTGCTATCACGATGATGTTATTGTTTTCTTGAATCCCAAACAAAGAAGAATGACATCATATCTTTTAAGTTATAGTGATGAATCACCATGACTAACTTTGAGTATATGATGTCAAAGGATTTGAGATTTTTATATGTAAAGTCCTACAATCATTTGAATTTGAATAAAATGAAGGGAGTAGTATCCAAATTGAATAACTTTGATTTATTAGAATTTAGTTGCAAAATGAAGTCATGATTTGGCCTATAGGTAAAATATTCTCATTAAGCTATCCCTAGGAAAGCTAAACTAATCCCCCGTCGAGGATTATGAATCACTTTCCTAGACAGAAGTCTTAACTACTAATATTCACCCTTCCAGTTAGTACATGTTCATCTTAACAAACTTAATTCTAACAGAATTTTGAAAACCATTTTTGAAAGATGTATACAGAATTTGATATTCTACGATTATATATCTTAGGACTTATAAAAAAAGATAAGATAGATATTTAGAGAATTTGAGGTTTGGAATTTGCTTAACCATCTCAAATAAGTTGAATAGTTAAGTGTGTATTAGGTGTTTAGATAGGAATTAGAATTTGAAGATTTAGGGAGTATATTGATATTGTGACATTGTTAATATCTTAGATATAGTAATAACATTACTATTCTTAAATAAAAATGTCATGGAATAACATAACACATAATATATCATTTGGACCTGTTTAAAATAATAAGGATTGGTATTCAAAATAGAACACCTTTGACATATTAGAATTATATAGTTTGTAAAGTATTTGGTGTGACATGCTTTGGCCTATAAATGAAAATACTTTCATTAGGAATCCCTAGGAAAGATAGATTGGTCCCACAATACATCGGGGATTTATACGAATATCTTTCCTAAACAGGAATCCTAACTACCGGTATTTCACTCTTCCAGTTACTACATGTTCACTTACAAACTGAATTCTAATGGGATTATAAAATCCACTTGAATACATACATTTAAACATATATGTATTGGATTAACATTGAAGATTTGATCAAGCATTTAGCCTAATGATTTGAATGCTTAACATCTAAAGAGATGTCGCGTGTTTGTGAATATGATATAAGATTTAACTTAGATAATTTCTAAGTTATTCTTAAACTAAAGAATAATTTATGTTATAATCCTTATAATACTCTAAGGTATTCCTCTATAGTATACCTAAACTATGGGATGCATATGATATTTGTATTCTAAGTCATTCCTCTATGGACCTAACTATGAATGTCATATGTTACTTATAAACTAGGGCTCCCTCTATGGTAACAAGATATGGCATATAATAAAACATGTAGCACATAATGTAAAGTTTAACATGTAGCACATAAACACGTAAGTATAGAATGTATAATATGAGATAACTCATTAATGGGTTGTTAAACACATCGTTTAAGGTTATTTTTAGTTTCATTTTACATTTTATGGTTTCAACAGGTTTGTCGATTGAAATGTGAAGAAATCGAGGCTAAAACACGAGAGAATCGAGTCCCGGGTGAACATAGGAGAAAAAGACAAACGCTTCAGATTGATGCAGGCTTGGCGGTACGCCAAGCAGAGATATCCAACCCTTGGAGGTACGCCAAGAATTTCGGGAGGAGCCCGTTTGTTTTGTCCTTTGCGGTATGCCACAGAAGCTAGTAGGGAGCTTGGGGGTACGCGCGCTACGCCCAGGCCAAACGGCCACGCTGGACTATGCGCCTGGCGTAGGTCGGTTTGGCTGATAGGATCAAATTGTTGGATTTCATACAAATTGATCTACTCTCTTTCTCTCGAATTTATTTCACCTTCCAGACAAAAAAAATCAATTTTCATTATCTAAACTCCATATTGAAGGCCTCTAAACATCCAGATTTTGCTAGGGAACAAGTTTACAAGTCCTGATCGTTGTTCTACACTAAGAAATCCGTCTGATTAGGTAACGGTTTGTTTTAACCTTCTAGTTTGATAATGGTTGATTAGATCTTGTTTTTGAACGTAATGGTATAGTTAGGTTTGTTGATTATTGCCTAGATGATGGCTATGATTGATTATAAACGAAAAACTGGATATGTTAACGGGTGAATCCTTGTTTTGATCCGTTGTAATTCTCGGTTTTCATGAAATCATAAAAATGGTTATAATGGTTTAAAACATTTTATTCTGACAATGTATGTGATTAGTTTGATTAATTTTTGAAATGCAAGGTTAAAGCCAAGTGTTTCAAACTAATCACAATCATTAGCATACTCATTGGAACGATTATCTGATGTTTATGATAAGAGTCAAATTAGTATGTTAAACATGGTTATTAAACTTATTTCAATGTCACATTATGATATTTCATGATATTTAGGTAATCAATAACAAGAATTGATCATTCCTAAGCCATAAATCCAACAAGAAACTGTTTCAGTACCATAATCAACAACATTAACTATTTGGTTAATCTGAGATTATTCTGATTAATCAAACGTGACATCAACTGTGTATTAGGAACCTGAATCAGTATAGGTTCCTACATTATCATACATTGTATGATATGACATAAAATTAACTAATTAAAAACCTAATATCAGTTTGATGACTTGCAAGGCGATGTCCTTGACATTGTGTGTTCAGAAAGATTTAATCGGTAAGTTAAAACATAAATAACTCATTAAACATAAACTAATGCAGAATTTAGCTACCATTACTATTATGCGTGTGATTTCACCACACTTCTGACTTTAGGTGAGTTTCGTACAACCCCTTTTCTTTTTAATGTTTTACAAACGCCGGGGTATCACTATGAAACTTTTATTGATCATATGATGTGTATCACTGTTATCTTTGTGATTACATGTGATTTGTTGAGAACTTGTGGATTTCATGGGATTTTGCCTGTAGAACAGAACTCTATCACAGAACTTAGAAGTCCTCATTCCTGAACTGTATCTAATAAACTCATGTGGGGCCGAACGGGGAACAATGATAGTACTATCAGCTGACAACCCATTTGCTAGGAGTTTGCAACTCCCCTTGCTGTGAATGTTTGTTACCTCTTTTTAGAACTTCTTAATGTTGTGATAGACATTAAGACAATGAGGCATTAAGATGTTACCGACGCATAGTATCTTATAGAACGAGAGCGGAGTAGTCAGAATGGAACTAGATACGGGTCCCATGATTATCTTGAACCGAATATTTTGAGAACTTGGATAACATATCATATTGTTAAACTTGAACATTACGAACTCAACAGCTGTGTGCTGATCTTTCAAACTCAAACCTTTTGCAGGGAGACAGTAACCAACAATGAGGCTGCACTTCAACTACTTGCAAGTAAATAAGTTAGTTGTGTAATTAACTTAGTTGTAAATTGTAATGTTGACTGTAATGACGAACCTTGTAATATTTATTTTAAGTTAATGTGTGTGTTGTGATACTGGATCAAGTAAGTCACCCCTCATCTCTAAGACATCACCACTATGCTTACACAACCTTCTCAGAGTGAAGAATGAATCATCTCAGGTAACGAGAGGTAGGGATGTAACAGGGTGGTATCAGAGCCATAGGTTATAGAATTTAGGTGGACTTAGAGACCTAAACTATAACCATAGGTTGGTATAATGACAGAGAGCACAGAACAAAACTTGTTTTGAATTAAGCCAAGATAATCAGGTGGTACGAATTCCAGTTATGAGTGGCCAGCATAACTGAAATTCACAACACGTGTGCATTCTAGTGAATTTCAATGCAAGCAAAACAATAATAACTATAAGGACACATAGCTGCTTTAAGATAGGAAGGGATATCATATCATGTTTATGTTGAATATTATTATTCAATATTTATTTCATGGTACTGATCTGAAAATTTTGTTTGTATAGCGATGGTTAACCCACGTGATCTTTATATCTACAGGCATATTCCATATGTAATTCTGGACGACACGCCTAGTCCTAGCTCAAGTTCTGACTCAGACCCGTTAGAAGCATCTTCTACAGCATCCCTAGCAGTACCTTAGATCCTATGTTCTCTACATGAGGGTCCCTAAGTTATAGTCTAGGCCAAACCATTTTAAGTAAATGACCTATTATTCTCTATAACCTTGAGCTCTGATACCAATCTGTCACACCCCGAGGTGGCGGGACCGGATCGACTTCCCCGTCGGGCGGAAGGTTCCCGGGGCGCGATATCGTGAGTGATAATCGTGATGATCAGATTGTTTACATAGCTTCAACATTGAGAATAACTAAAGCATAATAACATTAAACTAGGATTACAAAGTTAAATTACAAATGTCAATGTTTGATAATTTAACTGAGTAAACCTATCAAAAGAATCATATGTTTTCTATCTTGTATCTGTGCAAGATATCAAGATAGCTTCATAGCGTTCATCAAAACATGTGTTTTTCAAAATCTACTAGGTCCTCTAACTGGGCATCCTAGCATGCATTCCTTAATCTTAGCTTATTTCTGTACGTCACCTGCGAAAGCATGTAAGAAAACAAAGTCAACACAATGGTTGGTGAGTTCATATAGTTTAGTATTTGAAAATAGCTTTTGTAAACCTTTTTCGGTAACAACCTTAACCTCATTAACATCACATGTAATATCCAGATCGGTATGCTTATATATAGGGCATACGAAAGGGTCGAGCCTACAACCCGCCCAGACGCCATCCCACCACATACTAATCCACATATGACACTGTTGTTAATGATAACTAAGCATTTTACCTACCCTCCTATTCCATCATAGTTTTAAGCGTCCTGTTTAGAAGTTTAAGATATCTACCCAATAGCATTCACAAACCCTTTCGGTAACAACCTTAAACTCATTAACATCACCTGTAATATCCCATTCGGTATGCTTATATACAGGGCATATGTAGGGTCGAACTTACCGCCCACCCAGCTAACATCCCACCACATACTAAATCAGATATGACATTGTTGTTAATGATAATTAAACGTCTTACCTACCATTCAACCCCATCATAGTTTTGAGTATCCTGAGTTATGAGTTTCAACATGTACAAAGTAGTATTTGAGTATCAAGTTTTGAGAGTTTCCATTATGGACAGCTGAACACCCTAAGGAATTCAGCATCCATCCATAACGGAACTAAGTAGGACTCGTGACGTGGGTGTTTTGATAAAGGAGTCTTCAAGATAACACAAAGTCAACTAGAAGAGACCAAAATCATCCTAGTCACTCGTCACAACCATGGGTAAATCAAGAAGAACACTGAATGACTAGTAGGGCTTGACCAATATCAAGACGCGGCGGCCAATCAGTCTGTCTTACATGATTCTGACAACGAAGGGCACTGATGACTAGTAGGGCTTGACCAATGTCAAGACGCGGCGGCCAATCAGTCTGTCTTACGATGTCCGATAGCTTAAGCATACAAGTTTATAGCATTGACATAGTTTTACTGATGACTAGTTGGGGTTGACACATAGGTCAACACGCGGCGGTCAATCATCCTATAGTTTTAGTGTTCCAATTATGTCAAGCATTCAAGTGTTTCAAGTATTCCAAGCATATTAAGCGTTCAAGCGTTTTAAGCATTCCAAGCATATCAAGTGTACCGGTGTTTATAGCATTCCAAGCATATAAGTCTTTATAGCCTTTTGAGCATGTGAGTCTTTCTGAGTTTAAGTTTTCAAGCTTCCACAAGTACAGTTTTCAAAAGCATTCCTAGTTTTAGTATTGTCTTTCTTATGCATTTAAAAGCTTCGAGAGTTTTAAGTAAATAGGTATAAGTGTAAGCAGCATTAGCATTAAGATTAAGAGTATAAGATATTAACTTTTAGAAATAAGAGTATAAAGTATTAGTATTTAGAGTAAACGTATATAGTATTAGCCTTTAAAAACGAGTGTATAGAGTATTAGCGTTTAGCGTAAGTGTTCAAAGCATTAGCATTTAGACTTAGCATGTAGCATTAGAATATAGTATTTGCATGTTGCATGAGCGTATAGCATTAGCATGTAGCACGGGCTTATGGCATTAGAATATAGTATTAGCATGTTGCATGAGCGTATAGCATTAGCATGTAGCACGAGCTTATAGCATTAGAATATAGTATTAGCATGTTAACTTATCATGTAGCATTCCGTGTAGCATTTAGATTAGAAGTATAAAGTATTGGAATAAAGCATTAGCACTGTAGTATGAATGTGTTAGCATTATGAATAAGTTTAAAAACGTTTAAGAACATTAAACAGTTATTCTAAAATGTCTAAACATGCTTCTCGTGATGTTGATTTGAAGAATCCATACGAATTTGATTTGGTTAAAATCAAAATCAGTTAATTATTTTGAGAAAATAATGGAATGATAATCAATAAAATATACATTACAAAGATAAGCAGACATAAATTTACTAAAATATCCTTTTTATTTAAATTAAAAAAACATATGAAAGAAATTATCTCATTGGTTAAAAAGAGTTTTCTTCGTTTTATTGAATTTCAGTAGTTTTCTTATGATCATTCCCCTATAAATAAGGAGCAGATCAAATGTTAACCCATTAACTGAATAACTACATCTTATTACTTTGGTGTTTACAATAAAGTAAATCTAAATGTGTATGTTTTTTTCTTTTTTTTAATTAATGTAGGGTCCATTACATTAATAAAAAATAAGAAAAAACCTACACCTTTATATTTACTTTAATATGAGCCCCAAAGTAATAAAATGTAATTATTCGGTTATCGCAATAAGGAAGGGTTAACATTCGAACCATCCCCTATATATATATATACATACATATATATATATACATACATATATATATATATATCTATATATATACATACATATATATATAGATACATATATATATATATATATAAAAGTATTTTTTATTGTATTCTACATATGTTACGTACCTTGTATGAGTTTTAATATTAAATGTCTTAACAAAAAAAATTAACATAAGAGTATATCATATGTTATACTTTTTTGCGTATTTATAACAAAAATAAAAAAAAATGTCATGTCATGTCACACGTGTTGTGTTTGTATCAACGCATGAATATTCATATCATGTTCAGGTTCATATGTATGACATGGTTTTCAAGTTTATATTGTGTTTAGGCTCTCGTAGGTTGACTCACCAACCAACAAACTGGACTAGTTTATCAATCCGGTTTGTTTTTTGAATAACCCTGATCCATCTGCTAATCGCTATTGCCTGTCAAAGTCCTAATTTCCTTCTGTTATCTAAATGAATCAGATTTCCTGATAACCCAATCTAATGATTTGGGCTCTCATATTTCATTGTGAAGGTCGGAGGTTCAAATCCATCTGGGTCAAGTTTGAAAGAGACCAGGTGAATGGTCAGCTTGGGTTTTATCCCAGGTTCAATTCCGATGATGGGCGAAGGTTTACCCCATTCCACGAGGTTCGTGCGCATCAGAGGGTATGGGTTTTCACGGCGGTTAGAGGAGTCCGACCATGGACGTAGCCCCAAAGGGTAGGAAACACGTGAGAATACCGCCGTTTAAAAATAAATCTAAATGAATCATATAATCGATTAGCTCATTAAACTAATGAATAACCCTAATTCAATCGTTTATCCTCGTCTATATATCCATGTTTATTCCTTGCTTCATCTTCATTTTGTTGACACTCATCCCTCAACAGTGTACTACATTAATATGTTATTTTTTTATTGTTATATTTTTAGCTTTTGATGACAACTTATGTTTTGATTCATCCTATCCAGATTCCAAAACTCATAAACTTAGACCAAAATCAAGCCAAATAGGTCGATTTGGGTGACTAATTATTTTATTTTGGTTTGAATTGAGTAACATAGAACGAATTGAGATGAGTAATACCATAACAGTATACGAGTAAAGATGGGTAATCCAAAAATATGAGAATAAAATAAATTCAAACTGGTAATAACTATCAACAATATATTTGATGATAAAATTACTAAAGACTATGCAAATAAATTATTTATTTACTTGCAACTTATTTTAATTTTAACTAAATTGATGTTTTTTAAAAGCAATACATTTAGACCCAAATTAATTTTACTAAAACCGCATCCTAACACGAGCCCATTCTGACCTTTATCCAACGCGACCCCACCCAGCTCGCCCATTTTGCCAGGCTTAAGCATTACCCAACACATCATTCTGATCCCTTATCTAGAGGTGCACAAATCGGTTAACCGGTCCAAACCGGTTTTTAAATTACCCGACCCGGTTAACCGGTACATAGGGTTCACCGGTTTTTCCTAAAAACCGGTTCGGTTATTAACCGGTTTTTTTAACCTAAAATCTGTAACCTATGGAACCGAACCGGGTATAAACCGGACCGGTTAACCGGCCAACCGGTTCAAAAACCGGTTTTTAAACCTTTTTTTTTATCCGTTAATCCGTTTGATCCGTCCGTTAGACTTAGAGTGTTGAACCGTAACCGTATTGAACCGTTTTTTTTTATTATACGTTTTCAACCTTAAAGTTAAATATATAAAATCATAATAAAAAAAATCATAATAAAAAACTTAACAAAATCAAATCTAAAACTAATAAATAATAATTACTAAACCCTAATAAACCTTAAAACCTTAAACTAATAATTACTAAACCCTAATAAACCTTAAACTAATCAAACTAATATTAAACTAATAACTAATAAACCTTAAAACCTTAAACTAATCAAACTAATATTAATCTAATAATTACTAATATTAGTTTAAGGTTTTATTAGGGTTTAGTAATTATTAGTTTAAGGTTTTAAGGTTTATTAGTTATTAGTTTAATATTAGTTTGATTAGTTTAAGGTTTTATTAGGGTTTAGTAATTATGAGTTGATTTTTTAAGGTTTATTAATTATTAGTTTAATATTAGTTTGATTAGTTTAAGGTTTATTATGGTTTAGTAATTATTAGTTTAAGGTTTATTAGTTATTAGTTTAATATTAGTTTGATTAGTTTAAGGTTTTATTAGGGTTTAGTAATTATGAGTTGATTATTTTAAGGTTTATTAGTTATTAGTTTAATATTAGTTTGATTAGTTTAAGGTTTATTAGGATTTAGTAATTATTAGTTTAAGGTTTTGATTAAATAAAATTCAATGAACTTTATTAGTAAGGATTTCAAATAGCATATTTCATTAAAATAAATTAATTACACAAGATTTAAAGTTACAAAATTAAATACATAATCGAAAATAGAAATTAGTCTTCGCTTGGTGCTTCGAATTGTAGTTTCGGACTATTGTTCCGCATCCATTCATCCATTGCTTGTTCTTCGTCGGAAAGTGGGAATGTCATTCCTTCCTCAACTTCAACATCGTGTATTGTCACTTCTATCTCAAGTTCGCCTTCAAGTTGTGTGTGGTCTTGTACACGTTCAATTGCGTCCAAATGGTCTTTCAAGCAAATGCACATCTCCAATGATGCAGGAGTAAGCCTCGTCCTTCGTATCGATAAAACCCTGCCACTAAGAGAAAAAGCAGACTCTGAAGCTACCGTAGAAGCTTGGACGCTTAGTAAATCACGGGCCATGGCAGATAGAATCGGAAAGTGGGGTTCCTTTTGTTTCCACCAGGCCAAAATATCAAAGTTTTCAAATTCTTCCGGCGTAAGACCGGAAATCCAATCTATCCCTAGGTACCTTCCTAGTTCGCTACTTGCGCTAGTACCTCGGGCTCGTTTAGTTACATTTTGTCTTAATGTGTTAAATAAATCAAAGTTAACATCTTGGCTTCTACTCGAACTAGAAGCCGCATACATTGTTTGTTGTATGTTAGATGTTTCACCATATTTTTGTAAATAATGATCAAACATATTTTGAAAATATATGTTAAAGTTATTTTTAGTGTTTGTTGCAAAGTTTGGGTCTTCCAAATCCAAACCCAAAGCACTGACTATTTCATCAACTAATGTTTCAACGCCGGCACCATTGAAACATGGGTTTAATGCCGTCGCACAAGTAAATACGGGCGGCATTTCTTGAAAGTATTTCATTAGTTTTAATTTCATTGGAAGTAACATTCCTGTATATATTTCATTATTTTCACCCGTCGATGGAAATTCGTTAATTTTTCTTGTCATTATAAATAATTGTTGAAGAACCAAACAAGACGTGGGATAATAAACTCCCGATAAAATTGTTGTTGAATTTTTAAAATCTCTAAATAAACTAGTAAATTCTCCTATGGCGTCCCAACATCGGCGATTAAATCTTTTAGCCTTACGTTCTTCCACTAAATTGTTATGAAATACTTCCAAGGTTTCCCTTTGTCGTAAGGCGCTGTTAAACATACGCCAAGTCGAATTCCATCTTGTTGGTACGTCCCAAGACTGACCTAAAAAGATGGAGTTCGTATCCTCACATAATTTTTGATATTCCAAATATCTTCTACGGCTTTTCATAAAAACATCCTTTAACATTTGTTTAAATTTTTCTTTTAACATATTCATTCCCTCAACCGCAAGAGCATCACTCACAACCAAGTTAATAATGTGAGTAACGCATCTTGTATGAAAAAAAGCACCGTTACATATCGGTTTATATTTAAGTTTTAATTTTTGAACAGCATTCGTATTATTTGAAGCGTTATCAAAACTTATAGAAAGTATTTTATCTTGTAAATGGAATGATTGTATTATTCCATCTAACATGTAAAACAAATTATCCCCCGTGTGAGGATACAGAAACATTTCGAACGCAATCGTACGTTTCATCATTTGCCAAGAATCGGGATCAATCCAATGCGCGGTAACGCAAAGGTACGATTCGGGCAAACCGTGAGGTGCCGACCAAACATCCGTTGTTAGGTTAACACCGGTTTTTAAATCTTGAAAACCTAAAATTAATTCTTGTTTGGCTTGACGCCAACGTTTTAAACAATCACGTCTAATAGTAGTTCGACTTACTTGATGATATCGTGGTTGTAGCGCCTTTTGAATCATCTTCGTCAAGCGTGGGTTGTCAAAATGATTGAATGACAAACTTTCTTGAATCACCAAGTTCCCCATCATTTCACAAACCATGTCGGGATCGAAATTCCAAACCCCGCACTCTTGAGACATTTGTGCTTGATCGTTTGCGGGATTATTTTTGACAACAACACAATGCTTCGTCAAATGGCTTCTTAAAGTAGAATTAGATTCCGGTTTAAGAAAAGTACCGCAACCTTTGCACCGTGCCTTATCGACACCGTTCGACATTTCGCATAAGTCGAAATGTTGAAATAGCTCTTTGTTCCTCGTTGTAGTTTTTATTCTAACAACGGTTGGTTCGTTTGAAGTGGATGCACCAACACCAACGGAACTATGAGCACTTCGTGAGCTTGCCATGGATGAAATAAAGATTGAATTAGAATTACGAACGTAATAGAAGAAGAGATTGAATCGAGAAGAAGTAGGAGATCGTTTTTTGAGCGTATTTGATCATTTTCGAGCGTTTAAGAAGAAGAGATGTTGTAAGATGTTGTGTGATCAAACCAAAACAATCCCCATCTATTTATACTAACGTTTAGGGGCAAAATGGTCCAAAAAATTGTAAAAAACGGCTAGAAACGGCTAGTTTTTTTATTTTGCTCGATCGGTTAACCGGTTAATACCCGGTTAACCGGTGTCAACGGCTAGTTTTTTGTCTCCAACGGCTAGTAACGGCTAGATTTTTGAACTATAACCGGTTTCTACCTGGTCAAAAAAACCGGTTTTGCTTTAACCGGTTCTAAACCGGTTTCGCCCAAAAATCTCCCAACCGGTCTCTAACCGCCTGTTTTTCCACGTAGCACAAACCGGTACCAATAACCGGTTCCCCAACCGGTTTCTAACCGGTCCCAAAACCGGTTCGGTTCGGGTAACCGGTTTTTTTGTGCACCACTACCCTTATCCGACCATAGGATCTTGTATATGAGGTGCACGAAACGTATAGTGCCGAGTGCTTTAAATTAATAAAAAAAGCTGTAACACCTTATTAAATAAGAAAAAAACACGATTTTCATAACACTCGGACAATAAAAAGAGGGACTCATAGTCGTATAAATGCTTTAACTAATTAGAGGTTAGAGTTGAATGTTTTTCAAAAACCGATCGGATATTGGATCGGCCGTCTTACTGGTTCACTGCTCAAACTAGTTGGACCAGATTTAAAAACTAGATGGTATGATCAACATATAAAATATAAATATAAATATAATTGAATATAACGAAAACTAAAATCTAATTCTGAAAAGTTTCGTTCGTTGGATATAGAGCCAATTTTTCAATTTTTTGTATTCTTTAGAATTTTGTTTTCCTCCTCCTGGTGCCCTGGTGTTCGATCTGTCTTTTCAGTTAGGTTTTATTAAGACAATTACTAAATAAAAGTTAAAATGTTGAAAGAAAAAAGAACTTTGTTTTCGAAAATTATATAAGAAGTAAGACCATACTTGTGCCTTTGTCCTAAAGGTGACAATTTTCACCCAAATAAAAAATATATATGTGTTGGTTTGGGTCAAAATTTGTTGTATAATGGGTTGAAACGAGTAACATTATAGCATGAATTGAGTTGAGATGGGCAACACTTTAACACAATACATGTAAAGATCGATAATCTAAAAACTATGTGAATGCAATGGATTCAAACGTTTAGGAATGATTAATATCATATATGATGGGAGTCTGGGAGAGTCACTAAAAATTATCATAATAGACTATTTGTATAGTTATAACATATTTTAACTTAAACCAAATTGACGTTTTTTTAAAAACAATCCATTTAGACCTAAATTAATTTTTCTTAAAACATGTTTTAACCCGCATCCATTATGACCTAAACCCGTTCTGACTCATTATCCAACCCGCCTATTTTACCATGCTTGCCTTACCCAAACATAACATTTGCTCAAACCCTTTTCTCTGATTTCCTTATTCATCGATGGTAAGTTGGTAACAAATATTCTCTTTCGAATAAATATGTAATTAAGAGGAGAGGATCCACAAAAATCACTATTTTGAATAAAATATAAAAATAAAAATTCACTAAAAAAATATGGTAAAAGGAAGAATTTAATATCTAAGATAAAAATATAACAAACCAAACAAATTATATTTATATTTGATAATTATTCTATAATTATGATGAGTATTATTAAACTATATTAAAATACAAGTGAAAATGAATAGTGAACTTCTATTCCTTAAATTTTTGGATTTTTGTTTTGACCTTTTAAAGATTTTAACTCTTTATTTAAGTCACATTGAAAGAGTCACACATAGGGACGGTGCTTTGTAAGAGTCGCCTTCCTGTTTTTTCGTGTAGTAGTGCACATTTTTCGATACGTATTGTAAAATCTTTTAAAAATTTTTATTTCGCCCACCCTAGACTTTTGGTCAAGCTACGCCACTGGTCACACAACCATGAGATCCTATATTTGTAAATATTAAAAGGCAACTTGGTTCTTTTAGGGTTTTAATGTTGTCCAGAGAAGGTAGCGCGATTTATTTGTTCTCACAGAAAATCAATGTTTGCTTAGATATTTAGGTTATTTTTAATTCAATTAAATAATTGCCGATGAGAAAATTTTGTGAGTAATTTTTTATAATTATTTTCGTAATATATTTGTATGGATTTTGTATGATTTTATATTTTTATGTGAAATTTGCATAAAGTTTGTGATGAAATATTTGATTTTCGTACTTCTACAAATGATATATAATACCCATTATCAGGAGTCTGCTGTAATAACTAGCCGCAACGTGCGGTGGAAAATCCTAGTTATTATTATTACCAAACCGTTCAAAAAAATAATATTATTACTATTTTTATTGTTATTTGATAATAAAATCCTAGTTTAATATATAAGATAAAAATATAGCAAACTAAGCAAAATTATATTTATGTTTGATAATTATTCTATAATTATGACGAGTAGTTATTGTTGTTGTTGTTGTTATTATTATTATTATTAAAATGCATGTAAAAGGAATAGGAGAAATATATATATTATATTGTGAGTGGGCCCCATTATTTATTATATATATATACATATATATATATATATGTATATATATATATATAGGGCCGGGTTTTTTATTTCGGTTTTCTTGTTTCAAAGCCCGAGGACCGACCCGGGACCGAAATTTTATACATCCAGGGACCGAAGCCCAACCCAAATATTTGATTTCGGTTATGGTTCGGTTTTTTTCCGGTCCGGGCTTCGGGTTTTTTCGGTTACAACCGTTTTCTGCTCACCCCTATGGGTAAGGATCCGTTGTTAACACATCTTAATTGAGGTAACCCATTAACCTTGGCAAAAAACGCTCAAATCGCAAAAAATTTTTCATAGTCTTTTTATACAAAAATAGGGGGCTCCTTTTTTAAGTTTTCGCTAATTCAAAAGCGTTTAAAAGTTAAACGAAGTGTAAGTTTGCGTTACACTGCGAAGATATATTTAAGTGTCGCAGTGTAACGCAAACTTATACTTCGTTTAACTTCTAAACGCTTGTGAATTAGCAAAAACTTAAAAAAGGAGCCCTCCTATTTTTTGTATAAAAAAGACCATGAATTTTTTTTGGCGATTTGAACGTTTTTTTGCCAGTGTTAATGGATTACCTCAATTAAGGTGGGTTCTTATTTGAGCCCAATCCTATATCTATACTATATAATAAAAGAATAACAATACGCCACGTGTCGTTTTCTGATTAAATCACATGCCACATGTCATTAAATAATTGAACAACTTGCAATTGATGCCACTTGTCATGATTATATTAATCTTTAATATTTTAAGAATAAATTAAATTTAATAAATGTAATCAAGTCAAACTTCCTAATTTAAAAAAATGGTATTTATTTTCTTAAAATACTAATTAAAATCTAATCATATCTAACTTTCCATTTTTGATTAATAATTTTGAAATTCAAAAAGTTTTCAAATTAAATTATCAAAATACTTAATACACTAATTTTAAATTCTTATTAAAAAAAAGAATAACGATGATAATTATATTTTATAAATGATTTCAATTTTTTATGATTCTTAAATCTATCAACATTCTGCAATTAATATTTATTTTTAATCGACTTCATTCTACAAATAAAAAACAAAAGGTTATCACAAAAAAATCATTTTACAATTTTTTTTCTTAATTGCTAATTCGTATTGTTTAATAAAATTTTATAATTCAGCCCGTGTAATACACGGGGTCAATAAGCTAGTATATTATATTATATAATTTAGGTGTCTGATCCATGTAGTGACATTTTGAATTTTACACTTAGACCATCATAAGTTTTTTAAAGTAGTAAATAAAGGTAAATGTATTAAATATAAAAGATTTGCTTATAGATTTAGGTTTTTCTTATAATTCAAACGATTGTTGCCGGTGTGACGTATTTTGTGAGTAATTTTTTTTATTATTTTTATAACATATTTGTGAGGATTTTGTATGTGTTTATGTTTTAATAAAAGATTTGTATAAACAACGTGATGAAAGATTTGATTTTCCTATGTAACTTATGATTATGCAAATGATATATAATACATATTATCGAGAGTGTACCGTGATAACTCGATGCAACGCGCAGGGTGAATAAACCTAGTTACTATTATAACCAAACCGTTGAAAAAAGTATTATTATTATTATTATTATTATTATTATTATTATTATTATTATTATTATTATTATTATTATTATTATTATTATTTTACGACAATTCCACGAAAGTATAAACGAACATTTTGCATCAAGCGGAGAGAGTTCTTGGGGTTGCATGCAAATGTCTAAACTGAAGGTTGGAAAGGAACAATCAACCCTGAAAATTGGGAACCAATCGTTACTGATTACAACGTCCCAACCATTCACATTCCCTCTCAATTTTTCATCCAAATTCTTCGATCATATTTCACTTATGAACGTTTAATTTCATCGTTTTGATTCAACTGGACTGAAATTCGACATCCATCTGTGATCCGCACAATGCCTAATTCCAAAACCCACAACGCTGATTCCAAAAACATTCAATGTGATTTGAGGACCGTAAACTCAGATTCCAGAATGAACAGAGCTGAATCGAAGAACAACAAGTTCGATTGGAAGCAAAGCCATTCTGATTTGAAAATCAATCCTGATTCAAAAGCATTTGATGTATGATTTGAAATACCTTCAATGATTGATGCAGCCTTTTGATATTGATGTAATGTGTTATTTAATTTTTGATTATTTTCAGGGAGAGATTGGTGGTGATTTGGTGCCACATTCTTCAGCAGCTCCACCCCCTGAGAGACAGTATTCACATAATGGTAACAAGGTATAAATTTTTGAAACCAGAATGTTTTTGTTTGAATATGTTGAATGCAATTGGAAAATAGGTTTGGTTGGCATAAACAAAACAACTGTATATTTGTTTATCTTGCATTTACATTCTGGTTTCGATTGGTTTTGATTAAAATTTTGCTCCAATCGCTCGGTACGATTTTCGGAAACAATAAACAAAACCGGTTGACAGTTTGTTTATGGTGTTTTGAATTGAATTCTTTTATATATTCTTGTAAGGTTGTTGGTTTGCTTTTACAATTTAAAAATGATAATGATGATTTTTTTTTTTAATATAATACATATGCATAACTACATATTACAAATATGTATGTATATATGTATATATATACACATATATGTATGTATATGTGTGTGTGTATGTATCATGTATCCAAGTTCTAACTGAACGCAGAACCAGCTGACTTGCTTCTGTTTAAGATGTTTGAGTTTTTAAACCTCCACAATCATATATTGTAGGACTTCAATATATCCTTTTTTTTCTCCCGTTTTAGAATATTTGTTGATGGTTTATATTTAGTTTTTTAAATCAACTAACATCAGGATTGATAGCTCTTCATTTGATTCATCATTTATGAAACCAGGATGTGTAATTTTGGATTATTTGTTTGCATAAACTTGCTCTACATAAGTAGAATTTAGATAAATCACCATGCAAAATAATAATTTGTCAAATTCATAGAAGTTCGGTTGTGTTGGTTTGCAGGTTTACAAGAGCGGCCCTTTATTTTTGTCATCAAAAGGTGTGTTTTCCAGTCATTCTTCGCTTAAACTATGAGATGTAATGCAAGTGTTACATAAATAATTCAAGGGCTCTAGTAGTTGTATAGTTGATCCTTCTATATATATGTTTTGTTTGCTTGTGCCCTAAGTATGTTAAACACATTTAATACAGGAATTGGGTGGACTTCTTGGAAGAAAAGGTGGTTTATTTTAACAGAAACCTCATTGGTCTTCTTCAGAAGTGATCCAGTAAGTTATTTTTCTTATATGGAAATATTATCTTCTCAATTTGGATGTCTTTTCTATGCTTTTAGGATCATTATTTTTGAAATAATGAAGGTTCACTAATTACATTATGGGTGTGTTAATGTTCAGAATGCAGCATCTCAAAAGGGAGGAGAGGCGAATCTGACTCTTGGTGGCATAGATCTCAACAGTTCAGGCAGGTTGGCGTTTGGTTCATAATCATGATTACCTTTCTTTGAATACCTGATGCTTTCTATTCTTATAGTATTTATTAGTAACGGGTCAAAACAGGTTTGGGTTGAAATTGGTCATTTTTAGTATGCCCAAAAGCTTTGTTGTTAATATGATAAACAATATAATTTTTTTAATGTTTTTGTTATGTCTTCAAGAACAATAAATAAAAAGAGCTAGGAGGTGATATGCATTGTATACAGATCTAGGGCGATTTGACCCGTTCCTTTTTTTGCTGTGTTTAATGATTTGAGCATGCGACCCAAATTGCTTCTTTATAAGTGAATGTTTTTTGAACAACTGAAAAGTTTATTTATTAACTATCTACCCATTTATTTATAAGTGAATGGGTCAAAATTTCAACCACTACTGGTAATATTAATCTTTATGTTTCAGTGTTGTTGTGAAATCAGATAAGAAACTGTTAACAGTGCTATACCCTGATGGCCGTGACGGAAGAGCTTTTACTCTTAAGGTACTCTTTTTTCAGTAAAATCATACCATTGATTCAATATTATGGTTTTTTATACGAATGTTACTTCTTAGTGTGTGTAGTATATATGATATTTCATTTTTTTTCCTGTTATGTAGATTTATTTGTTTAAAGGAGTTTATCATTTTTAATTTTAGGCTGAAACATCAGAGGATTTATTCGAGTGGAAGGATGCACTAGAGGCAGCTTTGTCAGATGCACCAACTGCAGGAAATACGTTATCAAAAGATGAAAAGGGTGATACTGCTGATGGTTCCCAGGAACAATGTAGGGCTCTTTTCATATTACAGAGCACAAGTGATATATACATGGCACATGATCATGAGAAAATTCATTCTTTATAAGAAAACTCATGAAGTCCATATTACATATCTTTAATATATCACATATATGCATGCATATATGTAGTATACTACAGTATACAGTTGTATTCTACATATATATGTAGTACCATTGTAGTATGGAGTTCATGAGTTTTCTTATGAAGAGGAGTTTTCTCATGATCATTTTGCCCACCCTCCAAACACACACACAATATAGTAAAATAAAGTATTTGTGATTAATTTTAAAATTTCGTATTTTGGTGTGCAAATTTTGATCAAGAAACGATTTACTTGGATAGACTTGTTTTTATTATTTCAGTGGACTAGAGAAAACTAACATGCATGTATGCACACATTTGCATTAGTTTTATATTAGTCATTTTGTTTTCATTCAACAGCAAAAGACCAAACGCAGGCAAAATCAACTGTTCTTGGCCGACCAATCTTACTTGCATTGGAAGATATAGATGGAACTCCATCTTTCTTAGAGAAAGCCCTTTGTTATGTGGAAGACTTTGGTAAGTTTCTTAGTTTTGCATGTTACATTATCAACTATTTTCCATATTGAATCTATATCTTAGTTATAGTAATTTGCACCAAATGAGCCTGCTTTAGATTTATTCTAGATGCATTATATTTTATAAAAAAAATACAATTTCACTTTTGGAGTTTATGATATGAAAGCAGTCATGTGCTCTTTATGACATGAGATTTAAATTTTCAGGAGTCAATGTAGAAGGAATCTTGAGGCAGGCTGCTGATGTTGATGATGTGGAGCGGCGCATTCGAGAATATGAACAGGGTGAGTATATGCAAACAGCTGTTTTTTACACAAAAACAAAATATAAAAATAAAAAATTTGTTTTTTTATTTGTATGATAAACTAGCTTGGAATAAGGAAGCTTGTTTTCATGTAACTTTTATGTAAGAGAAATGTGATTTGTTACAGGAAAGGTAGATTTTACCGAAGATGAGGATGGGCATGTTATAGGAGACTGTATCAAGGTATGCCAATTAAATTAGCCAACCAGTGTTTTTTATTGACATAATGACATATAATGCTCAGTGAATCCTGGGATTGAAATCAGCTTTTCAAATATGTTTGAGTCCACTTTAAGCACAGCTTTGACTCAAAGATCTGTTGGACCAATCTTGACATAAACATAATAGTTAAAGGGTTATTAATTATTATGTATAAAATAAATAAAGAGTCGGTCAAAGTAAAGGGTTTATTCTTTGACTTATCTAGCCCAACTAAGATGGAGTTTAGTAAGGCTAGAAACAAGGATTGGATTAGCCAAAGGGTCGGTTAAAACATCCTTAAATAGAGATAGTTTTTCTTTGTTTTTTGTATTCAAAGTTTCTATCAATAAAGAGAAGGATTTCTTTATAACTTTTGTGTGATCTTGTTTTGTCAAATCTGGTACCAATTCGCTTTAATTGGTATCAGAGCCTGCTTCGAAGGGACCAAAGAGGCTGATCAATCCGAAGGAGAGGATCGATCACCAGACTTGAAGACGATTCAATGGCAGACGCTGGAGCTACATTGGCCGTAGTCGAGAAAACCGGGAACCTCACGTTCCAATGCCCAATTCTGTCGACGACCAACTATCCAATTTGGTCGCTTAGGATCAAGGCAATTTTTAAGGCGCACGGCTTGTGGGAGACGATCGAACCAGGAATCAATGTGGACCCCAAGAAAGACAACTCTGCGATTGCCTATCTGTATCAAGCGCTACCGGAAGACTTGATATTACAAGTCGCGAGTTGTAATACGGCCAGGGAAATTTGGAATTCTATCAAGACTCGCCACCTCGGGGTAGAAAGAGTCATGGAAGCACGCCTGCAATCCTTAAGAACTGAATTCGACTCAATCAGGATGAAGGAAGGTGAAACCGTGGATGACTATGTGGCAAAACTTTCGGGTATTGCCTCCAAATCAGCCACACTTGGGTCAGCCATCGAAGAATCCAGCCTGGTTAGGAAACTGCTAACAAGTATGCCAGACAACTTCTTGAACGTGGTGGCAACAATCGAACAGCTAGTAGACCTCAAGACTGTGCGATTTCAGGAAGTTGTTGGACGCCTCAAAGCATACGAAGAAAGGTCCTGCCCAAAATCAAAAGCTTTAAGCAGCAGCCAAGGCCAATTACTGCTGACATACGAAGATTGGGAGGCAAAAAGAAGAACTGAACGAGGCAGTGGTCGAGGCCGGGGAAGCAACAATGACACCAGAGGCAGAGGCCGAGGCCGTGGCCGAGGAAGAATTGGAGGCCGAGGACGTGGGGCTGGCCGGGGCCAAGGGACACCAAACGGTGCCCATAACCCCACACACCAAAGGAAGGACAGGTTTCAATTGCAGTGTTTTCGTTGTGATGCAATGGGACACTTCTCGGCTGATTGCCCGACAAGGAACCAGGAAGAACTCAACCAAACACAGGCTAACGCTGATAAACCTGCCTTGTTGATGACTGTTGCTTTCCAAGATCAGAAGGAGATGATCTACTTGACTGAAAGAAAAGTGTTTCCAGCAAAACATCCATCCGGCCAGGAAGAAATCAGCATGTGGTACTTGGATAATGGGGCATCCAACCACATGACAGGAAACAAAAGCCTGTTTTCAAAGCTCGACACAAAGATAGGGGGTAATGTAAGGTTCGGTGATGGATCCTGTGTCGACATCGAAGGAAGAGGAACCATACTGTTGGAGTGCAAGAATGGAGAACATCGGTTGCTAACTGATGTATACTACATCCCATTCTTACAAAGCAATATTGTAAGCCTTGGGCAGCTAACTGAAGGGGGATGTCAGATTCAAATGCAGCAAGAGTACCTATGGGTGTATGAACCCAGTGGAAGTCTCCTAATGAAGGTGCCAAGAGCAGCAAACCGTCTATACAAGATCAAGTTGAAGATTGGGTTGCCTGTTTGCCTACACTCAAAGGTCGAAGATCCGGCTTGGACCTGGCACGCTCGGCTGTGCCATGTAAACTTCGACACTATCAAGCGCATCAGCACAAAGGAGATGGTACTTGGAGTCCCGGCTATAAGCCACCCTTCTCAGATGTGCGAGGCATGCTTGGCTGGAAAACATACAAGGCAAAGCTTCCCGGACAAGACCATGTTCAGATCCAAGGACCCTCTGGATCAGATCTATGCTGACCTCTGTGGCCCCATTTCTCCTCCTACACCGGCTGGAAACAGGTACATTCTGCTACTCGTTGATGACCACAGTAGATACATGTGGGCATTTATGCTGAAAACAAAAGATGAAGCTTTTGAGCAATTCAAAAGATTCAAAACTTTTGTGGAAAAGTTATACAATAAGAAAATTAAGGTTCTTCGAACTGACCGGGGAGGGGAGTTCACCTCCCGAGAATTTTCTTTGTTCTGTGATCAGGAAGGAGTCGAAAGGCAGTTGACCGCACCCTACACCCCTCAACAAAACGGGGTGGTCGAAAGGAGAAACCGGACAGTAATGAACACAACAAGAAGCATCTTAAAAGCCATGAAGATGCCTCAGTTCTTATGGGCAGAAGCTGTTCGACACTCAGTCTATGTGTTGAACAGGCTGCCAACAAAAGTCCTGCACGACCAGACTCCTTATGAAGCCTTGAAGGGAAGAAAGCCCAGAATGGATCACCTACGGGTATTTGGCTGCATCGGCCATGTCAAGACACCATCAATCCACTTGAAGAAACTTGATGAGAGAAGTCAACCAATGGTGCACCTGGGAATCGAACAAGGATCAAAGGCATATCGCATGCTTGATGTCAAAGAACAGAAGATAATCATCAGCCGAGATGTAAGGTTCGATGAAAACAGAGGCTGGAATTGGGAAGATGAAACCGATGATTCCGCAACAAGTGAAGCCGAGTTTACTGTACACACAGCACAAATCAGATCTGAACCAGAAGAAGTCACCAACGATTCTGGACCAGCTGACCAAACTGGTCCACAAAGCCCAGCTTTCCAAACTCCAAACACCAGAAGCCAGCCCAGCCCATCAACAGCAGAAAATCAGGAGCTAAGTCCTGATAATGAAGCCCAAAGTGATATGTGTACCCCAACAACCGGAGTAAGAGGCCGCGGGCCAATGTTACCCAGGATACACACAGACAAGGATCACGAGTCAGATCCCTCAATGGCTGAAGAAGACACTTACGATGATACCCCACCACAAGGCTGGAAGAAACTCAGTGATGTGTATGATGAGGCCCCAGTTCAAATATACAATCTACTTCTCTCGGAAGGAGAACCACAGAATTTCAAAGAAGCAGCCGGCAACACTGAATGGGAAGTAGCGATGGAAAGTGAAATAGCATCAATTGAACGAAATAGAACCTGGGAGCTAACTGATCTGCCTCCTGGCCACCGTCCCATTGGTCTAAAGTGGGTTTTCAAGATTAAAAGAGATGCAAGCGGGGCCATCACAAAACACAAGGCAAGGCTGGTCGCCAAAGGATACATTCAGTAGCATGGCGTAGACTTCGATGAGGTTTTCGCGCCGGTGGCCAGACTTGAGACCGTAAGAATGATTCTAGCCCTAGCAGCACAACGCGGTTGGGAAGTTCATCATTTGGACGTGAAGTCAGCCTTTCTACATGGAGAACTCAAAGAGGAAGTTTTCGTGTCTCAACCAGAGGGTTTTATAATCAAAGGGAAAGAAAGAAAAGTGTACAAGTTGAGTAAAGCATTGTACGGGCTCAAACAGGCCCCAAGAGCCTGGAACACTAAGTTGGATGGGGTCTTGAAGGAGTATGGTTTTGAAAAGTGCAAGGTTGAACAAGCTGTGTACACAAAGCGAGCTGATGAAGGATCACTTGTGATAGGCATCTATGTAGATGACCTGATCGTAACAGGAAACAACTTGAAGAAAATAATGGAATTCAAGAAGCAAATGGAAGAAAAGTTCGAGATGAGCGATTTAGGCTTACTCTCATACTACCTCGGTATGGAAGTAAACCAAGGAAAAGAAGGGATAAGCTTGAAACAGACCAGCTATGCTACAAAGGTTCTGAAACAAGCAAACATGTGAATGGAACCAGGGCTGAAGTTGTCAAAACTAGAAGGAGGAAGCCAAGTCGATGCTACTGAATACAGGAGGATCGTGGGTTGTCTCAGATACTTAACCCACACAAGACCGGATTTGTCCTACTCAGTGGGTTATGTTAGCCGGTACATGCAAGCTCCAAGAACAGCCCATCAACAAGCAGTGAAGCAGATCCTCAGATATGTAAAAGGAAGTACTAATCTGGGAATTTTCTATCGGTCAAATGGAAACAGCAAGCTGATTGGGTTCAGTGATAGCAGCTATTCAGTTGATATGGATGATGGCAAAGGTACAACTGGTCTGGTCTTCTTCTTCAATGATGCACCAGTGGCATGGAACTCCCAAAAACAGCCAACAGTGGCTTTATCTTCGTGTGAAGCAGAATTCATGGCTGCTACTTCAGCAGCATGTCAAGCCATTTGGATGAAGGGGCTGTTGGCAGAAATAACAGGCAGAGAAGAGGAGCAAGTGGTGATCAAAGTCGACAACAAGTCAGCCATAGCCTTAATGAAGAACCCCGTGTTCCATGGAAGGAGTAAACACATCAACACACGCTACCACTTTATACGCGAGTGTGTTGAGAGTAACCAAGTCAAAGTGGAACACATAAGTGGTAATAATCAGAGAGCTGATATACTGACAAAAGCCCTACCAAAAGTGAAGTTTGAGGAAATGAAAGAGCTGCTGGGAATGAAGAATTTGGAAGGAAAATAAAGGAAGACTCAAAGTCAAGATTGGGGGGGTGATTGTTAGACCAATCTTGACATAAACATAATAGTTAAAGGGTTATTAATTATTATGTATAAAATAAATAAAGAGTCGGTCAAAGTAAAGGGTTTATTCTTTGACTTATCTAGCCCAACTAAGATGGAGTTTAGTAAGGCTAGAAACAAGGATTGGATTATCCAAAGGGTCGGTTAAAACATCCTTAAATAGAGAGTTTTTCTTTGTTTTTTGTATTCAAAGTTTCTATCAATAAAGAGAAGGATTTCTTTATAACTTTTGTGTGATCTTGTTTTGTCAAATCTGGTACCAATTCGCTTTAAGATCCGCCTAGCTAGGACTCAACTTCTTTTTTCTGTACTCAAATCTTTTTTTTTATGATGCATCTAATGCAGATGCAAAATTTTACATTTTACTTGCAAAACTAATTTGCAATATATATATATATGTATGTTCTTTCTCATATATTTCTGTTGAAGTCTGACTGTTGTTCTTTACTAAATTGTTTCAGTATGTTCTTCGCGAGTTACCATCACCCCCGGTCCCAGCATCTTGTTGTGCTGCTTTGCTAGAAGCATATAGTAAGTTTTCCATATCATTTGTGTTTATAAATTACAATATAAATCAAGCTTGCATTTCTGTTCAATTTCTTGAATACATAGTGCTACAAATAACAATGGTCAACTCTTTGGTCATGATTAGGATCTGACCGGGCCACAAGAGTGGGCGCCATGCGGGCAGCTATTTGCGACACATTTCCAGAACCAAATCGTCGCCTATTACAGAGGTTGAAATCTCATCCTCTTTAATATATATTTTTTAGATAATTTCACTTTTAAAGAATTTTTTAATAAAATGTTTTTAGGATTTTGATAATGATGGAAGCTGTTGCTGAGAACAAAGCTGTAAACCGAATGAGTGTTTCAGCAGTTGCAGCATGCATGTCACCATTACTTCTTAGACCCCTTTTGGCTGGTGATGTTGAACTTGAAAAAGGAACAGATATTGGTGGAGGAGACGGCTCAGCCCAACTTTTACAAGCAGCTGCAGCAGCTAATCATGCTCAAGCAATTGTTATCACACTTGTAGAGGAATATGACAAAATCTTTGGGGTATGATCTAACATTTTTATGCATCTAGTACTACAAAGCGTTACAAAAGAAACTTACATTTGTAAATTAATTCATAAGAGCGAAATTTACGTTTATAAAACTTAATTCCTAGGAGCATTCACAGTAAATTCTCTATCTCTTTCTACAAAATTTAATTAAATATCACATTCTACAAATTTATCTTTAAATATCACTTGTAGACTTTAAATCACTTTCAACCTGCTTTACTAGTTTTGTTTTGTATATAATTCTTTGTTATATATTCTCATGTAGCTCCTTTAGATCACTACCTAAATAGATTAATTCACAAGTAAATTGGCCAAAAATTGTCACCTCCATTTAAACAAATAGCTTTTGCAGGAAGAAGACATGCTAAGTGATCTATACTCAGACTCAGATGAGTATGGAAGCGAGAGTGGAAGTGATGAGTATTATGAAGAAGATGAATACTCTGATGAAGATGATGCTGAAAATGTCACAGAACATTCTTGCTCTTGTGAAGAAGAATCAGATCATGGATCAAGTACTAGTTATAGTGAAAGTGGGGATGATGATCAAAGCAAGGTTTTTTTTTTAGTTTTCTTTTTTCTTTTGTATTTTTTATTAAAATAATTTTTATTTTATGTGTATTTTTACAAAATATTTCACACATGCAGGGCTCTGGTAGCCCACTTTCAAATGTTAGCAGGAAACAAACTCTTCGACGGCGAACTAGTGTAAGAATACATACATGTGTTCTTTAGGGGAACTCAGTTTTAATAATTTGCATCGTTAACATACTTTATATAAATTCAGGTAAAAAAAGGATCACCATTGGAAAGCATTGCATGCATAGCTGATCAACAGTAAGTAACAGTCTAATGAGTAGTTAAGATTTGAGAGTTACATGTTGATGCATGCATGCTCTAACTTTGAGATTTTAAAGGGCTGAAATTGTGAGGCTGGAGGCCAATAAAGCTAAAATAAAAGAGAGAATTGAGGCAGAGGTTGTGAACTTGTATCCTTAATTATTTCATTTATCATTATTTTTTTAAATGTAGATGAATTTATACTTTATTACAGGTAAGAAGAAACGCAATCTTGAAAGAGGATTTGGTGAGCAAGAAGAGAGCTTTAGAGACGCGTCGTGTAGCTCTTTTGGAAGAGGTATTAATATACCTATTGGTTTGCTTCTTCTATATCTTTTTTTCTTCCAATATTTAAATTTTCAAAGAATGATGGTGTAATTTTATCTGTCACAATTTAAAACAGTATTTGCTGCCTTTTATTTTGTCACACATCTTATTACCCGTACGTATTAAGAAAAATGAAAGTTAAACTGAATGATCAAACAATGATTTACTATTGTTAAATAATAATTATCAGTTAGAAAATAAAAAATTCTTGTAGATAAGGGTTTCATTCAAACATGTAATAAATGGCAATATATATCATAATATTACAAATTGTTGTACTTCTTATATATGTTATGTAATTAGTTTCATTGAAGGACTAATACCAAAAATCGGATTGTAATTCTTATATTGTTAACATGAAAAGAAATATGCCACAAGATAATAAGTTTTCAATCATAAGTTCATTATGAACACATGGAAAAGATCTTTGAATGGTGCATTTGTCTAAAAGAAATGCAGTGTATTTTTCTGTTTATTTAGAACAATTAAAAATATAAAAATAGACAATATGGGAATGAAATACGTGTATATATGTATGTGGTTTTTGTTTTGTTTTGTTTTTTTTTTCTATTTGTATGTACACTTTTAAGGAGTTTTTGATAGGTAGTGTTATGAACTGCTGTTGACATGATTTTTTTGCTTTATTATATATATGAAGATAAAGATAAAGAACGTCTAATTGTGATTATTGGATGCTCCAATGAACCCTCATTATGCTTGTAGGTGTCAAGATTAGAGGACGAGTTGCAGAAGATTTCATTATCGGCTTCCATTGATGAAAAGGTCTGTTATCTTGATGCCCTTTTGCTTATATTTTTTAAACAAACAAACAAAACCAGTCACGTCCCACTAATCAGTAGGGTTTGGAGGGAGGGACGAAGGCAAAACTTACCCCATCCCAATGGGATAAAAAGGCTGCTTCTAAAGACCCCTGGCTGCTTATTTGTTTTAATGTTCATAAAATTTTAACTTCTAGATATTTGTTCTAAAGATAAATGCAGATACAGACAATATTGACCAATCAGAGGCCAATGATCCTGGATTCCAGCATAACCATTTGCCAGAACAAAACTCTAATGATCCTGGATTACAACATAAAGACAAGGATCATGATTCTACAACTACTTCACATAAGAACAAGGTAATGTAACTTACTAATATTTTTAAATTTTAAGGCTACTCATAGTTATTATTTGTTTTATGATTAATTTTCATTAATATTTTTAAAATAATTTAAGCTACTTATAGTTATTGGTTGTTTTAAGATTAATTTTGTTTATTTTATATTACAGGACACAACTTCTAACAGGGAACAAGGTGATAAACATCATTTTCATTCACATCCTAGTAAACATCATGATCGGGGTATGAATAAGTCTGCAAGCTCTAGAAAGCCTCATTCAAAGGGGGAGGTAATAACATGCTGATTTGATCCAAATTCTATTTTCATTAGCCAGTTCATTTTTCTTGAAAATTAAAATTCAAAATTTCTTTTAATTTCCTGAGAAAATGTTTCTGTTTAACACGATCGTCCCAAATTATGACATGGCCGCTGTATATTGCTAGATTTTGACCATGTTGACTTATTTTTTTTGACATGCTTGATCAACTTAAAGTTATCTTTTTCAATCAAAATTGCTGCTAGGTGGTCATCTGATTTAGGGTTGTTCAAAAAGCTTGCAGCTCGAGACTCGACTCGAAGCTCGCTCGAAAAAGCCCAGCTCGAAAAAAGCTCGGCTCGGAAAGGGCTCGGCTCGAAAAGAGCTCGGCTCGAAAAAAGCTCATTAAAAACGAGCCGAGCCGGAGCCAGGGTTGGCTCGAGCTCGGCTCGTTGGCTCGGCTCGTAGCTCGGCTGGATTTTATATATATATATATATATATATATATATATATATATAGGGGAAAGATCAAATAAGAAGAGTTTTTTGCCTAATAAGAGTTAGAACTAATAAGAATTTGACACGTGTCACATAATTTAGGTATAAAATCTTATTTTTTATACTAGATTTTTATTTTTTTTGTACTAGATTTGTTCTATATTTTTTATACCGGATTTTTATGGTTTTTTGTATTAGATTTTTGTTTTTTGTATTAAATTTTATTTTTTTTGTGCTGTATTTTTTTGTACTAGATTTTTGATTTTTTGTACTGGATTTTGTTTACTTTTGTACTGTATTTCGTTTTTTGTACTGTATTACTGTTTTATAATGACACGTGTCAAATGTCTATTGCTTCTTACTCTTCTTAGACAAAAATCCCTTCTTACTGGATCCAACCCCTATATATATATATATATATATATATATATATATATATATATATATATATAAAATTATATACACACACATATATATTTTATTACACACATACATATATATTATACATAATATATATACAATATTTATACACATATTTATATAAATATACATATTATGTATAATATATATGTATGTATGTATGTATATACATGTATAATATAAATGTATATATTAGATTTTATATATAATTATATATATACATATATATTGGATTTTATATATATTAGATTTAATATTATATATATATATATATATATATATAAAGTGTAGGAAAAAACACGAAAAAAGAAAACGAGCCAGCTCGTGAGCTGGCTCGTGGCTCGAGGTTTTTTACGAGCCGAGCTTGAGCCAGGATTTTCGGCTCGAAAGAAATTTCGGCTCGGCTCGAGCTCGACTCGAAAATTCACGAGCCGAGCTGGAGCCAGGCCTGGCTCTGCTCGGCTCGATTACAGCCCTATCCGAACATATTAAAACTAAACATTAAGTCCTATATTTGAACTTTTCAAGTTTCATTGAGATCACCATTCTGATTTCTGAGTAAATGAAAATGTTTTTATTTATTTATTTATTATTATTATTTTTATTTTATTTTTCAGCCAGCTAATACATCTTCAGCCCTGTCAAAAATAACAAACAGACTAAACTTTTTGAAAGAAAGAAGAATGCAAATATCAGATGACCTGCAGGACAATGATAAAAGCCAAACACAATAGAAACAGTAAAAATGGGCAGCATCTAACAAAACTTCCATGCATAAAGAAAGATCAGAAGATCAATCTTATCAGGGTCCCAAGTTCAACGATGATTTTACGCAGATTATTTTCTTGATTTTCATGTAATTTATTTTTAATTTTTTGATAATTAAGATGGCTGTAAGAAAGTTTTTTGAATGACTGCTGGTTCCAGGTGTTTAAAGATTTAGTTAGCAAAGGTCTTACAACCTGCAAAATGATGGCAAACATAAAGTGATGCAGTTTTTTAGAAGTGATCAAATGGTTCTAGAAATTAATGACAATTAAAGACGATAAACTGAACCAAAGGTTTCAAGAACAAAGCTCCTATAAGTCAAACTTAATAAAAAAAACCTACGAAAACAAACCTTGAAATGTTAACTTACATAAGACAAATAGATAAACTGGAAAACCCAATATAAACAATAAATAAAAGATAACAATAACTATAAATCATAAATATTCAAATTCTAGATAATCTTCAACCGGTATCTCATTACGGATCAAGATCAGCTCTTAGGTCGTCGCCTGCGTTCAAGGGCGGATCTACATATATTGGTGTGGGTTCACTGGAACCCACCATGTTTCGACGATTTAGTAGTATTTTTTTGTTTTCGAAAGGCCGAAAAGGTAAGGTGAACCCATTGATATATTAGGGATGAATCACTTTCTGAAATTAATATTTCTTCCCAAATTCCGTTTAGGTTTCAGGGCATTGCCCCGAACCCCACAAGGGGCCCCTTGACCCTTGTCCGAACCGCCACCAAGGGCTCTATCCCTTGAACCCCGCCAGAGGCGCTAACCCTAGGACCTCGCAAGGGGGCGCGGCCCCCTTGACTTCCGTTTGGTCTGGAGCTCGGAAATCTTAAACGAAACACTTCGCACCTCCGAACTCTTTGATGACGATATTTTTTTAATTATTGACTTAATATAGCGCACTGTTATTACGTGATAAACATTACAAGACTCGAACCGTCAAACAGACCCGAAATTTTTTGTGTCCGGTTCTATCTAATTGAAGTGTTTGTAACTAGTGAACCCACTGAAAATTTTTCCTGAATCCGCCACTGCCTGCGTTATAAAGTCTTGGCGGTTGTTCTTATTGTTTTTAGTTAGTTTGGTGATGATAGTTCAAATATGGAGTATTTAATATAATTAATTAATGTTATAATTAAATTGATTTTCATTATTGTAACTAAATATATAGCAATTGACTCCAGATTATGTAGAAGACTTGGTTTATTGAAGATCATACATGCATGTGTTAAGCGTTAACACGTATGTATTATATTGTGATCTAAGTTTGGCACAAAAACTGAAGTCTGACAAGGTTTAATGCCGGTGCTAACACTTTTGACTTCTATGAATCTTTTTTAACTGTAAATTTATTCTACTCATGCCTCAAATAAATCTTTTATTACCTGGATTTAAACTCATAACATTTTCTTTCAAGAGATGATTTCTCTATCAAATGAATTAGTTTCATACTGACTTTTGACTTTTATAGATAAACGCTCATCTCAAAAGAGTTTAAATTGAGAATTTTAAATTTATCCGAACACAATAAAAAGGCTAACAAAGAGTTTATTGTTGGGTAAATGGTTACTGCGTTTACACCATGTATTAATATAAAACATTTAACTAGGGGTGTTGTTTGGGTTGGTTTTTTGGGTTTCTCGGGTTGGGTTATTTGGGTTTTGAAAATATGAAAATGAAACAAAAAGCCGAACCAAATAACGAAAGTATATTTGGTTATTGGGTTTTACAGGTGGGGTTAAACAGTTCTTGGGTTATACTCAAATAACCAAAGTTGATCCCATTTGCGGTGCGAACATATAATGCATGTATGTGTTGGCCCTCGAGGGGCAAAAGTAAACTTGCATTAATTTTTACGTTATTTTACTTAATTGTTAAAAGTGTTGGGTTGTTCATATAATCAGGCATTAGGAGCCAGGGGTCTCATTTGAAAGCTCATCCCTATTCTTACAAGGTAGATGTAAGGTTGTCTATATCTTACCATCCTTAGACCATGCCTTAGTTTTGCTAATGATTGGATATACCGAGTACGATGATGATGATTTTTTTAAACAAACCATAGCCTATTTTAAATGGTTGCAATGCAATATGAATACAATGAAAACAAACTAAAACATGTTTAATAAACTAAATCACAATCTTAGGTGTTTAACAAACAAGAACTTGTATAGTAGATATACACACGACACATATACTATCTTCCATTGTTTAATAACGTCAGAGACATCTAGGAAGTGGGAATTTGGGAATGCATTAAATACTAAATTGAATTCAATCATGTTTAGGTTTTCTTTTTTTCTTTTTTTTCTTTTTTTTTCATAGACCTAATAGACTCTAAGTATTCAGGTCATACATATTACATACAAAATATTCATGAGGAACTAATTTTGGTGTTTTGGGTCTATCTAAATATGTCAATGTAGTACCCAAAGACCGAACTAGTTAACATTCTTATGTTCAGGTTTATCACATTTTTAGGTTGGGTTAAACGATTCTTGGGTTTTCGAATCATGTAAGCTTTTTTTCCGGGTTGGTTCTTTGTGTCAGGGTAAAAATACACACCCATAGTTTAAATAAATCGCCACAACAATACAGAGATTGTATAATCTTTGTGTATGCAAATTTTCATTAGAAATTTTTTTAAAACTTTTTGGAAACGATAATCACCCATCTTTATTTTTATTTTATTTTATTTTATTTAATGATAGTGTAAACCCACTTATGAAAGATGAGGATGTCAAACCTATTCCAAACCGTCGGTTTGGACCGGTTTTGGTGAAACCGGTTTGGACCGGTTTAAAAACCGGTTTGAGATCCCAAACCGGTTTTTTTGTTCACCTCTGTTGTGAAGTACAACTATTGATAACCCAAAAAAATGGGTCTTATTGGGGTCTTTAAATTGAGACCATTATATTGTCACTCAACCACTTAAATCAATACACACTTCCTTGATGTTATAGTACACATATGATACGGAAATTTATTTATGAAGTGTCTTGTATCATCCACTTGGATCACTTTGAAAAAAAAAATTGTAGGGAGACAAGTTGATGTCTCGTTCATAGTGACCCGACAAACATAAAAAGTAAAGCTAGGATTAGGGGCTCCCGAAATTTCAGTGCCCTAATTTTTAGCAAATTTTCTACACATGTTAGAACTTTTGTTGAACAACAATATTTTCCACTTTTTTTGTTTGTTATCAGACTTGAATCCTCAACCTATTTTAGTGAAGAATACCTTAGCACATTTTGGTACCATTGGAACAAGTGTCTTTTGGTTTTAGTTGATATGATAATAATGTTGGACCTGTATGCCTAAGACACAACGTATAACAATGTTACTATTGATATAATATCCCAAAAAGTCACACACTGAGCAAATATTCCAAATGTACACTCAAACTCGGTTTAATGTGTATAACCCAACTTACGTCAAGAATACATTATTATTATTATTAAGTAAAATAATAATGTATAATGAAACATTAATATTATATGTAATATCTATATTAAGACTACATGTTTTAATAGATTTATAAAATAAATCTTTTGAGAATGCATTTAATGTCCAAAGTGAATATGGAAATAAATCCATACTCTTTTCTTGTAAACCTTGAAAGAAAGCATGAACATAAACCCATGACATTTACTTGTTTGACTTGAATAAAGTTTGCATGGATTTGGGGTTACAAACTTTACTATTAGAGAAAGCAACTTATTCCCTTCCTATTTTATCACTTCAAATATTTGGTTCTCTTGAACCAACAAGTGTAGAGATTTTTTAAAAGAAAGCATTCTTGAATAAAAACATACTAAGAACACAAGCAAGCTTTTTCAATAGTTTGTTTAGGTTCTTAAAGGAGTTTGGATTTCTACATTACATACAAATATTTACGTAAAGAAAGTGAGGTAGTGTGTGTTCTTGACAATAGGTTTTGGCTAGCACCATTGGAGCTTGCTTGCTTGGTGTGTTCATCTCTTAGAGTGAAGACATTTGTGTTCATACCATCCTTATTCTTGTAGCTACCACTTCTGTACAAAGGTTGTTGATTCTAAACACCCTATGGTTGTATTTTATTTAAGTTTCAAGAACTACATATGGATCCTTGGTGGGTTTTGGTTTCTAAAGTTTTAGATTTAAACATGTTAAAACAAGCTTCTGTTGCAAAATAATTTTATAAGGCATGTTTAAAACCCAACAATTGGTATCTAGAGCCACTTATGTATGTTCTTGAAATTTTAGACATATTTTGGTTTTAAAATTATTAAACCAAAAACATATTATTTTTCAAGTAAGAAAAATAATATATGGCAGCAACAATTTTTAGTTTTATGTCACCAACTTGCACCATGCATGTAAGTAGGTAATAAGTTGCTAAAAATGTCAAGATTATATATTTTGTGTTGAATATGTAAAGCTAGCCATGACCTTGTGATTGTTTGTGTTGGATGTTCAATATGTTTGTAATATTATTTTATTTGGGCATGTAATAATTTATTTTTCAAGTCTTGCAATCTATTTACTTTTGAGATGTAAATTATAGATTAGGTTGTATTTTATTTCAAATGTAATGTTGAAGACTTGGAAGATGGTGTCCAAAACATGATGCAACAAAGGAGTCCAACAAGATGACAAGATATGGATCTTGAAGCTAGTGGGAGTTCTAGTTCAAGATTATGCAAATTTTGTCCCTAGACCTTATGGTGATTTTGTGTGGCTCACAAAACTCCATACTTTGGCTTGGCTTTGCATATATATATTTTTACTTGTATGTTTATGTGGTTGTGTTCAAAAATCTAGGATTTTAAACTATCACCAACCATTTTAACAAAATAAAAATGTAAGTAAAGAGTTTGATAAAGTGTCATCTTATAAACTCTAACACAAAATATATTAAACAAGTTTGAAGACTTGTGAGAAACTAAATTATATATTTTTAAGTTTCATAAAATTTGAGTTTAAGAAGATAAAATAATAAGGACTTTATTTTATAAAACTCAATGGCTAATAATATAAGTTTTATTAATAGCTAAAATGGTTCGACGCGTTTAATTACCAACATATTAATATCGAGGATATTAAAATGAATCGTCGCGATCATTGAAAATTAAAACGTAAGACCGATAAATAAAACTAGGTTTTATTTCAAAATGTAACGATCTCAAAAGCATGCAAGATTTTGTTACATAAAACGTTTTGTAAAAGCCATTTACATTAAAAACGAAATATACCCATTTTTCTAAAACATAAGTCCATGCCATCCCATTTAGAAAACTTACGACATTACTAAATTTTCTAATGACGAAAGCACTAGGCCAAGTACTTAGATTATTTTGTAATGGGTGTAAGGTGGTGTGTCGAATTCCAAGAGTCTTGGGTCGGACATCACACGTTTCTAAAGTAGGACGGCTTATAACTCGACTTTGTGATAAGTGCGCAGGCCATTCACAAAGGGAGGGTTGACATGAATGGGATTAAACGTGCCAATATTAACATAAATGTTAATGAATCCCAAAAGTCTAAGAGTTGCAAGGAAGCAATTGGTTTATAAACCTACCAATCAACTTCATTCTTGTGACAAGTGCGCTAGGCCAATTACAAGAAATTAAGAGTGATGTGGATCTTAGCCTTTAACTAATTAAGGTTTTCATAATAAAACAAGGGTACTTAATTATTAAAGGATTTAAATATTAAAAGTATTAAAATTAAACTTTGTTTTGTAGATGAAAACGACAAACAATGCAATCGTTCCCGCAAACAACTCCTTCGCTTTACGATCCATTTTAGATCGTGAGAAACTTAACGGCACAAACTTCATGGATTGCTATCGCAATCTTCGGATTGTGCTTACGCAAGACAAGAAGATGTACGTTCTTGAGGGACCCATCCCGAGGCACCAGCACCCAACGTAACCAAGGCAGTTAGGGATGCGTGGGCTAAACACTTTGATGATGCTCAAACTATTGCTTGTCTTATGCTTGCCACTATGGAACCAAATCTGCAACATGATTTGGAGTACCTAATTAAGGCATACGAAATCATTGAGGAACTCAAGTTGATGTTCGAAGTACATGCTAGACAAGAGATTTATGACACCATGATTTCTCTTGTCAATTGTCGGATGCAAGAGGGGACTCCCGTAGGCCTTCATGTGATGAAAATGAAGGGCTATGTGGAACGATTGGAAAGGCTTGGTTCACCACTTAAGAATGATCTAGCTATCATCATGATACTAGGGTCACTTCCTAAGTCATATAACCAATTTGTAATGAACTACAACATGAATGGTTTTGAAAAGTCTATCTCGGAATTGCTTGGCATGCTAAGGATTGCCGAGAAGAACATCACCAACAAGCCTCAATCAATTCTCATGATAAGGGAGGGTCAAGTCAAGAAGCCAAACAAACAAGGCAAAGGAAAGAGCAAGAAACCTTGGGTGACCCCTAGTGGAAAAGGGAAGGCTGTGGCAAAGTTTAAGAAACAGGAACAAAAACCAGCAGCCAAGGCCCCTACAAAGGCTCCAAAGAACCCCAACTGTTTTCATTGTGGGGAGCCTAACCACTGGAAGAGGGATTGCCCAAAATACCCCACTGAGATGAAGAAGAACCCTGTTGGAGCTGGGACTTCAGGTATATTTGTAATAGAATTATATGCTTTCAATAGTAACTCTTGGGTATTTGACACTGGGTGTAGTACTCATATTTGCAATGATTTGCAAGGGTTAAAAAAGGCTAGAGAGCTGAGGGAAGGCCAGTTGGTGCTCCATGTTGGCAATGGAGCTCGTGTAGCGGTTGAAGCCGTTGGAGAATACTCCCTTTTGTTACCATCTGGCCTGTATTTGAAATTAAATAATGTTTGTTATGTACCATCATTGACTAGGAACATTATCTCGGCTGCTCGACTGTATGAGCAAGGCTACACTTTTGGTTTCCATGAAGGAAACATTTTGATTTTCAAATCGAATGTAATGTACTTTGAGGCTAGGCCTCATAATGGTATTTATGAAGTTGATATTCATGGCTCATGTAGTGATAATTCTATTTATTCTCTCAATACCAAAAGATTAAAAACAAACTTTAATCAAACTTATCTTTGGCATTGTCGACTTGGACACATAAACAAGAAGCGTATGTCAAAACTCCAAACCGATGGAATCTTAAAGCCCACCGGATCGGAATCCTTTGACATATGTGAATCTTGTCTTTGTGGAAAGATGACCAAAGTACCTTTCACCGGTATAGGCGGACGTGCTTCCGATCTATTAGGACTTATACACACTTATGTATGTGGTCCTTTTAGAATAATGTCAAGAAGTGGTGAGAGATACTTCATTACATTTACTGATGACTTTAGTAGATATGGCTATGTTTACTTATTGAAACATAAGCATGAAGCGTTTGAAGTTTTCAAAGTGTTTCAAAATGAAGTACAAAATCAGCTTGGTAAAACGATAAAAGCCATTCAGTCGGATCGAGGTGGTGAATATCTAAGCTACGACTTTAATGAACATCTCAAGAAATGTGGGATTATTTCTCAACTCACTCCGCCAGGAACACCACAACATAATGGTGCATCCGAATGGTGAAATCGGACTTTATTAGATATGGTTCGATCTATGATGAGTCGTGCTAACTTGCCTCACTCTTTTTGGAGCTATGCCTTGGAAACGGCTGCCCGCATAGTCAACATGGTTCCAACCAAGAAGGTGGATAAAACTCCATATGAGTTATGGTATGGAAGAAAACCAAACTTATCTTATCTTAGGGTATGGGGTTGTGAGGCTTATGTCAAACGTGAGACCTCTAATAAGCTAGATCCTAGAGGTGAAAAGGTAATTTTCGTCGGATACCATAAAGAAACAAAAGCATATTATTTCTATCATCCCACCGACAAAAGGGTTTTCATTGCACGAAGAGGAATCTTCTTGGAGGAAGATTTTCTTTCAAAGGGGATGGATGAAAATGTTGTTGATCTTGATGAAATTCAAGATTCACACAATGCTGGACCTGAGGTAAGAACCATTGATCAACAAATTACTGTTGAGCCTGAACCTTGTTTAGTTCAAGCACCGATTGTAACACATGACGTCTGCAGATCTGAAAGGATTCGTCGCGAACCTGAAAAATTTGATGATGTATATTTAGTGGATCAATCAGAACTGACTAACTATAAATATGCTACATCAGATATAGAATCTGATAAATGGCTTAAAGCCATGGACGTAGAGATGCAGTCCACGTATGACAACCAAGTCTGGGATTTGGTTGATCTACCTCCAAATAGCAAGGCTGTTGGGAGCAAGTGGATTTTCAAGAAGAAAACCGACATGGACGGAAATGTGCATACTTTTAAGGCACGACTAGTTGCAAAAGGTTTTACTCAGACTCAAGGAATTGATTATGAGGAAACCTTCTCTCCTGTAGCCATGACTAAATCTATCAGGATATTAATTGCCATTGCTGCTTATCATGATTATGAGATATGGCAAATGGATGTCAAAACGGCTTTCCTTAATGGACATCTGAATGAAGATGTTTATATGGTACAACCAGAAGGTTTTGTCGATCCCAAGTATCCTGATAAAGTATGCAAGGTCAAGAAATCCATTTATGGATTAAAGCAAGCATCCAGAAGCTGGAATCTTCATTTTGATGAGAAGATCAAAGAATATGGATTTATTAAAAATGAAGATGAGCCGTGTGTTTACATGAAGACTAGTGGGAGCACTGTTGTATTCATAATCTTATATGTTGATGACATTTTACTCATTGGAAACCACATTCCAATCTTGAAAGATGTTAAGTCTTGGTTGAGTAAATGTTTTGCAATGAAAGATTTGGGAGAAGCTGCATACAATCTAGGAATTAAGATCTATAGGGACAGATCTAAGCGGCTCATTGGCTTAAGTCAAAGTTCATACATTGATAAGGTTGTTAAACGCTTCTCAATGCAAGATGCCAAGAAAGGTTTACTACCGATCGCACATGGCACTGTCCTTGATAAATCTCATTGTCCTAGTTCGGATAAGGAGATTGAAAGGATGAAAGGGATACCATATGCTTCAGCAATTGGGTCTATTATGTACGCCATGTTATGCACTAGACCTGATGTATCGTACGCTCTAAGCATGACAAGCCGTTACCAACAAAACCCGGGAGAGAGACACTGGGTGGCTGTCAAGAACATTCTAAAGTATCTTCGGAGGACTAAAGACATGTTCTTGGTATATGGAGGAGTAGAGGAAGAGCTGACTGTGAGATGCTATACAGACGCAAGCTTCCAAACTGATCGTGATGATTCGCGATCACAATCGGGATATGTGTTCACCCTCAATGGTGGAGCAGTTACATGGAGAAGCTCCAAGCAAAAGGTAGTTGCACAGTCCACAACTGAATCTGAATACATTGCTGCCTCTGAGGCTGCAAAGGAGGCTTCCTGGATGAAGAAATTCATTACTGATCTCAAGGTGGTGCCGAGCATTGAAAGACCCATTGAGATTTTTTTTGTGATAACTCTGGTGCTATTGCTCAAGCTAAAGAGCCAAGGTCACATCACAGAAATAAGCATATTCTGAGGACATATCACTATATTCAAGAGATAGTAGAACGAGGAGATGTCATCATCAGCAAAGTACAATCAGATTTGAATGTAGCAGAACCATTCACAAAGCCCATGCCTCAAGCAAAACATGAGTCGCATGCTAGTTCTATAGGGCTTCGTATGTCTAGTGATTGGATCTGATTTGTATTTTGTTACTTGGATAATTCTGGACTATGTAGCGGTATCATTATATTAGCTTTGACTTTTGATAATGTCTTACGTTTATGATCACTGAGTCCTATGTTAGCACGTTTAAATCCATGAATAACTAGGTTATTTTAAATGTCCATAGTCGGTCATAATTATGGGAATAATTATGAATTAAGACTATTGTTGATTGGTTGGTTGGCTAAGTAAAGGAACCAAAGATCACGAATATTTATGAGATAAATATTGGGCGTGACCGCGTTCAAAGACACTTCATGGATCGACGTCTTGAGTGTTTTTGAAAATGGTAATGTCTTTATATCATTTGACTTGAGATACATATTGGGACTTAATTGCATGATGGGTTGTTCTTTGACACTGCCTAACGTTGTTTTTGACCAGGCAACAATAAGGGTTTTCGTTGGGAACAAAGCAAAATGTAGTGAGAGGCGTATGTAGTCAATAAGGGATCTGTACCTTTTTCAAGGTTGATATCTTTGGGCCCCTCGTTGATTCAAGCTGATTTAAAAGCATGGCCATGCTCAAACTTATGTTTGATATTAATCACGTTGAATTTTGAACGAGAAATATAATTGTTGAACAACATATGAGATTGATGTTAATCCATGTCTCATGTTCAACTAGATATCTATTACAGAAGGATGATCGATATTACCATACACCGTTGTTATTAAACTTAAGGTTTAATTAAATGGGTGTTGAGGATGATGTAAATATTGTATCATTGGGGGCAGTGAGATGTTGCTAGACGTCCACCACTGTCTACACTGATGCGCGTTGAATCTTATGCAAGTGGGAGATTGTTGGACCTGTATGCCTAAGACACAACGTGTAACAATGTTACTATTGATATAATATCCCAAAAGGTCACACACTGAGCAAATATTCCAAATGTACACTCAAACTCGGTTTAATGTGTATAACCCAACTTACGTCAAGAATACATTATTATTATTATTATTAAGTAAAATAATAATGTATAATGAAACATTAATATTATATGTAATATCTATATTAAGACTACATGTTTTAATAGATTTATAAAATAAATCTTTTGAGAATGCATTTAATGTCCAAAGTGAATATGGAAATAAATCCATACTATTTTCTTGTAAACCTTGAAAGAAAGCATGGACATAAACCCATGACATTTACTTGTTTGACTTGAATAAAGTTTGCATGGATTTGGGGTTACAAACTTTACTATTAGAGAAAGCAACTTATTCCCTTCCTATTTTATCACTTCAAATATTTGGTTCTCTTGAACCAACAAGTGTAGAGATTTTTTAAAAGAAAGCATTCTTGAATGAAAACATACTAAGAACACAAGCAAGATTTTTCAATAGTTTGTTTAGGTTCTTAAAGGTGTTTGGATTTCTACATTACATACAAATATTTACCTAAAGAAAGTGAGGTAGTGTGTGTTCTTGACATTGGGTTTTGGCTAGCACCATTGGAGCTTGCTTGCTTGGTGTGTTCATCTCTTGGAGTGAAGACATTTGTGTTCATACCATCCTTATTTTTGTAGCTACCACTTCTGTACAAAGGTTGTTGATTCTAAACACCTTATGGTTGTATTTTATTTAAGTTTCAAGAACTACATATGGATCCTTGGTGGGTTTTGGTTTCTAAAGTTTTAGATTTAAACATGTTAAAACAAGCTTCCGTTGCAAAATAATTTTATAAGGCATGTTTAAAACCAACAATCATAATACCTTTTAGTTGCACTTTTTTATTCATATTTAATACAATTTTGTTGCATATGTTTGCAATTAGATTATTAGATGTTTGTTATGTTATTATCAAAAGAATAATATGTTAAGTGTATTATCAATATTTACTAGAATTGAAATCAATTTATTTTTTACTAAAACGACCTATTTTATTACTCGTTTTGGGTTCCCAAAATGCTTGGGTCGGCCCTGGACTCTCGTGATTTTCAAGAGTTTTTACATCACTCTAAATGATGACAACATATAATTCAACTTTGTAAAAAGTGAGTAGGCTAGTTACGTAAAAAAAGTTTTTATATAAATGCGATTAAATATGAAAAAATAAATGTTCTCTAAACGATAATAAAAAATTTCAAGAGTTATTTATTTATTTTAGATGAATGACATTACTCAGAAAATATATAAAAGAAAAAATTACCATGCAAAGAGAACATATCTCTCCAGCATATCTTGGTCCCCAAAAGAGTTCTTAGAACCCAAAAAAAATAAAATCCCTAAGCATCTACAGACTACATGTTAACCCACAAGTAACAAAACGAGGTCATCTTACAAAACGCACTAGAATCTTACTAACGTAACGAGGCCAGGGCCGAAGCTTTTGAAGGGATAGAGGTGCACAAATCGGTTAACCGGCTGGAAACGAGTTCTTCAATAACCGAACCGGTTAACCGGATAGATGGGTTTACCGGTTTTTTCCCAATAACCGGTTAGGTTAAAAACCGGTTTTTGTAACCTATTTTTCATAACCGAAGGAACCGAACCGGTTAACCCGTGGAACCGGTTCAAAAACGGTTTTTTATTATTTTTTTTACTTTTGTTATATAAATAAAAAAAATGGAAAAAAAATTAAACAAATAAAAATTAAATGAATAAAATTAAGTACAAACTTATATAAATAAAATAAAAAACTAATATTTATTCAAAATTTTTACTAGTTTACAAACTCAATGTATATAAAATTAAATGAATAAAAAATAAGTAAAAATAAAATAAAATAACAATCTTTCAACGTGATAAATTAAAAACAAAACTAAATAAAAAAAATATAACAATTAATTACACAAGATTATAAATAAAAAAGAAATATAAATCTAAATTGTAATTAGCCTTCGGAATGCGTTTCAGATTTGAGTTTTGGGCTATTGTTATGTATCCAATCATCCATTGCTTGTTCTTCATCAGAAATTGGTAAAGTCATTCCTTCCTCAACTGCCACCCCGTGTATTGTTTCTTCTACCTCAAGCTCGTCTTCAAAAGTTATGTGGTCTTGTGTACATTCCATTGCGTCCAAATGGTCTTTCAAGCAAATACACATTTTCACTGATGCTATAGTAAGCCTCCTCCTTCGTATCAATAAACCCTGCCAATAAGAGAATATGCAGATTCCGAAACTACCGTAAAATCTTGGACGTGTGGCAATTCACAATTTTCCAGGTTAGAATCATTCCCGACATGGGATTCTGACCTCCATCATCTCAGATCGAGACAGCAAATTCACCTCACGAGTATGGCACACCCTAAATGATGCATTGGGTACTCGTTTGGATATGAGTACAGCATATTATCCTCAAACAGATGGTTAAAGCGAAAGGACTATCCAAACTCTGGAAGACATGCTTCGAGCATGTGTGATTGATTTTGGAAGCAGTTGGGATATACACATGCCTTTGATTGAATTCTCATACAACAATAGTTATCACACGAGCATCAAGGCAGCACCATTTGAAGCTTTGTACGGTCGTAAATGTTGATCTCCTATATGTTGGACCGAGGTTGGTGAAAGTCAACTCACTGGTCCAGAAATCATTCAGGAAACAACAGACAAAATCTTCAAAATTCGAGACAGGTTACGAGCTGCACAAGATCGCCAGAAAAGCTACGCTGACGTGAGACGCATACCATTGTCCTTCCAAGTTGGAGATCAAGTCATGTTGAAGGTCTCACCTTGAAAAGGAGTTGTGAAAACATGGCAAATTGAACCCTCGATACATAGGGTCATTTGAAATCATTGCAAAGGTTGGACCCGTTGTGTACAAACTCAAACTACCACCGGAACTCAGTGGGGTGCATGACACATTTAATGTATCGAATCTCAAGAAATGTCTGTCAAAAGAAACACTAGTGATACTGCTATAGGAAATTCAAATCGACGATCAATTACACTTCATAGAGGAACCAATGGAAATCATGGATCGATAAGTGAAATGGTTGAAACAAAATCGCATCCCAATTTCCAGGTTAGAATCATAACTCGAAAATAAAGAGAATGAGCGTAAGCAAAATCATGAAACGAGGCTCCGATTTCAAAATACATTGAGTCGAATATAGCGTTAAATAAGAGATCATATATTTTGAACTCTTCAAGTCTTGAAATTATAATGGTTGGAAAGAGTTTAAAAAATCGTGAACGTGGGCGAAAACAGCGCATCAAACGGAGTTCGTATGCTCAAGTTATCGCGAAAAAAAGAAACCAATCAGATTGCATGCGAACACACCACGTGGCACCACGTGTCAACATGTGGCAGGCATGCAAACTACTAAATCCGGTCGTACGGCACCGCACCAAACGCTGGGGCTAGGCTATGCGCCCCAGACCCGGAATTCGTTTATAAATAGCAGATCACCAAATTTTCGACTCTGCTTACAAAAATTTACCCTCCAGCTCTCAAATCCTGACCCTACACCTCCAAATACCACATTTAACCCCTCCAATCATCTATTAGTCAACGCGAGGTGCTACCAAAATTCTGTAAGGTAAAAATCTTGATTTGTTATGATGCTTGTTTTAAATCTTATTATTATTATTATTATTATTATTATTATTATTATTATTATTATTATTATATAATAGGATTACGTCTAATTGTTTGTATTTAATCAAAAACAAGTCGAGGTTCTGCCCGACTAATTTTTGGGAAACAAACAATTATAAGCTGAGATTCTACTCAATTGTTATCAGAAAACTTAAGAAATATAAGTCGAGGTTCTGCCCGACTTAAAACATGAAAACCTCACTTTTATAAACAGAGACTTTGTCCAAAACAAGTATACGAAACCTCAGTTTTATAAGCCGTTATAATGTCCGATTATCATGAAACCATATCATAGATCATAATGGTTTTAACCATTTGATTATAACAATGGTTGTGATTGTCTTGATCATTCTTTGGAATGATCAATGACAAGGATTAACTATTCCTAAATCTGGATCCATCGAGAAAGTGTTTTGGTGATATAACCAATAACCATATTAATTTGATTAATCAGGGAATGTCCTGATTAATCCAACGAGTCGCAGTTAGCACACTTTTTGCGATTTTAAGTTAAGGAAATTGATTAAACATTTGAGATAAGATTGATGACTTGAGTTGTAATGTCCTTGACATTGAACGTCAAGGAAAGTTCTGAGAGTCAGATTAAGCTTAAGTAACTCATATAACTCTAATGACATACAGGTTTAGAGTTCAAGAACTAGTGATACGAACGTTGTGCATTATTATTGATTTGAATCAACTCATGTGAGTTCACGAATCCCTTTTATGTATTTTGGCTTTTGAAACTTGGGGAATGAGAAAACATAAAAACACATTCGAAACATCTTGATTATTGTGAAGCTTTGAAACAATTTTGATAAATCTGTGAAACATGAAACCTGATTAGATCAGGTGAAACTCTGAAACGTTTTCGATACATTTTGTGAAACATGAAACCTGATTGGATCACGTGAAACCTTGAAACACTTTTGATACATTTGTGAAACATTAAACCTGATTGGATCAGGTGAAACCTTGAAATGCTTTTGATACATTTGTGAAACATGAAACCTTATATCAGGTGGAACTCTGAAACGTTTTCGATACATTTTGAGAAACATCAAACCTGATTTACATCATGAGAAATGCTGAAACACTTTTGAAACATTTTTTGAAACATGAAAACGAAAGCGTTGTAAAACAATTGGTTGAAACACGTGACAGTGGGGAGAAACACATGACCGAACTTGTCATTATTTCATGGGTTACACATTTGTCGCTAAGTCCCCTATTCTGTAACCGTTAACCGTGGGGGCGTGATTATTGAGAATAGATTCTATTTGTGATTGATAATCCTCGCCCGTGGTTCGTAGCTAAAACTACGACTAGATGTCGAGCGGGCGCTCAATAAGGCTAAAACACACAATGTCATGCGACAAGGACATTGGGAAGGGGCAAACACTGAACTCGTCAGGTCGGTTATGGGAGCCCAGGAGTTATAATTGGACAGTTGGTCGGGAACTAAACACGACATTATTGGAAGGAACAATGTTCGCACTGGATACCAATGTTTTACACCCAGTTTGGGACATGAATATTATTTAACTCTTTTTATGCAAACCGTTGAATTGATTGGAATTTATTACATATATTTTGACATTTAAAACTTGTGAATTTTCCAACAATATGCTGATTGTTTAAAATCATGTTTTCTCAGATGCATAATGATATAGGGGTGGAGCTGGGAGCTCAATTTTTGGATACATATAGTAGAGTATATGAGAGATAGAATCAACAGTGTGTAATAGCATAGTATATATTTGTGATAGCATTGTATATATGTGTGAAACTCAGTTAAAACTGTTATTACATTAGGCTTGTGGCTAATGTAGCTGTAACATTGCGTTGTACTATGAAAACATGTGTCCTTTGTTGTAAAAAATGACTGTGAAACCTTGAAAGTCACACGTTACGCTTCCGCAATGATAAGGGTGTGACAGGACGCTTAGTAAATCACGGGTTATTGCAAATAAAATTGGAAATTGGGATTTTTTTCTTTCCATCATGCCAAAATATCAAAGTTTTCAAATTCTTTTGACTTTATACCGAAAATCCAATCCGTCCCTAGGTACCTTCCAAGTTCATTACTTACGCTAGTACCTTGAGCCTGTATGGTAACATTTTGCCTTAAAGTGTTAAACAAATCAAAGTTAACATCTTGGCTTCTACTCGAACTAGAAGCTGCATACATTGTTTGCTATATGTTAGATGTTGAACCATACTTTTATAAATAATGATCAAACATATCTTCCAAACCCAAAGTATTAACAATTCATCAATTAATGTTTCAACGCCGACACCATTAAAACATGAGTTTAATACCGTTGCATACGTAAAAATGGCTGGCATTTCTTGAAAATATTTCAAAAGGTTTAATTTCACGGGAAGTAACATTCCCATGTATATATCACCTTTCGATTGAAATTCGTTAATTTTTCTAGTCATTATAAATAATTGTTGAAGAACCAAACAAGACGTGGGATAATAAACACCCGATAAAATAGTTGTTGTATTTTAAAAGTTGCGAATAAACCAGTGAATTCTGCAACGGCGACCCAACATCGGCTAGGAAAAGCCCTAGCTCGATGTCGTTGGACTAAATTTTCATGAAATACTGTAACGTTTCGAAATTTATGTAATATCAAAGTTATTAATGAAAATTCGTAAATTATGTTCTTGTTAGAGTTCATAAAAATATATAAAATTGTAAGGCTTTAAAAGAAAAAAATTATAATAATAATAATAATATAACAATATATAACAACAACAATAATAATAATAACAATTTCAAGTATTACAGATTTATATAGTAAAGTTTTATAATATATATATATATATATATATATATATATATATAGGGAAGTGTTCAAATAATAACCCACTCTTAGAGCGATAACCCATTAACTTTGCCAAAACGAAGCCGAATCTTGAATTTTTTTTTGAACATCATTGTAACACAATTAGAACACTATGTTCTTTTATGAGTTTGTGAAAATTCATAACCGTTTAAGAGATATCATCGTTGTAAGTTTTTGATTAGAAGATTGGTTTAGTAATTTGGTACTCATATTGTTTAGTTTTGAGATTTAAGACTTAGTATTTCCTTTTTATGATGTAATGAATTATGGATGTTTGAGGTTTATTGTAATGATAAGTTATAATTCCTTCTAATGCTATGTTTGGAGTATTTACACAATAAACCATATGCTTTTGAACAATCTACACTTCGTGAATGCCCCGATGATTCCGCCGTTGGTTGGGGTGTTACAGATTGATATCAGAGCCTGGGTTAAAGAGAATTAGGTTATTATAACCATAGAAAGACTTATTTGAACTCTATAATTGCCATGATAGGTCACGACTTAGATTATAACCTTTTATTCTTTTTATAAAAAAAGTTATAAAAAATATATATCTACAAAATCTTAAAATTTAATTCCTACAAGCTGATAATATTGAATCATTTCTAGGATAATAATTAATTTATTTTTGTATTTAAAAATAGTTGTAATTCAATATATATATATATATATAGGGAAGTGTTCAAATAATAACTCACTCTTAGAGCGATAACTCATTAACTTTGCCAAAACGAAGCCGAATCTTGATTTTTTTTTAACATCATTGTAACACAATTAGAACACTATGTTCTTTTATGAGTTTGTGAAAATTCATAACCGTTTAAGAGATATCATCGTTGTAAGTTTTTGACTTACAGCATTGTAACTGTTTTTGTCAAAAACTTACAACGATGATATCTCTTAAACGGTTATGAATTTTCACAAACTCATAAAAGAACATAGTGTTCTCATTGTGTTACAATTATGTTAAAAAAAAATTCAAGATTCGGCTTCGTTTTGGCAAAGTTAATGGGTTATCACTCTCAGAGTGGGTAATTATTTGATCCTAATCCTATATATATATATAGGGAGGTATTCCATTAAGAACCACTTTTATGTTAGGAACTTGAGAACTGCATAATACATTTGTACATTATATTTTAAGTTTTGTACATAGAGTAGTTATTTAAAAGGGTAAAATAGTAACTTCCTCTAATTTAAAAGAAAATTACTTTTATACCACTAAAAACATATGGTTCAAAATTAGTTCATTTGGTTCTTTCATATTTAGTGGTTCTCAATGGAATAAGTCCCTAGAGAAGAGATCATATAATAACCAACTCTAATTGAGAAAACTCTATAACTCAAATCCAATGGTTCAAATTCCAAGATTTAATCTAATGGTGACATGTGTCACTAATTAACTTTTAATACAAAAGGGCATTATGGTCTTTTGTGTTAATTACAAAAATCAGATTTAATATAATAGTGACAAGTGTCACACTTTTTAAAACCATCTATTTTCCTATTTTTAAATTAAAGTTCCCCCTTGATTTGTATACACTTATAACTTTTTTATACTGTGTTATTTTTTTATAAAAATTACCATTAAACTCGTCATATTTTTCTCGTTAATTTCATTATAGTCATGCCAAATTTTTTTCGGACGTTTGTAATTACACTAACGTAAAAAACATAAGTATAATAATTTTTCTCTTTTTTCAAAAATTTTCCGTCAAATTTTTTTTTTCTCTCATCTTAAATATATATTACAAACTTATTTTTTATTATAAAATTTAGTTAATTAGATAAATTTATATCAAATAAGATAGAAAGTTAGATAATTGTAACGTAAAAAAAATAATAAGTTACAGCTCGTTACATCAGTGTAACGACTCGTTACATCAGTGTAATTATGAACACTTAGAAAAAATTCAGCTCGTTACATCAGTGTAATTAGGAACACTTTGAAAAAATTCAGCTCGTTACATCAGTGTAATTACGAATACTTTGAAAAATTCAGCTCGTTACATCAGTGTGTAATTTCGAAAACTTTAAAATTTTTTGACAAAACTATACTTGAATTAAAGATAAAAATGTGACAAATTTAATGGTGTAATTTTTTTAAAAAAATAATAATGTATATAAAATTTATGAAGGTTTAAAAAATTGGGGGGTAAAATTTTAATTTAAAAATCAAATCAAGTATACCTAACAAATCTCCAAAATACCCTTAAAGAAATCTCAACCACTCATTTTTCCCAGATTTAATATGAACCATACATTTCAAATTTATTAAATTAGACAACCAATCTAATTGGGTTAATAAGTTACCTTAATTAGTGTGGGTAGCCAATTACTCCAATTGGTAACCCACACTAATTGAGTGAACTTAGTAACCCAATTTGATTGGTTGTCTAATTTAATGAATTTGAAATGTGTGGTCCATATTAATTCTGGGGAAAATGAGTGCTTGATATTTGTTTAAGGGTATTTTGGAAATTTGTTAGGTGTACTTGATTTGATTTTAAAAATAAAAGTTTATCCTACAATTTTTTTAAACCTTCATAACTTTTATATACATTATTATTTTTTAAAAAATATTAATTTTTAATACAAGTATAGTTTTGTCAAATTTTTTTAAAGTTTTTGAAATTACACTGATGTAACGAGCTGAATTTTTTCAAAGTATTCGTAATTACACTTATGTAACGAGCTGAATTTTTCCAGGTGTTCGTAATTACACTGATGTAACGAGCTGAATTTTTCAAAGTGTTCCTAATTACATTGATGTAACGAGTCGTTACACTGATGTAACGAGCTGTAACTTATTCTTTTTTTACGTTACAATTATCTAACTTTCTTTCTTATTTGATATAAATTTATTTAATTAATTAATTTTTATAATAAAAAATAAGTTTGTAATATATATTTAAGATGAGAGAAAAAAATTTTATGATGGAAAATTTTTGAAAAAAGAGGAAAATTATTGTACTTATGTTTTTTACGTTAGGGTAATTACGAACGCCTGAAAAAAATTTGGCATGACTATAATGAATTTAACGAGAAAAATATGACAAGTTTAATGGTGTAATTTTTATAAAAAAAATAACATAATATAAAAAAGTTATAAGTGTATAAAAATCAGGGGGGAAACTTTAATTTAAAAATAGGAAAATAGATGGTTTTTTAAGAGTGTGACACTTGTCACTCTTATATTAAATCTGATTTTTTTAATTAAGACAAAAGATTAGAATGCCCTTTTGTATTTAAAATAAATTAGTGACACATGTCACCATATGGTTAAATCTAGAAAATTCGAACCATTGGATTTGAGTTATATAGTTTTCTCAATTAGAGTTGGTTATTATATGATCTCTTCTATATATATATATGTATGTATCATATAAATTATTTAAAAACATTTTAATCAAATAAAAGGATGTAACTTTAGTTATATGATATTGCATAAAATTTTGATAATCATTTTCAAATATTTTGAAAAGGTTAAGATAAACAAAAAATGTATATGTATTTTGTTTAACTAAATCAACTTATTTAAACAAATTATTTATCTAAAACTTTTACTCTAAAATCAAAAGCATTCAAAGGTTATACAACTAAAACATAGAATAATTTTATATAAATTTTCTTAACAATTATCTATATCTCTAATAGGTATTTAAATGAATTATTATCCATAAATGTTATTGTAACATAAAAAAAAACTAAAATGAACAAACTTTATAAAAATAAAATAATTTTATATAAGCATTCCATTTCTAAATCATTTTATATTTCTTTTAGATATAATCACTTATACCTTTATAAAACTTATTTTATTTAAAGAAAATAAATAAAATTCTCATATACCTAAATGTCTATCTCTATTCTAAAAACAATAGAAAAATGCAATTCAAATAAATTGATGGGATTTTTTTATTAATATTTTAAAATAAAATCTATTTATTTAACAAACTTATAGGAATACTCATTTATTTAATAATTAAATGATACAAGAGTAATCGTATAAACTTAGACATATTTCTTAGGAATTCCATAAAATACCCTATACTTGGAACAAAAAACTTGAAATGTAGGAATACTAGGTTACTAAGTCATCTCTATAACTTTAGGTGACGTGTGATCCTTCGGCTTAAACAAATTAAAAATCAAGAATACTTGGAATCAGTTAAGCAATAAGTGAGTTTTACTCATACTCCCTCTTTTATATTTTGTACTTTTGGGAAGTTACATATGTCTTTATTCAATCAAGTTATTCTAGGGTCAAAACCAAATAGATGCAAACTATTAGTATAAGTTGTTTGACTTATGTGCTATAGTATATGCCTACTTGTTTATGTGTTATGTCTATTCTTGTTATGTCATTTATATCTAGTAACTAGTAGCTCTTGCAATATAACTTAGGTTATTAATTATATATTGTAAAGGTGAAAGAGCCGGTAATCAATGTAACTAGTAGCCTTGCACAATAACTTTGGTTATTGTAAAATGCAAAGGTGAAAGAGCCGATATTCAATTGTTGTAACTAGTAGGCTTTCATTAATGACTTATGTCATTAAATTAGGAGAGGTGAAAGAGCCTAAGATTTCATATTGAACTTGTGACTATACTAACTTTAAGTCTTATCGATTTGGGCTTTGTTTGCATTTTAGTTTTAAACATATCCTTGTATATATATTAAATTGTATGAGTAACTTACCAACTATTCATATAGTTGACCCAAATTTATTTTACATATGTAACACATTATTAAGAAGACTACGGTGAAGACATAGAATAAGATTAGTAGACTTAGGTTGTGTTTGTTTTTTAAGAGTTAAATTGTGTGCAGTCTGCGGACCATATCTGTAGAAGAAGAGATGGACCAAATGTTTGCAGTCTGCAAGAAGAAAATTGTTTGTTTTTAACGTTAGTTGACTCTTAAAATAAATTGATGGTGGTGTACGGTGACGGGTGATGGGGGTGGCCGACGGTGGTGGAGGTGGTGGGTGGCGGCGATGCTCGGCGGTGGTGGGTGGTCTCTGCAGACTTTAGAAGATCCTAGAAGTGGTTGGTCCACATCTGCACCAAGAATATCTCGCGCAGACGTTTTTTAATGAAACGTCTTCGGAAAAACAAATAGTCCGCAGATGTAAATGTCTACGAGTGATTTGCGCGGCGCAAACAAAAGAGGCCGCGCATACCTTTTATAAAAAACAAACAATGCCTTAGTTTAATGTTTAACAATGATAGTCTTTCAAATTGTAAATGTTAAGTTTCAATTGTAATTCTTTGAATATTTGTAAACATGTATTTTATACAATAATGTTTTGTTAAATGTTAATAATACAACAACAACACGTACCCAGTGTAATCCCACTTGGTGGGGTCTAGGGGGAGAGATGAAGACATACCTTACCCCTACCCCAGATGTGGTAGAGAGGCTGCTTCGTAAGAGACCCCCGGCTCAAAAAGTTTTTTTTTTTTTCCAGAGGGTGGGAAGGTAATAACACAATAACATACAAGGAAGTAACAAACAACACAACATACATACATACACAAACTTATGTAAAAAGGAGTCAGGCATAGTTCAAGTATAAGCATACATAAACAAGCCAAACCAATCAAGTAACTCCGAACCCATCTAAGATTCCCTCGCTTTTATTCTACATATCCATGAACCCCTATCATTGATCATGTCCTCAGAGAGGTGCAATTCTAACAAATGTTGACGTATTCGTTCGTCCCATGTCAACCTAGGGCGGCCCCTATACCTCTTCCCCACCACATTGAGGTTCTCTACTCTTCGTACAGGTGCCGTCAAGTCTCTTCTCTTCACATGTCCGAACCATCTTAATCTCCCTTCCCGTACTTTGTTGGTGATGCATGTGACTCCCAATCTCCCCCTGATGACTTCGTTCCTTATTCGGTCGATCCTTGTGTGCCTGCACATCCATCTTAGCATTCTCATCTCTGTTGTCTCTAGCTTTCTTGCCTGCATCTTCTTTATTGGCCAGCAATCACTTCCGTACATCATTGCCGGTCTGACAGATCATTGGGGTATAATAGTGTCATCAGCAGTATCACCCAATGATATCCACCAGCAAGTGTCCAAGTCACTAATTATAGAGGAAACTCAATACTTTGAGAAAACCCTTTGTGAGATACGAATCCGAGACCATTTGGTTCCTGATCCTATTCCCACCACTAAGATACCGCTAGGCATGAATAATTATGCATGAAGAATCTTCATTTGTACCATGTGTTAGAATCTTTATTTGTACAACATCTTTTGATTCATCACTATCTTTATAAGGTTACACAAATACCACTTCCGATGTATTTAAAGGTGTTTATATATAAGATGTATCAATGACATACCCACATATTTTCAACATATTGAAATGGTACTTTTGTTTAATGATTAGATCCTATGAAACCTATCTTTGTTATGATCTTTGCACAATCAAATTTCTAATGTACTAAAGGTACATTTATATTCGACGACGTGCCCACGACACTTTAACAAAACATAGCTATACATTGGCAAATGTTTGGGATTTGGATGTATCATTTGAGAACACTATCTCCACACAACTTTCCCATGGACAATTCCTTCAAGTGCAATTCAGAACCGAACCAGTCGGCCGTCCCAAAGTCAACATGTGAACCGTCTTCAAAGGAACCAGCCAGTTGAGCCGGTTCACTGGTCGGACCGGGAACAGGTACACTGTTCGGACCAGATTTCAGTTTTTTTTAGCTAAAATCAATAAAATGAAACATTTAAAAAAAATCCTATATTTTTTAACATGATCACATTTGTTTAAACATTAATTATATTTGATTAATGTGTTTATAATTCTATAATTTTTTTTTTGGAATTATATATTTATGCCATTCGGTACTTGAATATGTGAGTTTCTTTCCCATTGACCATTGACTTGCACTTTGACCAAGGCATGCCAAATTTTCTTCAACTATGACTAAACACTATAAACATGTGTTATACGTGTTAAAATTAACAGATGATAGTGTTTGGTCGGCAAACGAAATAAACGATGGTAAAACCAAGGTTTTGCAACGATTGTTGTAGAATTTGGTGTAACTGACACACATTAATGATACACAAACCTAATAATACTTATAAACATTAAAAATAACTAATAATGGTTGCCAATAATATTCATAAATAATTACATAAACAAAAGTCACACAAAAAGTTACGAAATAACTATTTTAGACAACATAATATGACATAAAGGTTGGTGCTATGTCACATGACCATTTGTAACATGTTAATGTGTTATTAAGTGTAACATAAAAAAAAAATAAAACCTTCTAGAGGCCTTGTAGTCGTCCATACTCCCAAGAGGAGTTAAAGAAACTCAAACATCACAATTACTAAACCTTAAAATCACTTTTGTCAAACCCTCAAATTACCACTTGTGGTTTCAAGCCGCTGGGTGTGACGTTGCAGGATCAGATACGTTGGTCATATAGAACGACTCTATATGCTTTTGCAAAATATGTAGTTAAATTAAATTAACCCAAGTAGTTTGAATATTAATCAATGAAATGTAAAGTTTAAGCAGCGAAAATTAATAGCAGACACTAGATTGTTTACAAAACATAATAATGTAGATTGTTTTCAAAATAAGCAGGTATGCAATGCAGGACTCTCTTTTCCTGTGACTTCTGGTGCATCCCAGTCTTGTGCAATCAATTGCCTGAGAATATATGCTAAAACGTATCAACATAAAGTTGGTGAGTTCACAGGTTTAAGTACATGTATAATAGTTCACGAGATATATACTGGGCATGTTAAGTTGTATACCATAGGTCCCGAGTGTATGTGTTGACCATCTATCGAAACTAGACTGTTAGATGCCTCCGCCAAGTCTATTGTAAAACTATGGCATAGTTCGATATTACGCTCGTCCAGACCACCGGTCAGATTTTTCGTCTAGCGGGGTTTTTCAGACCCAATAGTACTATCCAATAACGCCTCATTCGTGTTTAACTAAAGTTAAGGTTTTGTGAGGACTTTGTTACAATATAAGCACACTCAAAAGTTGTTTGTACAACATGCCAGTCATATATGTAAAAGTAGTTTGCAATGCATTCTCCACCAAGTTTTAAGTAAAGCAAGTAAGATAGAAAATGGGGCCGTAAACTCACCTAAGTTGTAGCTGTGGTTGTTTGTGCGAACGGTTGTCCTTAAATGTCACCTATATCACATAGGTATTGTGAGTTCGTGTTCGCAGTCATGTTCGTGTTCGTGTTGGCCTAACTAGACCATGTTCGTGCCCCGAACAACTCTAAGTTGTTGTGTTTGACTGTTTTTGACCGTGTTGACTCAACGACCCGTTGGTGAATCGTTAGTTTATTATCGTTCGTTTTATGCTCGTTATTTATCACATATTGAATGTAAACATACAAAGCACGTTCAAATGGACAACTTACTATTTATAGCATGTCCCATTTTTAGCAGGTTTCTATTTTTAGTAAGTTTGCACAAAATCATATTTTACCATTCTAGCATGCTTGTTTTCTCAATATGATCATGATATCAAATAGGACATTGTCACAAGGCATTAAATAAGCATACATTTCCTTTTAAAGTTACTAAATATACCAGGTTCCTATATTTAAAACGTTTTGAACCAATCAAGCATGCAAGCACCTTCATATCATTATAATGTATCATTTACAACTATATTTCACTCTTTAATCATGTCAATATACCTTATTTTAAAAAATTCCCAATTAAAGATACTATTTTTAGTAAGTTACCATGTTTATCATGTTTAATCATCAACCATCATGCAAATACCTTCACATTATCATAATAAAGCATTTACAATCATCTATTATTATCAAAACATGTCCAATAACTCTAATTTATGAAAATCCCCAAATAAAGTTTCCTTTATTGGAAAGTTTTCTATAATACTTATTATAATAAAAAAAACAAGCTATTCAAATATACTCATATGACCATTAACATCACCAAAATACTCAATCATAACCAAATTCATCATGCATGTCGAGTTCTTAAATCAAAAGTTTCTAAATATAGAAATGTATGAACAACTCACCCATTTCATCAAATCTAGCTAAACTAATCCATCCATACGTTCATCAATACTCACAAATTATCATTTAACACCATTTATTATTCCTAGAACATCATTGATCATCATCTTGCATCACAAAAGCTTCTATTTATAGAAACAATCACCAATAATCATGAAATGGAATCAATACACCCAATAGATTATTTCAATAACTCAAATCAGTAAGTTTGAACTGCAAACACAGGACTATTGAGGTTTAAATTCGTGCATGTGCCTTTGATGGTGTTGCATGTAGGTATATATGGTTACATGTGTGTGTTTGATGTTGCAAGTGTGTTTATATGTGAAAATAACCATCAAGAACTACCTTTGAGAGCTCAAGAGACTGAGATCTAATCAAATCAGAGGGTTCTTAGTCTTGGAAGTTGCTGATGTTGAGTCTCTAGCTAATGCAAAGTGATGGTGATGGTAGTTAACTCCTCCCTACTTCTCCTAGCTCCAAGTCTTCAATGTGGTTCAAGGATTGCTTCAAGATGGCTTCTGGAGGTTAAGAATAGAGCATGCAAAGCTTCTTGGCCGGAGGTGTTGTTGTGTGGTCAAGACAATTGTGTGAGGGTGTAAATAAATGAAGTGGGTTGGTTTTATAAAGTTTTAAGGTTTTGGAATCCTTTGTGTACCGCCAGGATGCTACTCCGAGAATCCTAGCGTACTGCCAAGGACAAAATAGACGAGTGTTCCTCTGGTATATGCCGCGTATCGCCAAGTTGGAAGTTGATCGGTCGTGGCGTATCGCGAAGGAATTCGGCTGAATTCAAATTGCCCGCCCATCCTTCGCGTACCGCGAAGGAATTCGCCGGGCCCCTTAGCATGCCGCAATGGGTCTTGGGCTGGCCTACTAGCCTATTTTATTTAATTGATTCGTTTTTCGTCCGTTTTTCGTTATCGTTTATCATTTTTCGACTTTTGTTTTGATTTTGTTTGATATTTGTTCACATATCACTCAATGTTGTTTGATTGTATCAATTGTTCGGTTGTTCACCAACATTCGTGAGTTCAAGACACGTGTGTGCGTTTCCGGTGATTCCTCGAATCATTGTGCAATGTGTTTATGTTAGCACTGGCGTGCCACGTGTCACACTAAATTTCACAAATTCTAGTGCCACGTATACTGTAATAATATAAAACATTATTTAATTAAATCAATTGCTGACCTGGATTTTGTGGGGTGTCACATCATCCCCTTGTTGAAAAGAATTACGTGCCGAAATTCAGATCGTGTTGTCAGTGTTTGTTGTGTCAGCCAACAGGTGTGGGTATTTCTTTTTCATTTGATCTTCACGCTCCCACGTGAATTCCGGTCCACGCTTTGAATTCCATCAAACTTTGACTATGGAAATGCGACTAAGTTTGAGTTTCTTGTTTTCATGGTCCATTATCTCAACTGGTTCTTCAATGAAGTGTAGTTGTTCGTCGATTTGGATTTCCTCAAGAACACACACAAAATCTCTTTCACCAAGACAACTTTTCATTTTAAATTCTCTTTCACCAAGACACACACAAAATCTATTTCCCTCTAAAATCTAATCAAAATCGGCCTCTCATCCCCTCTCCTTCATCAAGATCCAACAAGAGGAACAAGATTTAAAATCATTGTGTTCATCTTCGCAAGTTTTGGTATGAACTTTTTGTGTTTCTTTTGTATTCCGTATTCATTTTCAATTCATATTCAAGATTCATAAATATTCATACTAATCTATATAAGCACATATTAATGTTTAAAATCACCATCTATGGTTGTACATAAGATCAAACACATCTTAGATGCAAATCATGAGAAAATGATAAAAAGTCTTAATTGGAACTTTAATTTTGCAATGTGTTTGATCTGACATTTAACTAAGTATAAACTCATGTTATTCATATCAAAAACATCAATTATGATGTATATAATCATGTCATAAAGCAATCTTTCACTTAAACAATGATTTCATACCAAACTATGTTGATTTGCGACCTTAAAATCCATTCTGTAATCCTGACAAAAACTTTTGTTTAACTTTCAATGAGCATTACTTGGTCATATTTTAACCAAATCAATCGATTCTTGAGTCTAAGGCCATGTTTGGGATTGCTTATTTAACTTCAAAAGGATTTTTTTGATCAAAAGTGCTTATTATTTTATGACTTTTTAAAATGAAGTTTTTAAAAAATGTTTCGAATAGTTTTTGATATGTGAATAGTCAATAAGTTGTTTGGATTAACTTTTAAAAAATGTTTGGATTAGTTCTAAACTATTCCATCAAAAATTTAAAAAGCCTTTTAAAAGCAACAAATTTTAACTTCTTGAAAACAACTTTTTAATCTTACTTAAAAAGTTAAAACAAAAAGTCATTTGATATTGTCAAACAATAAGTTAATAAGTTATTTTCAAATGAAATTTCAAACATGCAATAAAATCTAGTTCAGGGAGTCTACTTTCCAACCCAAGTAGTTATGTATTTGTTGACAAGTTTTGATCCTTCAAATATTCATCACAAGTTGAGAAATCGAATCGGTGTTGTGTAATAAGAATATACAAGTCGACTTGGGAAGGCCATAAATCACTGAATTTTTATCCAAATTGAGTGATTCTTAAACCAAAAGTTTTTTTTTTTTTTGTATTAGCTTTCAAAACCCACTGGTTTCAGTGTGCAATCGTACTTAACTTCTGTGTGTATTAGTTCTCTAAAAAATATTAAAGAGATTGATTAAACTTAATACAATGTGACAGAAATACATATAACATATTAAAACATAAAATTACAACATGCAAATTTATGTTGAAAATTAAAATATAAAAAGAGCATTTTTAAAAGACCTAAAAATCTATAAACTTCATTACAATTGATAAAAACTCAAATTTTGACACTAAAATAGTAATAATGTATAATATAGCACAAAACATACTTACACAATATAATACATGTATCATCAAAGGTGTGCAACCAAATTTTTATATATTATTTACACTTATGAATATCAAGGTCAATAGGTTGAAAGTTTTATGGCTGATTATTACAATTGATGAAAATTGTGATACGGATTTTATCACCTTTAGGTTAAAGATGACAGGTTTACAATGTTTGGCAAATACAATTGTTTCCTTTATTCATGCTCTAAGAGGTGAGTTTTCATACTTCCTATATCATGATTTTAGGAGTTGCTACAAACTGTTTTAGTTACTAAAAATACTAAAATACCCCTAATCTATTTGTTAAATAGTTGTCTTGTGTCAATACTCAGCACATAATTGGTTCTTACATTTTTTTTTCTAAAAAATGTATTTGTATTTGATCATATACATGCACACACACTACACACATTTGTGAGGTGCCCATGTGATATGACATGAAACAAAATACTTATGTTGCTGCTTTTAGATCTCTAAAAAGCTCAAGCCATCTCGAAGTTCATCAAACCAAGTCTTTCCATTTAATTTTAATAGATAACTAAAATGACTATTAGACTCACAGTACCAATTTAAAAGACCAAATGTATCGAATATGCCAAAAGAGTCGATAAGAGGTTTATTTGATTTGAGAGCGTTTTTCTTTTATAGTTATCACATCTCACTTTATTTCTTAAATGTATCAATGTGAGGCAAAATACAAAGTAAAAAAAAATTTGTAAGTTGTATTACCTGTTATAAGAGTTGTGAAACTTTTAACGTTAAAAGATTTTTTTTTCTCAAATAACTATTTTATAATTCTAGTATGTATAATATAGTATAGATAGATAAACATTTTCACACATCATTACATAGTTACCTTCCAATTATTACTGTCATTAAATTTGTCAATAATTAGTGGATCGTCACCAATGCAACTGAGACGCTAACAATGGCATTGGTTTGGTGGGTAATGAAGGGTTCGGTTTTTATTGTTTTTTATATGCCAAAATATAAAATTTAAATTACAAGCAAACTAAGGATTTAAAAATAATAAAACTTATGTTGTTGATTGATTAGAATTAAGATACGAAAATAAATTTAAGATTGTGGACCATCATTAATGCTTAGTATATTTTAAGTTTTAATTTACTTATATGAAGCAAATATTTTTTTAAGGGTCTAGATACCACTGTAGTTAATACGGTTTGTATATGTCTATACAGGCCTATACGAGTCATATTAATATTAGTGGTGTCAGATTATGTTTGGTTGCGTAAGTTATATGACCAGTATAACTTTATACGGGTCGTATACTTTTCTTGATTTAATTTGAACGTATTTGAAAATTTTTGAGGTACTTTTTAAACAATATACAGCTTATATAGGTGCATACGAGTCGTAAAACAAAGTTTTTTTAATTTAATTTTAAATGTGTTTAGCTTTGTTTGTTTATAAGATATAAAGTTTAAATGTATTTTAAAATTATCTAATTATGTAACTATATTTATCGTTTAATTGTATTGTAAAAATATTTTTTGTATATCTATCTTTAATTATTTGCTTTATGTATCAATATGAATTATAATAATTAAATTATAGCAATTGATTATAATTTTTAATATATATATATTTAAAATATAATTGTTTAAATGTAAAATTGTTTATACAATATATACCGTTTTAATTGTTTTTTCTAATTACAATATATGATCAACAAACCAACCAATCAACGCAAACATGCAAATACATAAACATAAAGTGTTTATTTAGTAAAATACGAAAAACAAAATAATAAAAACCACCTAAGTATGATTAAGAGGAATTTGGTCATGCATGTGTCTATGAAAGACAAGAATCATAATACTAGAAGCTGCACCCTGCTGCTCCATCAACCATCGTACCATATCCTCCACCCACTCTAGCCAAGCAACATGCTCATGTAATGCGACATTGTCAACATGATGAAGTCTAGGTTGTTGAACGACATGGTATTGTGGCTGTGGTGGCTGCTCCAGAAGCGGATGCTCTGGCGGTGGCTGCTTCAAAAGTGGATAATCTGGCGATGGCTGGTATGGCTGCGGCTCGTCTGGCTGTGGCAGTGGCGACTCCCAAACATGTTGCCAATCTAAGGAGAGCCGTAAAAAATGCATGGGAATCTTTGTGGTAATCAACATGAGGATGATTGTGTTACACCCTCTAGCAACTGTCCCATTCACCCATTCATCAACACAAGAGAACCTAAAACAACATATGGTTAGACTTTTATAAAACTAACGACGAATAGATGAATAAATATTATACCTAATAAGTTTCATAAACACACATATTGTTAAAAGACTTCTTACCGAAGTTGTTGTTCCCAATCGACACCATTAAACTTTTAATACGACTTAAAATTGTGTAACAAAGAAACATAATCTAGAGAAATTTAATGAATGAAGAAAATGAATGTTATACGGTTCCTTATATAGTAGTCATTCGCACACAAACCGATGAATTTAACGTCTTGTCAAATGATTTGTGCGCAAATCGATGAATATAACGTCATGTCAAATAATTGGCACGTGAATCAAAGAAATCTTAAGTCGAAAAAAATAATTGTTCTAATACGACTCGTATATGGTCATACGAGTCCTGTAAGTATTTGTATCCCATCATACGAGTTATCAAACTCATTGAATGATGGATTTAATATGACTCATATAAGCCCATACAATCCGTATCATGTTTGTCACCAGGGGCTTACCCATGTATATTGGTTGGAGGGGGGGAGGTGTTCCTCTTGATTTTTTTTCTCAATAATATATATATATATATTAAAATCCTGGTATACCCCTTAATATTTTGCAATTGTCTCATTGAATTTGCATAATCAGACTTGTGATAAAAACTTAAGAGATACTTGTACTTGTTTTTTAGATAAAAAGTCACTTCAAAATTTCCAAAGATGTTTTTGATATAATTTAAAAAATAAAACATCGTAGAGAACAACTAGGTCTGATAATCTTGACCAATAACAAGAAGAGTAACTTAAAAATTATGTGAATATATATTTAAACGAATAATAATGACTAATAAGATATTTGATGAGAAAACTTACTAAAAATTATTCAATTAAACTATTTGTTAGTTACAATTCATTTTAATTTAAACGAAATCGATCTTTTTTAAAATGACTCATTTAAACCCAAACTGATTTTGTATAAAACTCACCCTAACCTGCGCTCGTTCTAATCTATTACCCAACACATCCCATCCCACCTATTTTGCTAGACATAAGGATAACTTTAGATGTATTGTATTTTTATTATGATTTTATATATGACATTTAGTTTGATCGTCTTTTTTAACATGACCTGATCCGATTCGTCCTAACTTGATCTAAACAAAAGAGAAAAAAATTATTATATACCTAACCTTAAACAGTTTTGAAAAATTGTCGCCTCCTATGACAAAATTTTCAGATACCGCCATTGTTTGTCACATATCCTAATTGGATGATACCATTATTTGCCAGAATACTCACGAATACAACTCGTATAGGCTTTATAAAGGTTGTATATTGAGTGTTAAAAGATCCAAATAAGAGTCCATTTAACAAATGAAATATGACTTGTATAGATGTTATACAAGTCATATCAATGATATCACTTAACAAGTCATATCAATGTATACACACATACAAATTAACTCACTTGAAATTTAGTTACAAAAGAATTTATACATACACATAAATATTCATTTTTAATATTCGCACATGACACCTAATATTTTATATATGACTCTACGTGTATGTTCATACGAGTAGTAATGTCGTATAAATAGTATCAATGAATCATGTCACCTTCTTTTAAATGTCCATCTTTTATGATGAAAACTGTCGCAATTAATTTATCAAACAATTATTACAATAATAAAATTATAAAAGGCGTAAAAAAAGTCTGCTCTATATCGATTGGAGCATCTTTTTAGCCTTTAGCATCGTAGCATTAGCATCACACTCCTCTTCTCTCTCTCTTTCTCTCTCACGCCTACACACAATCCCACGATCATTTCTGGGTTTTGAGAAAAAAAAAATTGAATCTTTTCTAAAAAGATTTGTACTTTAATTTCCATTGAATGTATGATGAGAAACCCTGAAGTTGGGTTTTCTGGAATGGAATCTGTGTTCTCAGGTTTGTAATTTCGTCTCCTTTTTTGCATTTTAAATTCATATAAATGCTTCGTATTTACTCATAATGCATGATTGAAAGTATGGTCTGTTCTTCGTTCTATAATGTTTAGTTGTTTTCCCCTTGATTTTCAAGATTTTTGTGTTTTAATTCTTGAAATGTAGCTACAATATGAACAGCATTTTAAGTTATTTTTGTTTTTACTATTTTTTTTTTGTATTTAATGCTTCTTTTTTTTATTTTGCTGGTGATGCATGCTATGTTCTTCATTATTTGGGGCTTACTTTACATGTTTGATATTTTCCCTTTCATTTTCAAGTCTTTTTTGTTTAATTCTTTGAAATGTAGGTTAAAAATAGCGGTATTTTGGTGATATTTGTGGGTGTGTGTTTTTTTTATTTTTTATTTTTTTATTAATCAATAGAATGTCTAGGGTTCCTCTATGATCACCCCACTCAATCCAAATAGACAATTTGACCCATTATTTTCTTACCTAGGAGGCTAGGATTCTCCATAAAAATATTTCTGTGTTAATTATTTTTTACTAACCAAGGGCTTCTAGCCTAATGGTTACCTCCTTGACTTCCTTATGGGAGGTATTGGGTTCGAATCCGGGCTGAGGCATATTTGCTGAAGCAAGGTCAGGGGGTTTACCCAGTTGTGGGGTTCCTCCTGGGGTGGGCTCGGGCATACGCCCCAGAGCGTAAAACCCGAGGGGACGGTTGAAATCCCGTCTTGGGTGTCGTTGTACCAAGCCGTTCAAAAAAAAATAATTTTTACTATTTTATCATCAAAGTTTGTGATCTGTGTTGTTTAATGTGAACATTAATGGGCTGTCTAATTTCTTATGAAATACTAGAATTTATAACAATTTTGAAATGGAAAAGTATTATCTATATACACACACACTACGTTGACAAATTGACCTTTTTATTTTATTTTCTATTAAATCAGAAAGGCAATATATCAAATGAAATGTCACAGTTGAGTTTAAAGATTCCCTCTCTAAGATGAAGTTAGCAAATAATACGATTCGTGTATATATAACAAATCACTTGAAAATTAAAAACACACAGTTTGACTTAATTTGGTTGTCCATATCGAATGAGGTTGAATCATATCATTTTTTTTTATCTGTTTTTTACAATATTACGTAATAAACAAGTCTTGTGGACCCTGATGAGTAATGATTATCATCAATAATGGTTGTGGGCAATAAGGTAATTATAGAATTTAATTTTTTGAAAAATAAGGCAATGGTAGCAAGTTTATGGGGAATCTCTTGAAAAGATGATGATCTAACCAGTGAAGTTTGTTGTAGTTTCTTTGGATTTATGGCTCACTAGTTTTCCTATTTAACTAATAAATTTATCAGATTGACAACATTAATCTCCATTACATATAGGATTATTTGTTTGAACCTAGGATGACTACTATCAAATTAGTATGATCAGTTTATTAGTTTTTTTGGCATGAATTGTACAAAAACTAGTTTCCAATCATATCGGTACATATTAAACTCTAATAAGGGTAGACATATATGGCTTTGGCCTAATTTACTTCGTATAATGCGTGTATCTGATATGCCCATATACTTGTTGATTTGGAATGTAGGAATTTTGCTTAGATGCTTGGTTGTGGGATGGAGGGTGTATGGTTATGTGTTTATTCTTCCTTTACTTTGTATAATGTGTATGCCTGATATGCACATATGCTTGCTGGTTTGGAATGTAGGTTTTCTGCTTATATTCTAGTTTGCGGGATGGGGAGAGTATGGTTAGGTGTTTATTTCTGTTTAGTTAGTTGAATGTGTTTTTTGTGTATGTGGTTATGTGTGCTTATTTGCTCTTGATTAATGTATATGTAAAAAAACAACATATATATATATATATATTTATATTTATTTATTTATTTAAATAATAGCCAAAACTATGAGCTGAGGGACTCCTACGAAGCAGCCTCTTTACCTTTTCTAGGTTAGGGTAAGGTGTGTCTTTATCTATCCTTCCTTAACTTTGCTAATGGTGGGATATATTGAGTACGATGATGACGATGAAATATGGTTATAGTGATAGTTCTTTTCTCTTAAAAACTTCATATTACTTGAATCAGGAATAAACAAAATAGTTCATTCTTCAAGAAAGAAAAAAACAATGACATTTTAGGTAAAATTGGTTAATTCTTAAAATTTCAAAATTAGCTTATGTATATCTAAAATAAAGGCCTTTGACTTTTATAGTTATGGAGTTATTAAAGGAATTTATTTACCTTTTTGACCTTAATTGTTTGTTAGCCTTAAACTTAAAGTCTCTGTCTTTATTCTGAACATGACCACTTTATTTTTATGCATGTTAGTTTTAGCTATGCCAATTCTTACTTGCACTTGCCATCAAATTTTTGGGCACAATTCATTTCCCCCGTTGACTTTTTCCTGTATCTCATTATATGATGTCAAATAAGATGAAAGGTGAAAGATTGAACCTTCTTTACATCACTTAAATTGAAATTCTCCATTTTGCAGGATTTGTGCTTGATCCTGAAAAATGTAATCAGTTGAGCTTGGAAGAGAAAAGAAAACTTGTTCACCGAATCGCTCAATGGTCTGAAGATGCCCCAAAGATCCTTAGTTCATTGACCCGTAAAGAGCTACTTGAAATCATATGTGCAGAAATGGGAAAAGAAAGAAAATACAGTGGATTCACAAAACTTAGAATGATAGAACACCTTCTTAAACTTGTCTCGAAAAACACGAACAAACCAACAACTGGAGGCTCACTTGATTTTTCACCATCAAAGAAGCAAAAGCACGAGAGCCCGCTTGAACAACCTAGCAATAATAGTACTACATTTGAGAATGCTAAAAAAGACCAAACCAAGACTCGTGTTTGTCAAAATCTAGCATGTAAAGCAAGTATGTGGCCAAAAGATGCTTTCTGCAAGAGGTGTTCTTGTTGTATTTGTTATCAGTTTGATGATAATAAGGATCCTAGCTTATGGTTGACATGTGATTGGGATTCGGATTCTCGTGGTGAAGGTGATGAACCGTGTGGTCTGTCATGCCATTTAAATTGTGCTCTTAATCATCAGAGGGCTGGCATATCAACAAATGGTCACTATCCAAAGCTTGATGGTGGTTTCTATTGTGTTTCTTGTGGAAAGTTGAACCAATTAATGAGGTAATCATGCTCTTCTTTGCTAATGCAGAATTTGAATTACAAAGCCTTTTGCTTTTACAGGTCAAAGATGTTATTTTCCAAGTTCAAATTCGGTAAAGATTGTTGACAACTCAAAAGGCATTGTTTTATTCACAAAATATAGGGTGATTGGATTTAAACACTCCTAAATGTAACCGGTTGGCCAAAATACTCACAACTAAGAAAATGTTTGGTGACACTCCCAACTTTTAACACATTTTCCAATGGCATTCAATTTGGCACTTTTTTGATGACGTGTAATAGTATAATGGAGTGCCACCAAAACCTATGTTGAAAGTTGGGAGTCTACTAAACATTTCCTCAGTTGGAAGTATTGCCGACCGGCTCGGCCAACAGGTTAAAGTTGGGAGTATTTAAATCCAATAACTCTAAAATATATTATAAGTTGCAAAGTGATTTTTAGTTGCTCTTGAAAATGTAAAGTGTTGACATAAGTCTCCAAGATCAAAATTAATCTATTTGACATAAGTCTCTAAAAGGATATTTTTAAACTTTTCTGGAAATATTATAGAAAGGACAGTGTCTTCATGTTTAAAATCAATCTGTTTGACCTCAAAAGTCAACTATTTTCAGGACCTGGAGAAAGCAGCTGGTTTTTGCTAATGAAGCCAGAAGAGTTGATGCATTGTGCCTGCGTGTGTCTCTAAGCAACAAGATTCTTGAAGGGACTGTGAATTATCAGAAACTGTTGAAAATTGTTGAATCTGCAGCAAAGATTCTTGAAACTGAGGTTGGACCCATTGGTTTAGCATCAGTGAAAATGGACCGTCGGCTTGTTAACCGGCTTTCGTGTAGCACTGCGGTTCAAAAACTCTGCACTTCTGCCATTGAAGCTTTTGATTCTTCATTCTCCAATTCAAGTTTAAACCATTTCCAACCAAACAGACTTCCAAGTACGTATGTTGTTGCATCTTTAAGCAATTATTCCAAGAGTTAATTACACATATGATCTCTATGGTCTAGAAAAAGCAACAGGTTTGGGTATTAAGGTTTTAAAAGTATCAAGTCTGGTGTTTGTGCTTTTAATTTTGCAATGAATTTCGGCATTAAGGCTAACTTTCATTAAATTAGGATAAAATGACCAAAATACCCTTTGACTATTCACCCTTTGCTCTAACTATTCAGAAGTTCAAAGGGTATTTTGGTCATTTCATATAGTTAAACGTCAAAGCTAATGGAAAGCGTTGAATGCCAAAACCTATAACTTTACCCATATCATATGAACCATCTATGTAATCAACAATTTATCTGATTTTGAATATTAATGTAAAAATAATCACTTTAAAGTACAATAAGTTATAGTTGTCAAAGGCACAAGGCGTACTTAAGGCGTCTAAGCCGGGCCCAGAGCCTAGGCGTAAGGCGCAAAAAAAACGGGGGCTTTTTTAAACTAGGCGCTTAGTATTAAGTTACCATTTTTAGAAGTTTGACATTTTTATGTTTAAAAATTTATAAAAAAATATATAAAGTCTAACTATAAAACAATTAATAATCTAGTTATATAGAGTTTTTAACATATAAAACCTTTTTATGGTTGTCTTAGATTGGGCTTATGGTTGGATTTTTTTGAACTTTGCCGAATAATCCAAAATTTTGCCGGAATCTAGCCGGAAAGTCACCGGAGGGCGCCTAGGCTACCATCAAGCGCCTTTCATGCGCCTGGCTTTTTTTTTGGGGCCTAGGCGAGCGCTCGAGGGCTTTTGACAACTATGCAATAAGTTATTTTAGTCTTCCTCTTATGTACTAACTAATAACCAGTATCAAATAGATGATTGAGGTTGTTATACACTAGATAGTCAGAAGAGTGTCTTGGTTTGTGGTGGATTTTATATAACTGATGTCATGTGAAACATTTCAAACACAAGTTAGATTCTACATCTTAGCTAAATTAAGGTTGTTATATCGTCAGCGTGTCGGATTTCATTTGAAGAAACGACTCCAACATCAGTAACAATCGTCCTAGATTATGAACCACATTTATTCGAAGATTTCTTCGGCTGCAGAATCTGGCACCGAATGTCAACTCTAAAAACATATCCAAAAGAAGCAACATACATTGTCCTAAACTCAGAAAAAAGATTCAAACTCACGAATCTTGATCCATCAACCGAGTATTCTTGCCTGGTTTCTTTCTTCAGCAACAAGAAAGTCCTAGGATTTTGGGAGTCAAAGTGGTCAACAAGAAAGATGATAGAAGTCAATGCTAACACACAAACAGATTCCACGACGGATTTTCCTTGTACTCCTTGCAAATCGGACGGTACAACTAAAGTAGGTGAAGCGAAGAAGAACGAGTATGAATATGCTGTGGGTGTGATTAGGAGGTTAGAGCATGATGGACACTTGAGTAAAGATTTTAGAGTGAAGTTTCTTACATGGTTTAGTTTGAAAGCTACAATGCAGCAAAGAAGAATTGTGAGTGTTTTTGTGGATGCTTTGATTGATGATCCCCCTAGTTTGGCTGAGCAGCTTCTTCATACATTTACCGACGAAATTTGTGGTCGCTAAGTGAAGATTCGTGCACACATGGTTTTAGATCAGTTTTTGGTGTTTTTTTTTTCAAAAAAAAAAAAAAATTTGGTTAGTTGTGTTTCCTTGTTAGTACTTGAATTCATCTGGGAAAATGTATAGCTAACTATTAAGATCTATTTGTTTGTCTATTTAGGAGCTATATATTTTTGTTTATGATTATGAAAACATTTGCTTTTGTTTCAAGTGGATATCTAATTGAGTTTACACTTGTAATATGATTCAGTGACTATAAGCTATATATGTTTTGTTGTTATGGTTATTTTGCAGATTATGTGAGTATTGTTGTATGAATGTTTGTAAGTTAAGGTTTTGATACAGTAAAAGGTGTAGTTTTAACCTTTTGATTAAAGTTACATAGGTAAGTTTTGCTTACATCTTGTGTTTTTCAGGCGTTACAAATAGTCATGTTATGAGTGACATTTCTTGCAAAATGACGTTTGAACGGGTTAAAAGGAAGTCATTCCTCATATTCTTGGCATGTCATTTTCAGGTCAGTTGAAGAATGTGATCTGACATCAGCTGATGTCAGCAAGCTTCCCTAGATTGAAAGTTCATCTTTGTAAGTTGTGATTGCTTGAACTTAAGAGTGAGTGTACACTCTTGAAAGTTCATTTAATAATATTTGATTGAAATTGAGCTTACTCTAATTCAACTTAGCATCATATGATTAGCTGATGTTATTCAAAAAAGTTGCCTTCAATGTAATATGTCTACCCCAAAATCTTTCATTGGTAAAAATATTTTATATGATGAACAATCTTTGTTTTCAGAGACAATGGTCTCTTCTGAAAGGTTTGTTTTCATCTTTACCCCAGACGTTAATTAAAAGTGAGATTTTACTGGGTATGTATGTTTGTTTGTAGTCGTTTTGTTTTCATCGAGGTGCGGCTCAACCTTTATGCGAGTCCAAGGGAAATAAAATATTAAGGCATTTTCTTAAATTTTTGATATAAACTTTTATTCTTGAACAAAGCTTCAAATGAACTATAAAATAAACTAAAAAGCCTATAGTTGGAGAAGTTATAATATAAGAATATTTTTTTGTATCCTTACTTGGAACATTTTAGACATCAAACAGACAACAGGTATTACTAGACCGTATTTTTAAACTACATATTTTGAACGACTTGGTATGACGACATCCAAGACGAGATTTCAGCCGTCCTCTCATATTTAACGCTCCGGGTCATATGCCTGAGCCCACCTCAGGAGAAACCTTACAACTGTGCAAACTCCCTGACCTTGCCTCAGCAAATATGTCTCAGCCCGTATTCAAATCCAATACCTCTCATAGAGAAGTTAAGGGGATAACCATTAGGCTACCAACCTTTTGTTATTTTTAAACTACATCAAGTAAAAAAAAAGGTTTGAAATTGGAGGCCCCAAGAGAGGCCATGTTTTTATTCCAACAATCACCCATCTTAGATAACGTGCTGCTGTTGATAATCATTTGATCATTTTGGTGTTTCATACTCTATTTGTTGCGGTATGGCTTGATGTTAGCAAATATGGAGTATATTATGTAGACATATATCCATATTACTAATGGGGTGTCCACGTGATGCAGTGAGAAACACATCATACTAAAACACTTGTAAAATGTTACTTTGTATACTTGGGTGGTTGATAGGGTTAAACAAGAATGCTAAGAAGAAGGGAATTGGTTAACTTCTTGATAAACTCCAGATCCATGCATAACTTCATTAAATAAAGAATTAAGTTACATAATAAACCCTTAAGAAAACATAATTAACCATGCTAACCCTATCTATTAAAACGAACGTAACAATACTCCCCCTTCACTTCTTTTTTAACCTCAAAAAGAACCACCAACCCATTCCGCAAGGTCTGGAAAACGAAGCTTCATATCATCTAAGAATTCCCAAGTGGCTTCCTATTGAGACTGACCTTCCCAATGAACCAAAACCTTCATAGCGGCCCTGCTTCCTCTTTTAACCATCTTACGATCCAACACCCTCAGTGGCTTCAATCGAAAACGTACATCTTCTGTGAGGGGTATGATTTTACCCGACGGACCTACTGCCGGTTTCAACAGTGAGACATGGAACACTGGGTGTATTTGGGACTCGTTCGGTAGATCCAACTTATAAGCCACCTTGCCAACCTTATCGAAATCAAAAACGGCCCAAAGTATTTCGGTGTCAACTTAGAATGCTTATGAACCCTTAAGGAAGATTGCATGTATGGCTGTAACTTGAGATAAACCCATGTACCCTTCTCATATTCTCTATCGGTTCGCCTTTTATCTGCATGCTGCTTCATCCGGTTTTGGGCCCGAAGCAAGGACTGTTTCAAGACGGCAGTAGTAGCTTCCCTATCCCTCATTACCTCGTCTACCTCCTTGTCACTCGAATCCTTGGGAAGGTAGGGGATATGCAACGGCGGTGGGAACCCATATAAGGCCTCGAAAGGTGTCATCCCCAACGATGAGTGAAAGGTGGTGTTGTACCACCATTCTTCCAGTGAAACCCACTTCCACGTATGCGGCCTATCCATAACCATGCAACGTAAATAGCATTCCAAGCACCTGTTACCACATCCGTCTGGCCGTCAGTTTGCGCGTGATACGCTGTTGATAACTTGGATTCCACCCCTTGTAAGCTCATAAACTCCTTCCAAAAAGAGCTCAGAAAGATGGGGTCTTGGTCCGAAATAATTGAAGCCGGGCATCCATGTAACCTGTAGATGTTGTCCAAGAACACTTCAGCCACATCTCTTACTGAAAACGGGTGTCCCAATACCATGAAATGACTGTACTTAGACAGCTGATCAACCACCACAAAAATTGTATCCTTCCCTTTTACCTTAGGTAACCCCCCAATGAAGTCCATGGAGATATCTGAGAAGATAGCGTCCGGAATGGGAAGGGGCTGTAATAACCCCAGTGCGGCTATGTTTTCATGCTTGGCTCGGCTGCACACGTCACATTTCCTCACTGCTTCCCGCACCCTCTTTGCGATACCCTTCCAATAAAACATCCCCTTGATTCGTTGGACCGTGGCTGTAACCCCTGAGTGCCCCCTATGGGTGACTCGTGACACAACTTCACAATCTTCATTTGTAGGTCTTCATCTTGGCCTACTACCATCTTGTGGCGCCTTGACACCCACTTGCCATTCCATTGTAACTTAGGGAGGGGTTCCCTGTTTTTTAACTTATTTATCATGGCTTGTACCTGTTCATCCTGATGCTGGCTTTCGATCACTTGCTGGAGGAGTAGGGGTTCAATCTGGGAAAACGACAGTGGTGAATAAAGTTGCCCCTTGGACTCGAGAAAGGGCATCTGCCGCCACATTCTCCCTTCCTTGCTTGTATTCTATCGTGTAATCATAACCCATCAACTTGGCCAACCATTTGTGTTGGAGGGGGGTGGTGACCTTCTACGTGAGGAGGTGTTTCAAAGTCCTTTGGTCTGTGCGAATAATAAAGTGGGCTGGAATGAGGTAGTAGTGCCATTGCTTGACCGCCATAAGGATTGCTAACAGTTCTTTTTCGTACACCGAGAGGGCTTGTTGTTTTGCTGAGAGAGCCTTACTAATGAAAGCAATCGGGTGGTGCTCCTGCATCAATACCGCACCCAAGCCACAGGCCGACGCATCAGTTTCCACCACGAAGGTCTTGTTAAAGTCGGGGAGAGCCAAGACCGGAGCTGATGATAGGGCGGCCTTAAGCCGGTCGAATGCATCCTGGGGCCCTTCCCTGTGACAATTGTATTCGAGAATTACGTCATTAATGACGAAATCACATGTGGTCATGCTTGAAGTCCACGTTGGTTTGATGATTTTGATTATTCCATGTTGATAATATGCGAAAAATGGTATTAGTAGATCATAAAGAAACATCCATCACCTAATGCTTATTTAAATAGATGACCAACTGAGTTCATGTTTAGAATCATAACTCGAAAATGAAGAGAATGAGTGGAAGCGAAATTTCGAAACGAGACTCCGATTTCAAGATACACTGAGTCGAATATAACATTAAATAAGAGGTCAAATATTTTTAACTCTTTAGGTCTTGAGATTATGACCATTGGAAAGAGCTCGAAAAATCATGAGCGTAGGCGAAAACCGTGTGCAAAACGGAGTTCGTATGCTCTCGGAATCGCGAAAACAAAATCTGGTCTAACTAAGGCGGCGGAGGTACGCGAAGCCATCCTTAGCGGTACGCGACGGAAGCAGCAGGCATAAATATCTGATTTTTTTGGATCAGATCTCATTTTTAACGAATATCTTCGACTTCCAGATGATCAAACCTTCAATTTCAGCTCTTAAACTCCATTTTGAAGGTGTTTAAACCCACGGATCGCATCAAGGAACATATCTACAAGTCCCAATCATCATATCTGCCCGAGAAATCCGTCAGATTAGGTAACGGTTCGTTTTTAATCTTCTAGATTGATTTTTATTGGTTAAATCTTGTTCTTGAACGTAATGAGATAGTTAGGGTTGTTGATTATTGCCTAGATGATGGCTAGGAATGATTATAAACAAATAACACGATGTTTTAACGGGTAAATCCTTGTTTTGAGCCGTTGTAATGCCCAGTTTTCATGAAACTATATCTTAGATTAAAATGGTTTAAACCATTTGAGTGTAACAATGATTGTGATTGTCTTGATCATTTATTGAAATGCTAGGTTTCATGGAAGTATTTCAAACTAATGATAAACATACAGATAATCACCGGGATAACGATATGATGTTTATGATAACAGTCAGATTAGTACATTGAGTATGGTTATTAAACCTATTTTAATATCATATTCTCATGTTTCATGATATCTAAATAATCAATAACAAGGATTGACTATTCCTAAGCCAGAAATTCATCTAGAAAGTGTTCTAGTGAAATAATCAACAACATCTATTTGATTAATCCGACAACGTTGTGACTAATTCAGTTAGTCATAAATTGTTATAGGAACCATAGAGGATTTCCTATCAGCTGAACATCCAGATCATCATCATCATCCTCATATAACAGTGAGACTCATAACCCCTTTTCTTTTAGTGTTCTGTTTCTAAACTCGGGGTGGAACATGTGGATATCTTTTCATAACATATTTTATCAATCATCGTGAAATCTTATATCAAAACATTTATCAAATACCATGAAATCTTATATCATTATCATGAGGAACGTCATGATAAACATTTATCAAATACCATGAAATCATACATCAGTATCATCAGAAAAATCATGGTAAACAATCATCAAACAAATATTTTATCAATGTATTAAAAACAAGAGTATCACTTGGGAGCTTTGGTTATGTGGAGGCTATTTGGGAACATTCTTATATGAACATCATTAACTTGTTATCAAGCCCTTGGTAGTACTGGTATGATCATATGCGGGAACTCAAGATTTTCTATTCTTACAGCGTTCCGGCGGGTAGCTGGACGTTGAAACTACGGCGTTTGGGGGTTGCCAAACGTTAGCATTATTCTTTAGGTTTGATGTTTGCATGCCTAGGTGGATTCAATTTCAAAGTACCTACTTGATCACTTGTGAATATTATATCATGAAAAATCAATGTTTGAATAATTATTTTTCAGTAAAAAAAAACCTATGAATCTCACTCAACTATTCGTAGTTGACTTTTATCTACATGTTTCAGGTAATGGGGAACGACAGCAAATCAATCTAGGTCAGGATCAACAGCAGAACTAGTTGTGACCTAGAAAGAAAACAAAAGCTTCGTATTGTATAATAGATATCTTATGATAAACTTGTTGTATAATATGTATGTATGTATGCTTGTTTAAATAAACTTAACTTTATGAAACTTAGTAATCACGGGTTGTTCTCCAACATTGGCACATGAACACATAGTCACGCGCCGTGGATTCCACACGCGGCGTGGGTTGTGACAGATGTGGTATCAGAGCCAAGGTTGTAGAGAATTAGGTTAACCCTAATGGATGACCTAGACTACAACTTAAGCGTCCCTTATGTGTTTATGTGATTTCTTACTTGAAACTCCTCATCCTTATCTTATACATCATGCTAAATCTATTGTTTGTCGTTCTGTCTATAGAATAGCCGGCAATAATCCCAACGATGAGACAGACCGTTTGGCAGCTGTCATCACTCAACAATTGATGCAAGTTTTGCCAACTCTAGTTACTCAACTAAACAAATCTTATCAAAACTCTCCTAATGGTTCTCAGTATCGTCCTACTCAAAATAATGGTGAGAATTCGAATAGCTTTACCTTTAAGCAATTCAACGATGCTAGGCCCAAAACTTTCTCTGGGGTAGAAGGTGCCACTGGACTCATTCAGTGGTTTGAATCGATTGAGGATACTTTGGACTACACTAACTGTCCAGATGATCAAAAAGTGAATGGCTGCAAGCACATTCCAACAGGGAGCCTTGACCTGGTGGAATGGTGAAAAGAAGAGTAGAGGTAGGGAAGCTGCCTTAAGCATGACTTGGACTGATTTCAAAGCTCTTTTGGTTACACAATTTTGTCCCAAGCATGAAATGAAAAATTTGGAGGATGAACTATACAGTCTAGTTCAAGTAGGTGGAAACAATCGCACCTATACTACCCTATTTCAAGAGCTCAGTATCTTGGTACCTCACATGGTTACTCCTGAATCTCGCCAAATCGACATGTACATTGGGGGATTACCACTACTTATCAGGAGTATGGTAATGGACAGTAAACCAGCAACTCTACAATCAGCAATACATCTATCTGCTGCCATTACCAATGAATTCGTGAAGGGTGGTCAACTTACCCGAACCGATGATGTTCTTCCTGTGGTTAAGGAAGAAAAGAAGCTAACAGAGCCATCTAAGAAGAAGCAGAGAACCAATAAAAGCTTTGCAATTTCATCAACCCCCTCTGCTTCCATAAATCGAGCACCGTCAGTTATAGACTCTACAACAAACTTCAGGAGATCATACACTAGACCCCACCCTCAATGTAACAAATGCAAGTATCATCATTCACTGGGTCAACAGTGCTGGAAATGTACAAAGTGTGGGAGATATGGTGATCTGGAGAACAGGTGTCGGTTCACTGGAAAAGTAGTCAATGCAGTTACGTCGATGGCCACACCAAAACCAGTTGGGCCAACGTGCTTTGAATGTGGAGCAACTGGTCATATCAGCAACAGATGTCCCAGACTTTCTAATAACAATCAAGGTCAAAATGTTCCAGCACGCGTGTTTTCTATGAATGCTCATGAAGCACGCGAAGAAACAACTGTTGTCACAGGTACGTTCACTATTAACGATCATTATGCTTCAGTTCTATTTGATACTGGTGCCGACAAGAGCTTTGTTTCAACATCAATCATACATCATTTGGGTAAATCAGTAGAAGTACTAGAACCCTCGTATACCATAGAAATAGCAAACGGTAAATTTATACATGTTAATTCTATCATTCGCGACTGTACATTGAAACTCAATGATCATGAATTCTCTATAAATTTGATCCCAATGAATTTGGGAAGCTTTGACATTGTTGTGGGCATGGATTGGTTATCTTCTAATCGTGCTGAAATCGTTTGCTCAAACAAGCTTGTACAAATTCTATTACCATCTGGGGTAACATTACGAGTCTATGGAGACAAGCCTTGTCGTACTCTCAAAATAGTATCGTGCATGAAGGCTCGAAGCTATCTTCATAAACAATATCCTGCTTTCCTGGCACATGTTGTGGCTAAGGAATCTTCTAAGAAAACTATTCAGGATATTCCTGTCATTCGTGATTTTCCTGAAGTATTCCCTGATGAACTACCTGGACTTCCACTAGTACGTCAAGTTGAATTCAGAATAGATCTTGTACCTGGGGCAAATCCTGTAGCTAAAGCACCTTATCGTCTTGCACCATCTGAGATGCAAGAACTCTCAAGCCAGCTGCAAGAGCTATTAGATAAAGGTTTCATTAGACCTAGTTATTCTCCCTGGGGTGCACCAGTTTTGTTCGTCAAAAAGAAAGATGGATCATTTAGAATGTGCATCAACTATCGTGAACTCAACAAGTTGACTATCAAGAATCGTTATCCATTACCAAGGATCGATGATTTATTTGATCAACTTCAAGGAGCTACTTATTTCTCTAAGATTGATCTTCGATCTGGTTATCATCCACTGAGAGTTCATGATGATGACATTCCCAAGACTGCTTTCAGAACACGGTATGGACACTATGAGTTTTTGGTTATGCCCTTCGGACTAACTAATGCACCAGCAGTGTTCATGGACCTTATGAACAGGGTGTGTAGACCCTATTTAGATCAATTTGTCATTGTCTTTATTGACGACATATTGATTTACTATAAGACTAAGAAGGATCATGAAACTCATCTCAGGCTAATTCTGGAACTTCTAAAGAACGAACAACTTTACCCCAAGTTCTCGAAGTGCGCGTTTTGGCTGAAAGAAGTTCAATTTTTAGGTCATGTTGTGGATCAGCAAGGTATTCATGTAGATCTAGCCAAAATTGAAGCTATAAAGGACTGGAAAGCACCAAAGACACCATCGGAAATTCGTTCTTTCCTAGGATTAACTGGATACTATCGGCGATTTATCGCAAATTTTTCCAAAATAGCTATCTGTAAGCCCCAAAATTCCCACACGTAAACACGTGTTTAAAAACATCAGATTTAGGTCCCAGAAAAATCCACATACATGTTTGGTTTACAAAACATGTTTACCACTTAAGACTTTCAAAAACTTACAACTTAAGGTTTTCAAAACATATGAACACATTACATACACCCCAATATGTAATTTACACCAATTTATATGTTTTACAAACGATAGTTCGATCCTTTCCTTCCGATCTCGAGCTCGCATCACCCACTTGTATCTATTTAAAACCTGAAAACACACCCAACAATCAAGTGTTAGTTCATAAGAACTAAGTGAGTTCACCCCGCTATAACCCCAAGTGTATTCCATAACACCATATGGAATACAATAATAATATTCCAAACACCATTTGGAAACATTATTCAACCCGAACACAAAACGATTTACTAACGGGTCGTTTTCACCCAAAACCCCTTAAATCTCCAATTCTTGCCCAAATGAATTATATTTATCCTTTGGAACCCCATCGAAGTTGAAATAATTCAATTTATGTCATTTTTAGACATACAGACGCAACATGGGCGTGTTCCGGAGGAACATGGCCATGTCAGAAAGTTTCCAGCATCAGATGTGCAGATATGACATGGGCGTGTTCCAGTGGAACATGGTCATGTCAAAACTGCTTCCATATACATATATTTTATTTGTTCTCCCCCCATCCGTTTTCACCAAGGATTTCAAATTGCACAACCACAACAATATATTCACCACATTAAATTCATATTCATAGCACGTTAAGACACCAATAAAGTGCTAGAACATGAAACCACCCAATAAAAGTCAAATTTCACACAATTCCCTTAAGACTTTCTTTTTCACCAAGGATTCTCAAGGTAGGTAATCACACCACTTGTGATTTACCTAAACTCCATAAATTCACCATGGGAAGGTCACACCACTTGTGATTCAACCCAACTCCAATCTCACACCACTTGTGAATTGTTTGACTATTTTCAGTCAAACTTCAAATAAGAAGTTCACACCCCTTGTGAATCATTCTTGTTTCACCACACCACTTTTTAAACTAACTCCATTTACAATAACTAAGCAAATATAACACCTATTGCATGTTATTGTCACACACCCAATATACAAACACCAATTCACCAATTTAATCACCAAACACCCAAAATCATACATACATCAATTATACACCAATTGATCACCATAACCTCTAAATACACACACACACACACCAATTATACACCAATTGGTCACTTATCAACAATAAGTCATGCACTAAAACAAACACCTAACACCCAACATGCATATTCCACATAATTGCATGTTGTTGACCAACACCAAGTCAACATACATTTTAACACATATAATCAATTATACACCAAACCCCAAATTCATATATCTACACACTAATATACATCCAATTTTATCACCATTTGACCAACAACTAAGTCAAATACTCCAATTGCCACTATATGTGGTATTATATACATATACTAACTTAACAACGCATATTCCTCATGCATTGCCAAGTTGAACACCAATTCAATCATATATACACCCATATGCACAATATGCACCAATTAAATCTCCAAACACCAAATCAAAACCAATTCATCAAATTCTAGCATATCAATGCATTTTCTACATACATTGATTTTATGCTACACACACCTAGTTTTCACCAATTAGTCAACTTTAACACCCCCATAACAACACTAATATGACTTATGGTTGCATAATTAGTGAGTAGGTGACTCACCTTAGCCGGTAGGAACACCATCAAAATCATCTTGTTCTTTCCCAAGCCTTTGACTTGTTCCTTGACTTTCACCACCACTACCTAGTTGTATTACACACATACAACTATATTCAATACAAGTAACTCATATTTATTTTTTTCCAACCTACTTGACCCGTTATCACCATTTCATCTAATTTACACCCAAATGATCCATTATCACCCAATTCACCATTTATGATTTTGTATATGCTTATTTCATACCACCAAAACTTAAAAACTCATTTTTAAGTTAAACACCTTAATTGGCATTTCATCAAACACCTCATATGCATATAATCATCTACTTATGATCATTGACCAATAACACTTCTATAAAACTCCATTTTGGTTTCTAAATGAACAAATCATCATTTTCACCAACAAACTACAAAAACCCCATAAAATCATCACACCCAACAATTTAACATCAAATTTAACCACCATGTTCATATACCCCCATGAACACCATGAACCCCCATTTATCAAGTTGCATCAACATGCAAGAAATGATCAAAATGTTGTTCCTAGATGATTATCACTATGAATAACAACATTTAAGACCCTCCAAACACCCAAATTTCGTATTTCACCATACCCCACTCATACCCCATGTGAGACCCACGAAATTTATACCAAAAACACCCAAAAATTCATACCTTGTTGTTGTATGATGCTAGAAGAGCTTCAATTCTTGGTTGTATAAACAATCCAGGCCTTCCAAGATCACCAAATCACTCATTCTTCACGTTTTAGGGTTTTTCTCCCCTTGCACCTCTCTTGAACGACACACACACACTTACACCTATAAAATGTGTATTTTGACCAAGTCAAGGCATAAATCCCCTCTTTAATTAAGTTTGGATAATTGGCACAAATGGTCCCTCAACCTTTATATTTAGTTAACCAATTCGACCAACTTAATCAAGTTAGTTACTAGTTAACTATAACACCTCAATTGTTGTTAAAACACCCATCAGTTAAAATATAACGATAATTATCCACCAATTATATTATATTTTAATATTTTCCCAAAATGGGTCGTTACACTATCCCACTTACTACTCTTACTCAAAAGGATCAACCATTCGTTTGGGGTGAAGCACAAGAAGATGCATTCCAATTGCTTAAACACAAGCTATGCAATTCTCCTATTCTTAATCTACCAGAAGGTAACAATGACTTCACAGTCTATTGCGATGCTTCTAACTTAGGTCTTGGTTGTGTGCAATGTTTTTAAAACCGGAACGGACGTCGGACATGTCTCTTTAGCGGTCAGCGGTCGAACCGGTCGGATCAGTCGGACCGGATTTAAGAGCCGGATAACATCAAAAATAATATATAAATATATAATTAAATAGATAAAAAACATCCATTTAAAGCTAACACAGTTTACAAGACGCTTGCAATAACTTTATTTTTTTGAACGTACGATTATTGCAATAAATAATCTTGAGCCATGAGCATACACCAATATAGATTAATAGTTTCAACTTTCAAGGAAACCTAAAATAATTAATGATTAAAGCATCTAAAGCTACACAATTTACAAGGCGGTTATTCACTTATTTGTATATCATCAACAAATTGAAAATCGAAGAAAACATAACAGACGAGTAGAGAATATCACCAGCGCCGAGATGCAGGAGAAGTAGTCGCCGGAGTAAGCGCCGACCGAAGAAGTATATCGCTAGCCAGGATTTCATAGGAGTCGCCACTAATCGCCGCCACTAGCTGTTGGTTGCCGCTGTTCTCAGGAGGAAAACGGGTTGCAGGGAGGCGGAGCTGCGGTGGAGATAGTAATATCCTCCACGGTTCAACCGGGTTTTAAAACGGTTTGGCGGTCTAACCGCCGGTTACTGGTCCAACCGGCCGGTTATCACAAAAACGGTTTTGAACGCAGAACCGGGCCGTTATAGCCTCCGAATCCCGATCCGACCAGTCCGACCGGCCGGTCCGGTCCGGGTTTGAAAACATTGGTTGTGTGTTAATGCAACGAGACAAAGTCATTGCTTATGCATCACGGCAAGTCAGGACTCATGAAAAGAATTATACGACACATGATCTTGAGTTAGGTGCTGTCATTATTGCTTTGAAAATTTGGAGACATTATCTTTATGGTACCAAATGTGTTATATACACTGACCATAAAAGTCTTCAACACATTTTTGATCAAAAGGAACTGAATATGAGACAAAGACGTTGGATAGAATTGCTCAATGATTACGACTGTGAAATCCGTTATCACCCAGGCAAAGCTAATGTTGTGGCAGATGCATTGAGTCAAAAAGAAAGAGTTAAACCTAGAAGAGTGCGTGCATTGGAGATGACAATTCAAACTAGTCTCATACCCCAAATTCGTGAAGCACAATGAGAGGCACTTGCTGAGACTCATGTCTCTAATGAAGCTTTACAAAGTTTAAGTCAACAATTTGAAACCAAACCAGATGGAGCATACTACTTCCTAAATCGAATATGGGTACCTTCATTTGGAGATCTAAGGAAAGTAATTATGGATGAAGCCCATAAATCTCAATATTCGATTCACCCAGGCGCGGACAAGATGTACCAAGATCTTCGTGAATTATATTGGTGGTCTGGAATGAAGAAAGATATTGCTACATATGTTAGTAAATGCCTCACATGTTTAAGAGTAAAAGTTGAACATCAAAGACCCTCTGGGTTATTACAACCATTGGAGATTCCGGTATGAAAATGGGAGCAAATCTCTATGGATTTCATAACCAAATTGCCTAAAACACCTAGGGGTCATGATGCAATTTGGGTTATTGTTGATCGATTGACTAAGTCAACACATTTCTTAGCCATTCGAGAAGACTATAACACGAACAGGTTAGCCAAACTTTATCTTGATGAAATTGTGAGCAGACACGGAGTGCCAATCTCAATTGTTTCTGATAGAGATAGCAGATTTACTTCAAGAGTCTGGCAAACATTTCAAAAGGCTTTGGGTTCACAAATTAATCTTATCACAGCTTACCATCCTCAAACTGATGGCCAAACTGAACGAACCATTCAAGTGGTAGAAGATATGTTAAGAAGTTGTGTTATTGATTTTGGTGGTAGCTGGGACACTTACCTTCCTCTTGTCGAATTTTCCTACAACAACAACTATCACACAAGTATCAAGTGTGCACCATTTGAAGCTTTGTATGGACGAAAATGTAGGTCTCCTGTTTGCTGGGCTGAAGTAGGTGAAAGCCAATTTACAGGTCCAGAACTAATACAAGAAACAACTGATAAAATTGTTGTTATACGAGACCGAATCAAAGCTGCACAGGATCGTCAAAAGAGCTACGCCGATACTCGAAGAAAACCTTTGGAATTTCAAATCGGAGACAAAGTTATGTTAAAAGTTTCTCCATGGAAAGGCATAGTCAGATTCGGGAAACAAGGTAAACTAGCATCTAGATATATTGGTCCTTTCAAAATCCTTGAAAGGATTGGACCAGTAGCATATCGATTGGAATTACCTTCTGAACTCAGCAATATACATGATGTATTTCATGTATGCAATCTTAAAAAGTGTTTATCAGACGAATCTCAAATCCTTCCTCTTGAAGAAATTCAAGTTGAAGATAAGCTTCAGTTTGTTGAAGAACCTATTGAGGTTATGGACCGAGAAGTCAAGAAACTAAAACGCAGTCGGATACCTATCCTGAAGATGAGATGGAATTCCAAGCGCGGGCCTGAGTTCACTTGGGAACGTGAGGATCATATGAAGGAAAAATATCCTCACTTGTTTTTATAAGAAGACAATTATGGACGAGCACAAATTGAATTTCGGGACGAAATTCAAATAACAGGGGGAGACTGTGACAATTGTATTCGAGAATTACGTCATTAAAGACGAAATCAAATGTGGTCATGCTTGAAGTCGACGTTGGTTTGATGATTTTGATTATTCCAGGTTGATAATATGCGAAAAATGGTATTAGTAGATCGTAAAGAAACATCCATCACCTAATGCTTATTTAAATAGATGACCAACTGAGTTCATGTTTAGAATCATAACTCAAAAATGAAGAGAATGAGTGGAAGCGAAATTTCGAAACGAGACTCCGATTTCAAGATACACTGAGTCGAATATAACGTTAAATAAGAGGTCAAATATTTTTAACTCTTTAGGTCTTTAGATTATGACCATTGGAAAGAGCTCGAAAAATCGTGAACGTAGGCAAAAACCGTGCGCAAAACGGAGTTCGTATGCTCCCGGAATCGCGAAAACAAAATCTGGTCTAACTAAGGCGGCGGAGGTACGCGAAGCCATCCTTAGCGGTACGCGACGGAAGCAGCAGGCATAAATATCTGATTTTTTTGGATCAGATCTCATTTTTAACGAATATCTTCGACTTCCAGATGATCAAACCTTCAATTTCAGCTCTTAAACTCCATTTTGAAGGTGTTTAAACCCACGGATCGCATCAAGGAACATATCTACAAGTCCCAATCATCATATCTGCCCGAGAAATCCGTCAGATTAGGTAACGGTTCGTTTTTAATCTTCTAGATTGATTTTTATTGGTTAAATCTTGTTCTTGAACGTAATGAGATAGTTGGGGTTGTTGATTATTGCCTAGATGATGGCTAGGAATGATTATAAACAAAGAACACGATGTTTTAACGGGTAAATCCTTGTTTTGAGCCGTTGTAATGCCCAGTTTTCATGAAACTATATCTTAGATTAAAGTGGTTTAAACCATTTGAGTGTAACAATGATTGTGATTGTCTTGATCATTTATTGAAATGCTAGGTTTCATGGAAGTATTTCAAACTAATGATAAACATACAGATAATCACCGGGATAACGATATGATGTTTATGATAACAGTCAGATTAGTACATTGAGTATGGTTATTAAACCTATTTTAATATCACATTCTCATGTTTCATGATATCTAAATTATCAATAACAAAGATTGACTATTCCTAAGCCAGAAATTCATCTAGAAAGTGTTCTAGTGAAATAATCAACAACATCTATTTGATTAATCCGACAACATTGTGACTAATTCAGTTAGTCATAAATTGTTATAGGAACCATAGAGGATTTCCTATCACCTGAACATCCAGATCATCATCATCCGCATATAACAGTGAGAGTCATAACTCCTTTTCTTTTAATGTTCTGTTTCTAAACTCGGGGTGGAACATGTGGATATCTTTTCATAACATATTTTATCAATCATCGTGAAATCTTATATCATTATCATGAGGAACGTCATGATAAACATTTATCAAATACCATGAAATCTTATATCATTATCATGAGGAACGTCATGATAAACATTTATCAAATACCATGAAATCATACATCAGTATCATCAAAAAAATCATGGTAAACAATCATCAAACAAATATTTTATCAATGTATTAAAAACAAGAGTATCACTTGGGAACTTTGGTTATGTGGAGGCTATTTGGGAACATTCTTATGTGAACATCATTAACTTGTTATCAAGCCCTTGGTAGTACTGGTATGATCATATAAGAGAACTCAAGATTCTCTATTCTTACAGCGTTCCGGTGGGTAGCTGGACGTTGAAACTACGGCGTTTGGGGGTTGCCAAACGTTAGCATTATTCTTTAGGTTTGATGTTTGCATGCCTAGGTGGATTCAATTTCAAAGTACCTACTTGATCACTTGTGAATATTATATCATGAAAAATCAATGTTTGAATAATTATTTTTCAGTAAAAAAAACCTATGAATCTCACTCAACTATTCGTAGTTGACTTTTATCTTCATGTTTCAGGTAATGGGGAACGACAGCAAATCAATCAAGGTCAGGATCAACAGCAGAACTAGTTGTGACCTAGAAAGAAAACAAAATCTTTGTATTATATAATAGATATCTTATGATAAACTTGTTGTATAATATGTATGTATGTATGCTTGTTTAAATAAACTTAACTTTATGAAACTTAGTAATCACGGGTTGTTCTCCAACATTGGCACATGAACACATAGTCACGCGCCGTGGATTCCGCACGCGGCGTGGGTTGTGACATCCCCCCAGCCGAACACATCCTTTTTTAACAATTCTGTGAGAGGCTTTGCAAGGCCGAATTACCTTATGAACCTCCTATAATACCCGGTTAGCCCCAAGAACCCCGTTAGTTATTTCAAGGTTTTCGGGGTTGGCCACTGTTGGATCGCCTCTATCTTACCTGGATCGGTTGTCACCCCCGCGACCGATATCACATGGCCTAGATACTCAACAACTTGCCCCCCAAAAACACATTTGGATTCCTTCGTGAACAGGTGGTGTTTCCTCATGGTTTCTAACACTCGTCTTAAGTGTTGTTCGTGTTGGCCCTCGTCTTGGCTATAAACCAAGATGTCATCAAAAAAAACAAGTACCCCCTTCAGCAGCATTGTTTTTAAAACTTAATTCATCCGGGCTTGGAACGTTGCAGGCGCGTTTGTGAGGTCGAATGGCATGACAAGGAACTCAAAGTACCCGTCATGTGTGCGGAAGGTTGTCTTGTGTACGTCCTCCGGTGCCATACGTACTTGATGATAACCAGCTTGTAGATCCAGCTTAGAAAAAACTGAGGCTCCCCCTAGTTCATCCAATAGCTCCTCAATCAAAGGGATGGGGAACTTATCCTTAACAGTGGCTTCGTTGAGGCGGCGATAATCCATACACATTCGCCATTGCCCATCCTTCTTTTTAACCAACACCACCGAGGCCGCAAAAGAGATGTGACTATTTTGGATAACCCCCGTGTCTAAGAGTTCCGAGTGGTACGTTCGATCCCATCTTTTTGGATGGCGGGGTAGCGGTAAGGCTTTTGGCTGATCGGGGCGGTGCCTTCCTTTAGGTTTATGCGGTGGTCGAGTTCTCTTTCTGGTGGCAGTTCCTTGGGTACTTCGAACACATCCTGGAAATCTTGGATCAGTGCTTTCCACCTTTGGTGATGACTTGCCTTCTGACCCTCGGTTACTATCTTGGATTTGTGCATGGGTCCAGCTCCTTACTGGCTAATTGAAGGCTATACATATGAACGCCCCCTTTTTTTGCTTCTGGCTGCTATAGTCAATGCACACATGGTTGCTTTGTTGGTATAGATGCCCCTTAGTTCACATCGTTTCCCGTCGACCGTGAACTGCATGGTCATCTTCTAGAAATTCCATAAGATGTCTTGTAGAGGTAGGAGCCATTGCACTCCCAGTATCATATCATAATTATCTAAAGGAATCATGAGAACTTCAGTCGTGAACCACCTGCCCTGCATGGTCCATTGGAACCCCGTGCATAATTGAGTTGCGGTCAATTGTTTACCATCTGCGATGCTTACATGGATCGGGTGGATGTCGCTGACCGGGCACTGTAATTTCTTTGCAAGCCGCATGTCAATGAAGTTGTGTGTTGAACCAGAATCGATCAAGATGTGGAGCTTTCGTGTGCCCATAGACCCCTTGACACGCATGGTTGAGTATGAGGGTAAGCTGGTAAGGGCATGTATGGATATAAGGTGTTCTTCTTCTTCTTCTTCTTCTTCTTCTTCTTCCACCGGTTCCAACTCCTCCTGTTCATCCGCATCCTCAACTTCAATCAAGAACAGTTGCTTTCGACTACATTTGTGACCCGAAACAAACTTCTCGGTGCACGAGAAACACTCACCCTTTGACCTCTTTAGTTCTAGTTCCTTACTCGATAGACGGCGTGGGGTGTTGGTGTAGGGTTTGGGTGGGAACGAGTTGGGTGGTTTAGGTGGAGTGGGTAGGATTGGTAGTTTGGTGGCGTTGGTGGGTGGTGTAATGCGTCTATGGTCATGGATAGGTCGTGGGTAGGAAGGTCCCCCTTTCTCGGGTTTCCATTTGGTTTCCAACGGGCGATGGTTAGTGTCTTGAATTTTGGCTAGGCCATAGGCTTCGTGTAGGGTTTTAGGTTTGAACATCTTAACGAGTCCACGTATTTCCGGTTTGAGGGCTTTAAGGTAGAGGCTAACAACTTGGGTTTCGCTTAGGGTGACTTTGTTTAAGAGGGCATAAAAAGAGGTGTTGAGGGTGTGTAGGTCATCCGTCTGTGTAAGGGATGCTATTTCTTCCATTGGGTCTTCAAACATTGCGTTTGAGAACCTAGCCGAGATGGCACGAACGTAGTCCGTCCATGTAAGTTCCACCACTATCGCTCCCTCGTCTTCATGAAAGCTTGATGCCATTGGATGGCGTCGCCTTCCAGATGAATAATCGCATACCTTTGTTTCATATCATCCGGTGTCTCATCAATGGCAAAAAAGTGTTCACATCGATAAATCCAAGCCTCTACGCCCTCCCCCGAGAATCTGGGAAACTCAACCTTGCCTATCCGCATGGGTCGATTGCCTCCTTGTGAGTCATCATGAAACAGGTTCGAGCCATATCCTCCCCCACCCGAACTGCTATGATTAGCACTGCACGAGTTTGAATAATCTTTTAAGGCTCACAAGATATCCTCCTGTTGCTTCAGAGAATGCTCTTGTTGCTTCATTGCTTGTTCCTGTTGATTCATCAGAGACGCTAGGGTGGCTTGTAGGTCGGATATGGCCCTGCCATGATCCTTGAGAGTCGTCTCCAATTCTTGGTTGCGTGTGGTGGTCATGGTCGCCGATCAAGTCCGAAGATGGATCAGAAAGCTCTGATACCCTTGATAGGGTTAAACAAGAATGCTAAGAAGAAGGGAATTGGTTAACTTCTGGATAAACTCCAGATCCATGCATAACTTCATTAAATAAAGAATTAAGTTACATAATAAACCCTTAAGAAAACATAATTAACCATGCTAACCCTATCTATTACAACGAACGCAACAGTGGTTGTCATTGATCGTACCCTAGCGAGATCCCATTCGTAGCTTAGTCTATGCGATAGTGGTTTGCTATTTATTGAAGCGGCGATTGGCTCAGACAAATCATGAAGGAACAAAGGGTAAGGATGGGTAAACTTTTTTTATAGGGTTTTGTGAGTTTTAAATCATCTTTCGCCTATGTTTAAATGATAAATGGATTCTTTGTGACACCCAAACTTTTATACACGTTTACACGTGTCTACATAAGTCCTGCTTAACTTTTAATACAGAACCACCACAAAGTTTTTCATTTGGAAGAGTGAACTTTTAACACCTATGTTAACAAACTTAATATAACATCCATGTATTAACAATACACAGTGTGTTTAAGTTTACAATCACCAAAATTTAATATAACGCTTTATTCATCCTCAAAACAAGTCCGATCATAACTCCGAAGCATACCTATCTCTATAGCAAATGTTACATATAATTTTGCTATTAGTTCATTTGAACTAAGTAAGAACATCCACATATACTTAATAAAAAAATTCTATATAAATTTTTCAATCCAATTAAACCTGATTAATCCATAGTCCATTCTTCATCTCCCGACTAGCGGTTAGCGATTTTACAACACTGGATAGGCTATAAGCTCTAAAACCCAATTGGATAAAAGTGACATTTCACAAAGTTTAGAGATAGATTATAAAAGTTTTAAGAGTTAAACATAAAATTTTGATATTTAGTGTATGAATAAAGTTTAAACTATAAAAACCCGAAAATGTTAAAAATACATTTTATAAAGTTCAAGAATTAAAAATAAAAAGTTTTAAGAGTTGTACGGTTAGAATAATCTTTTCTTTCTGTTATAATAAACAAAAATCTTTTGTCACATGTCAAATTTTCATGTTTATATTGCCACTTGTCACTTTTATATCGTCATACTCAATCCTCTCTTATTAATTATACTAGATTATTAACCTGTGTGTTACACGGATTAAATTTAAATATTATATAATTAATAATGAAAATATGATAATAATTAAAAATTGTATTGACAATATAAATAATGTTTAATCTTCTTGATTTGTAATAATTAAGATCTCTAAACAAACCGATGTTAAAAAATTAAGCTCGTTAATGTTGAAAACTAATTAATTCAAGTTAAGAAGATAATGTAATATTTTTGTAATTATTAAAATTTAATAACCTAACTTGAAAATATAGTGAAACATAAAACACCGAAAATATAACTTTTATTATTATCTTTGCTTTTGGTTTATATATCGCTTTTTTAAAAATACTTGTTTGATATAAAACTTTTATTTTCAAAAAATAACGATTTGAAATATTTCTTATTTTTAATAAATTTTGATTTTTGGAAAAAAGTTATATTTCATAAACTTTTTAAAGTTTTTTCTTTGATAAAATGATTTGATTTTCAATTTATTGAAAAACTATTTAATTTGTAAAAGATAAATAATATCATAGATTATTATTAATATAATTATATTTAATTTAATTATAGAGAAAATTATGTAAAAACATTGAAATGTGACAAATGGCAATATGGTCTTAAAATGTGATAAGTGACAAATGAATATCTTTTTTTATTATAAAAGTAAGATAAGATAAGATAAGATTATATTATCTTTTCTAATAAATAATTATAATATTAATGAGTAATAATATCATATGTATTTTTCTTGCTAGAAAATAGTTTTTGATAAATTAATAATCAATTTTTTATTAAAAACACACTTTAAAAGAATTTTATAAAATATGAAATTTTCTAAAATTATTTTTTTTAAAAAAAATAAGAAATATTAATTGAATTGGTATTTTAAGTAAATAAAAGTTTTATAAAAACAATTTTAAAAAATAATAAAATAAATTATAAATCATACTTTTTAAATAATGGAATTTTTAGAAACAAATGATGTTTCTTATAACGAAATGTTTAAAAAGTAATTATTTTAAAATCAAAAGTTATAAAAATGATAAGAAAAATTACATTTTTAGTTATTTCTGATTTATGATATTTTCAAATTGAGTCAATTAACTTTAATAATTATATAAATTGTACATCATTTATTTGATTTGTAACAATTAGTTTTAGATAGAAAAGTAAGTGAAGTTTTTAACATCATTTATTTTAATATCTTTATATTGTTACAAATTAAAAAAAGTCAAGTATCATTTCATTAGTTATTGAAAATTTTAAGTGTTGTTTATCACTTAAAATAGTTATTAATATGTAATTTAATTAATTTATATCAAAATATTATTTTATAATTTTTAATTTTTATTACTATTTATTTAATATTTTATATTTAGTCCGTGTAATTTAGTTCTTAATAGAGAGACTAAGGCTGCATAAAAAATAAAATAAAGCTTAGTTGCACGTTTTTAGTTACATGTCTTTGATAAAATTTTTGGAAGATGTACTACACGTGATATCACGGGAGAAAATTTAGGTGTCTTGAAGAATAACCATAAACTTGAGGTCATATTTGCATATGATACAAACCATTAAACCAATGATGCATCCAACACCATTATGATAGATATAAGATGAAAGAAAAAAAAAAAAGACGGGTCTGTCTATCGATGAAACATTGTAAAAGTGTCAAGACGAATAAAAACTAAAATTATTCATGAACATGTTTGAATAATATAAGAACATACAAAAATATAAAACGAGTATCACAATAATAGGAGATGAAAGAACACGAATATATAAAAATCCCTAAAATTAAAGTAGTTAAGGTAAATAAAAAAACGTGTCTAAAGTTATAATAAATACACCTAATACTAGTAAACTAAAACTATTTGCACACCTTCGTCTAAAGGCACACCCAAAAGTTTGTTAACACCACGACTAAAGTGCTGTTTGGTAGAATCTGTATCATTAAGTGCTGAACCAGCAAGAGGTCTGAACGAATAAGAGACTCTGAACAGTTAAGTGTCCAATCAATAATTATGTTCGGTTGGACCTCTGAACGAATATAAACAATGACTATTTTACCCTTCTGTACTATTTTACACTGTGATACAATGATCCAGCAGTGCGTTCATTCCTTTGGCACCAAACGTACAAGATCCACATGAGAATTTCTTCAATTGCTTGCAATTCTTCCCTATGGCCGTCATATCTATGTCGGTGATTTCACGGCAACCACGGAGCTTGAGTCGCGTGAGGTTCCGGCACCGGAGAGAGATCATAATTTTTTTGTAGTCGTATATGCTGAAGGATGTACGGTCGCATTGTAGAGAGAGTCTTGTCACCAAATCGAAGCGAGAAAACATTGACAGGATGATGGAAATGATTTTTGATTGGGCGTTAAGAGTAAGGTGGTGGCGGCTCTGGCCTTCGACAAGCAGCCGTCGTTTAGATACAAGCGAGCACTGGTTCAGGTCGCCGAAATCAAGGAACTGGAAAACTAGGGCTAAACAATCATCGGGAATTGCAGAAGTATAATCGATACAAGATTCACTGGGTGCATCCAGATGGGTTTAAGCGGAGGCTGGAGGTTGAAACATATGGGTTTAAGCGGTGGCTGGTGATGCTTACGTTCGACGGTCGTGAAAGAAGATGTAGGGGTGGAGATCGTGAAAGAAAGGAAGAAGAAAAAGTTGGGAGATAATTTTTACCCCTAGGGTTTGTTTTTTCATTCAGACTCTTGTTTTTACTTAATCATTCAGAGGTGTGAGGAATCATTTAGAGGTGAAAAAAAGTTGAAACAAACACCTTTATGTCTGTCCGGTTCAGACCTTACCTTTTAATGGAATCATAACAAACACCCTCTAAATGCATTCTAAGTGAAAGTACATGATATGATAAGAAACCCAACAAAACCCATGCCCTAACATTTGTTTGGCGTCTCAAAGAACCACCATCACCTATTAAGTTATCAAAAAACTACCAATCTAATTAATCTTGTCTCATCTTATCCTCTATGCCAATTATGGTATGTATCTTCTCATTTTCATATCCGTTAAGTATTGACAGTTGTTTCCTGTGTATTTGTTTAAACCATCTAAATTGTTCCTCCTTTATTCTAATGTATCCCTAGGGAGTTCATTTCTTTTCTGACCTAATCCTATGTGCTCACACATTGACCTCCACATCCTCATCTACCAAACCTCCAACATTCACCCTTATGTCTTCTTAACTTGCAATGACCAGTTTTTTTTGAACGACTAATTTGAATTAGCGATGGATCACTCGAATATCATCATGTCACCGGTTCAGAAAAAAGATTAATTGATGTACAACAAAGTTGGTCAAACTTAAATACTAAATAACTTTTTTGATCACTTTAGAAACCTCAAAAGAAAATAATTCTTTCTTTCTCAACCTCTCTCATCCACTTCCATGTTATACTTGTTTAGAAATCGGTTAGACCGACCCATACGGGAAATTTCAAACACTTACAACTATTATATACTTGTACCAATTTAAACAAATACGATGAGTTAAATCAATGTCAATCTCCATGTCACCATTAACCATGTATGCGATCTTAAGTTGGTCTCTGGTAATCAGGACTATATCTAACCATCCTCTCCTTTTCACTCAACACAAGCGTTACATGTTGTTTCCATTACCTAGAAGTCACCTATACATGTAACCATCACCTTGCTCACGCCCCATCCATTCCCCTTCCATCCTCTCTGGATCATGCGTTGCATCCAATGACCACAGTCACCCAAGACCCGTCACGAAAGTTGTGTAGCTAAGGTCACGACGTTGAGGGCTGTCACAGTAGGGGTGTGTTTTTTTACCCGAACCTGAAGAACCAACCCGAATAACACGTACCCGAACCCGAAAAACCCGAACCCGAAAATACCCAACCCGAAAAAGCCTATCACCCAAACCCGAAAACTTAGAATGGTTCGGTCCTTGGGTACCCACGAGGTTTGTTCGGGTAAACCCGAATAACCCGAACTAGGGTTCTAAGGGGCGGTAACATTTTTTTATTTTCAAATCCTCTATATGTTTTGACATTATTGAAGAAATGAATGTTTTGGTTAAATACGTTTTAGTTATGTTATGGTTATACATTTGAAATTTTTAAGGAAATGTGTTTTGGTTAAACATGTTTCAACTTTATTTGTTTGAAAAATAGAATATTAGTTTTTCAAGTATTACCCGAAAACCGTTTAACCCAACCCGATTAAACCCGAGAACCGAAACCCGAGAACCAATTAAACCGAAGTTAAATGGTTCGGTTCTCGGTTCCAATTTCATATTACAAAACCCGAATAACCTGACCCGAACAACCCGAAACCCGAGGAACCAACCCGAACGACACCCCTATGTCACAGGTGGGGGTCACGATCCACTACACAAAGCCTTGAGATATCTTAGTATCTTGCATAACGTAAAAGTGAAAATAATATATAAATACAACAGCCACCATACCCAGTAAAAATCTCTCTTTAAGTGGGGTCCGGGGTGGGAAGTATAAAGACACACCTTACCCATATCTACGGGTAGATAGAAAGGCTTCGTAAGAGTCCCGGCTCAAAGTTCCGATTATTATTATTATTATTATTATTATTTATTATACAAATACGTGATAGTGAGAGTGAAAACTTTAATATAAGATGTACAAAGTAAAAGTGTACAGGCATTAATGCAAGAAGTACAAGAACTTATATAAAATCAATGAAGTACATGTCTTTATGCAAGACGTACAACCCCGGACACAAACTATGACCCCAAACCGAATATCCCTCGATAACTTCTATCAAAACCCTAAACACAAACTCTTCAAATTATCAAAATTCGAAGAAGAACAGGTCACAATTCGTCAATCAAAATGATGAATGATCTACCAATGCAAGCTGCTTTCATTCTCATCACGGTTTTCATGTTCCTGTGGATGCAAAAAGTACCTCAAAATCTTCTCACCAGATTTCGTCACCGTAACCGATCAAGCCACGAAGCCAAACGTCACTTCATCATCGGCGCTCAACTTCTAGCCAAATCCAGATCCACAAAAGACCACACGTCGTCTGTCAAGCTAGCAAAATCAGCCGCCGATGAAGCCAACAAATCGATCTGGCTCGATCCAAACGACGCCGCATCGCACATACTCAAAGCACTGGCTCTCGATGCGCAAGGTCTTGGTACGTCGGCGGTGGAAGCGCTGGACGTCGCTCTGTCGCCGGCGACGGCGAAGTCGCTGAGTTACGCGGAACGAGGAGATGCGTTGTTGAAGAGAGCAGAGTTAAAGATGAAGGGGAGTAAGAGAGGGCGGGTTGACTCAGCGATTCAAGACCTGGTGGAATCAGTGAAGTTGAAAGGGGACAATGCGACGCCGTATCGGTTGTTGGGAGAGTGTTATGAGAAAAAGGGGATGAAAGATGAGGCGGTTTATGCGTACGAGCGTGCGGTTAGGATCGACCCGGAGTGTGTTGCGGCCCGAGATTCGTTGAACCGGTTGGGTTCATTGACGTTGGGAGACAATATTTGACTTAACCTTATATTGTATTTCTAATCCAATTTTAATTTTGTTATTGTATATTTTTTTTGTTAAAATAGTAAAATTATATGAAGTTATTCTGCACATTATGAAGTTTATAATGTTTCAAAGGCTTAAAACTAGAGCGGGTAAAACGAGTACTTGATAAAACATAATTGGCTCTGATTAGCAAAAAGTTACTTTTTAATTTTATACTTTTTTGAATACAGTAAAAATTTACAAGGTTAGGTTTAATCATTTCTTTTCTTTTTGGTTACGTAAAACACATAAGTGCCATACTTAAATCATTAAACAAATGTTTAACAAGTCGTTTTAATCTTTTATGTGTGCATTAATTGTGTTGTTTTTAACTTGTTAAAGACAATAAAACCTGTTTTTTGCTGGTCCTACTTAAACCAATTAAAATCTTCAGGTTTATTTATAAAGTATATACATTTATCTTTTATTTAGGTTGAGACCGACAATAGTAAAATAAAGAGAGACTTACATGTTGATTAATTTCAACATAGTAGAAAATTAGTAAGTATAATATACTTGTTAGCATATTGAATCATGTTCTTAATATTGATATAACATATCTAATCATCTTTCATGTTCAAGTTACAATAAAAAAAAATCTCAGGTATGATGTTATTTATTATTTCTCATAGATTAAGATTAGAGAAAACATTATGTAAGTAAAATGATTATTTGGATACTAAGAAGAATTAGTGTAGTATGGCTACATAATTATACTTTCATGTTAGATCAATATTGTCTATTAAAATGTTGTTATAAGAGACTATAATGTAATTATCAATAAATTGATAATTGCATCAACTTATGCGTAATGGCCTATTGTTTAGTTATCAAAACTTAATAATAAACTTACTTATCAAATAGTCACAATGACATATTATGAAATATATTTCAACATTACATATATATCCTTTTAAACTTTTGAAATTACATATTTTTAAAAAAAATAAGTTTCTAAAACAAAATGTATAACGTTCTTCATGGATGAATTAGAGATATATATAATTTTTCAAATTTTTAAGAAGATATATGAAATTATCTCCAAAATAAAAAGTTTATGGTTGGCAAAGTTATTTATTTTTTATTTATGAATTTTGTATAAGATAAACAAGTTTAGTATTTTAGATAAAGTTTATCTTTTTGGCTTTACTAAAATACAAACTTTTTAACAAAAGTGTCATAATTAATTTTCTTGCAATAAATCCTATTGAATTGACATATCAACTAATTCATTTAATCTTTCTTGATCATCGTCAATCATTATTATTCATACATAGGAAAATCCACTCATGTATGATTAATTATACGATTTGAAATGATTAAATGTAAACATATCTTACATCTATCCCTGAGAAAAGGGAACCACTCTCAAAAAGACCACTATATCGAATACAAATACAAACAACATCAACAAATATAGACATATAATTAGTAAATTATATTCATATGAATATATTATGGCCCAATAATTTGCAACATATGTAGTAGCATAATAACACGTTATCATACTATCATAGACATAATATAACAGAAATATCAAAAAGCATATGCATTTACAAACAACAAAGTTGGGACACTAACAGAAAAAGTTCTAAAAAAATATGATAGGAATCTAAGCACATAATAAGACACTGTTCCACTACATCTACAAAGTGTCAAAATCTTTTTTGTTCAATATTTGGTGGGAATGTAAGAATGATTTGAAGTTGTGTACACTTGAGATGGAGGGGCAACCTAAATACTGCAGACGAGTGTGACATTTGTCACGATTTTTTGTTTGAATTTGATCATTAACTTGTACTTTGACCAAGACATGTCAAATTGACCTCAATTATGATCAAATCCTATAAAAAAGTGTTTGATATGTTAAAATCAACATATGATAGGCAAACCTAACAACACTTACATATACCAAAAATAACTAATGAAACGACAATTTGTAAATACAGCATAGTGTGCAACATGTGACAATTTGTAAACACTTACATTTACATGTTTCGGGTAAAAATTAACAAGCTTAACTTTTAGCAAAACCGAATTAGAAAAGTGGGGTATTGTGTTTAACAAGCAAATATATTGAATATATTGAATATATGTTCAGGATATTCCTGAATATACCTGGGGATATTTGAATATATCAAATATAAAAATAGCAATACACACGAGATTTATACGATGAAAAACCCTTAATCACTTAGGATTGCCGGCATAAAAACCTCGGAAGGTGACAAATGTCACTCTGCCTAATCTTATTTATGATCAAAGTAAACGAATACAAAATAAAGAGCGCAATATGATCGATTCTATAATGCTAGATCTGCTTTAGTGAGTGTATGTGTTCCCTCTGTCACCAGTGTCCTATATCGATTAATCACCTCAATATATATACAAAAAATCTAAAAAAGACTTTTGACAACGTTCATAAGGTAGTTCCGAATATCCTGGCACTTTCCAATCGTGGAAGACTCTTTCAAATCACCCGCATAGATTTCTCTTGGATTCCTCGTTTAAGTTTGAAGTAGTTGTCACATGTTTCCGTGATATCAGGGCCAGCTGATAGTCAACCTGTCAATCTCTGAAATTTCGTAACAACAGTTAAGTAACAGAGATAATTGTTAGTAATAATAATATATATATCCTCAAAATATCACTGATCCCGAAATATCTCGGATGCTGAAATATCCCGGATCCTGAAATATCCCGAGTGGGAATATTTTGCTCCTAACAATTGCCCCCAATTTTATTGCCGGTTGTTTACAGCTGTAAAATTAAAAGATTATAGTTTAAAATTTGAAATTTTGAATTTTAAATCGACGGTTTTATGATTTAAATGGACGGTTAGATGAGACAGCGGTTACTGTTTGATTGTCAGAGCGCTGCAGATATAATGATCACTATATCCTCCTTTCAAATCACTTATCCTCTTTGATCGTCTTCTCCGGTAAGTTTTCATTCCGAATCCTCTGTTTTTTTTCTTGGTTTTTAATTAAGTAAAATGTCACATTCTACATCTTCATCCGAGGCTAGTGATTTCTTCGATCAGAATATCTTACCATATACTGATCAGAATTCGTGTATCTTTGATGATGATCAATCGAGGTTATGCAACTCTCCCGAGCTTTTCCTGATGAGGCCGTTTTTCGTCGATATGATCCTGTCCTGAAAGCTGACCATAGTTCAAAAAATGTATTTGTTTTCCTGAATACCCATTTTCATTAGGCTTATCTTTTCCTTTCCCCACTCTGATTTCTGAATTCTTTCGGATTACTCGTCTTTGTTATCCTCAACTTATGCCAATGGGTCAGCGATTGCTCGTCACTCTTCACAAACCGAACCATAGATACGGTCTTAAGATTGGTTTCCTGAATATCTCTTCTGTTTATCAGCTTCGTACCTATGGGTACTCTCGTTTTTTGCTTCAAAGGCGAACCGGTGCCCCTCTTTTAGTTCATGGGATAACCATGAACGAGGACGAGTGGAGAGACAAAATTTTCTTCGTAAAAAGGAGTTCTATCCCTGGGGGAATTTCTATTCCAGTTAGTTGGTTGTTAACGGGTAGGATATCTTATTTTTTATTATCATTATTCGAGTGTTTATTGATTCTCTTTGTTTATTGTTATGCCTCAGCACCGAAGTTCGAAACCCTTATTGCTAAAAATCAAGATACTCAACAAAGGATTAAATATATTTTGGTGATTGGGAAAAGAAAGCAGAAATTCATAGCATCCTCTAAAGAATATATCCCTGTTTCATCTCCATCTTACAGTGCTTCTTCTCAACAATCACAGGCCCAAATGACATCAGGTATCTCAAAGTTATTTTCTAGGTTTTGATTAGTCTTTCATGTTTTTATATTTTTATTTATTTATTTAGAATCAACTTTTGACCTTGAGGACCTCACTGATTTCTTGACAATCAAAAAAGAAAAAGCTAGCCCCGTTGCCCCCAAGGCGAGAATCATGCATACCCGTTCAACCAAGACTTCAAAAAAGCGCAAGGGTGCCGATGTCATCAATGTGGATGATATTCCCGACTTTCCTGTTATTGACCTTCTCCACAAGGTAGACTTTATATTTTCTTTATTATCGAGCAACCATATTCTCATGTTATCCTTATTATATATAGGTTATCTCGAAAATATCAAGTGACAAGGAAGCTTTTGAAAAGCAAATCGAGGATCTTGATGATCAGAGGAAAATTGCTGTTGCCAAGGCTGGTCATTACGAGAAGGAAGCCTCAAAGTTCAAGAAGCAGGTCAGGGATAATGATGCCGCCCATAAGTTAAAGGTGAAGGAGATCATCGAGGGGACCAAGAAGTCTGCTGCTGCTTCTATCCTCAAGGCAAAAATCCAGATGGCAGAAAGGTCAAAACAAGAAGGCTCGAACTTGTGGGACAAGGACCTTGCCGACTGGGTTAAAGTTTTGGCCAAGCTGACTGGGGATATGGCGGAGACTTCTGATGCAGCGGTGAAGACGGCGAGCGTGGATATGGCAGGAGGTGAGGATGTTGGAGCTGGTGGAGGTGAAGAGGGTGCGGTGGTGGGAGATGAGGATAGAATTGAGAAGGTCTGAGCCCATGATATTTGTGGTTCTTTTTATGGTGATGTGTAGCTCTTTTTAAACAATATCTTGATGTTAAGTCCCTAGATGGGCATACAATTTATGTAATTTTAGGTGGAGGGACCATGTGTTTTCATGGCGAAGCCTAAAATTTCTTATTTTCTTTTAGTTTAACATTTTCAGTATATTGGGTGGAGGGACCATATGTTTTCTTGGCGAAGCCCCGTATACCGAGTTTACTTTTGTTAATCTTTTGACTTAGTAATATTAATGAATGATTTAGGATATTTTGTTCATTTATGTTTTGTAGGATATATTTTGAAATTTTGCTTAATCAAATTATTCCCATTGTAGTTTATTCATTTACGTTCGGGGTTCTTAAAAATCATATTTGATTAAGATATTGAGAATATTATTGTAGTTTACATATAGTCGAATTCAAATTTTGAAAACATTTACTTAAGGCTTTGTTTCAGGATCAGATATTTGCAAAAAGGCAATAGTATAATTAAAAATAAAGGTATTTAATAAGTCAAGAAATGAATACCAACTTCTTAAATGAATAGATTTATTTTCGAAGCTCTTCTTATTCCTGTCTGGATAATGTAGGAATTACGTACCTTAATATCCTCAAATATTTTGTAACCATACTTCTGTAATATCCTGAGATAGTCTTGAAACTTAAGTCCATATCTTCAGTATCCTTAGGCATGTTCCTAGTAGAAATTGTATCCCAAAGTATCCATGAGAGTTTATTCCTGCACAAGTTCAAAAAGAAAAAGGATTGGGATAATCCCAATATACTGGCGACTAAGGCCGGTTAGACTGGCGAAAGGGCCGAAAATACTGGCGACAAGGCCGATTATACTGGCGACTAAGGCCGAAATTACTGGCGATTATGGCCAGAATACTGGCGACAAGGCCGATTATACTGGAGACTAAGGCCGAATATACTGGCGACAAGGCCGAAAGATACTGGCGACTAAGGCCGGATACTGGCGACTAAGGCTGTGATACTGGCGACTAGGCCAGAATTTAGTGGATCCCTGGTTATAGTCTTCGAAAATGAAATTGTCAGCCACTCAGCGTGTACTGGTCCCAAAATCTCCAACTATACCGGGACATTACAGAGGATCCATAGTTATAACCCTCGATAATGAAATTGTCAGCCACTCAGCGTGTACTGGTCCCATTATCTTGGATTATAGCAGGATATACGTGCGCTAGTGGCGAGGGTATGAACCCTTAGTCTTCAAAGATTTCTTGAGTTTTGATTTCAGGTCAAAACTTTGCAGCTAGACATAAAGTCAGTGCGGGGCCTTCATCAAGTTTTGATTTCAGGTCAAAACTTGGGTTGGGACATAAAGTCTCGTATCTTCTCCAGCTATTCCTACAAAAACATAAAATATTTTTGCAAAGGTAGGCATTAGGAATCCCTAAACCTCTCCAATGCTCAAGTCAGTGTCGAAATAAATTGAGAATATATTTTAGGATATGACAGTGGGGATATATTGAGATATAATCATGTAAATTGAGAGTAAAGATCTCAGTGAAAGTCATATAAAATATGTTTTTAAATGAGTAGCATTCCATGCTCTCGGAATAGTTTCACCATCCATAGTACTTAATCTATATGCCCCATTTCCAGCTTCGGAATCAATTTTATAAGGTCCTTCTCATTTTGAGGCAAGCTTCCCATTCGTTGGATTTGTGGTATTCTGGAATGCTATTCTTAAAACCAAGTCACCTACTTGGAATCTTCTGATCCTTATATTCTTGTTGTAGGATTTAGCTATCTTTTGCTGATAGGCAGCCATTCTAATTTTTGCAATATCCCTAGATTCGTCGATAATATCTATATCCTGAGATAATACTTCGTTATTAGCTTCTATAGTCTGTAAACTTGTTCTTGCAGTAGGGATAATCATCTCAGTTGGGAGTACAGCTTTTAAATGAGTAGCATTCCATGCCCTCGGAATAGTTTCACCATCCATAGTACTTAATCTATATGCCCCATTTTCAGCTTCGGAATCAATTTTATAAGGTCCTTCCCATTTTGGGGCAAGCTTCCCATTCGTTGGATTTGTGGTATTCTGGAATGCTATTCTTAAAACCAAGTCACCTACTTGGAATCTTCTGATCCTTATATTCTTGTTGTAGGATTTAGCTATCTTTTGCTGATAGGCAGCCATTCTAATTTTTGCAATATCCCTAGATTCGTCGATAATATCTATATCCTGAGATAATACTTCGTTATTAGCTTCTATAGTCTGTAAACTTGTTCTTGCAGTAGGGATAATCATCTCAGTTGGGAGTACAGCTTCTGAACCAAATACTAATGAGAATGGGGTTTGACCAGTCGCATTTTTTGTAGTAGTCATATCTGCCCATAGGACAAATGGAAGTTTTTCGGCCCATTTTCCTTTCTTAGATCCCAACTTCTTTTTGAGATTGTTTATGATTATCTTATTGCTTGATTCTGCTTGACTGTTAGCTTGGGGATGTACTGGTGTGGAAGTAATCATTTTTATCCCCCATGCCTCACAAAAGTTGGTAGTTCTTTTGCCAATGAATTGAGATCCATTGTCGCAGGTAATCTCAGCATGTATCCCGAATCTGGTCAGGATATTCCTTTTTATGAAGGATATTACTTCCTTTTCTCTAACCTGTACAAAGGCTTCAGCTTCAATCCACTTTGAAAAGTAATCATTCATGGCAAGCATGAATACTTTTTCTCCTGGTGCTTTTGGTAGTTTTCCTACTATATCCATTCCCCATTTCATGAATGGCCATGGTGAGACTATTGGATATAAAGGTTAAGCCGGTTGGTGAAGGATATTGTTGTGTCTTTGACAAGCATCACATCTCTGGGAATAGGACATTGCATCTTTTCTCATAGTAGGCCAGAAATATCCTGTTCCAAGGATTTTTGAAAGTAATGCTCTCCTCCGGTGTGATTTCCACAATCTCCTTCGTGAATATCCTTTAGTACTTCTAGGGTCTCTGTTTTTTCTAAGAATTTTAAGTATGGACCAGCTATCGATCTTCTATATAGGATATCCCTAGTGATTACATATCTAGATATCTTGGTTTTGAAGGCTCTATGATTTGTTTCTCCATCTGGTATTTTTCCTGTTTGGAGATACTTCTTAATAGGTGTAATCCAGGATATCTCATGTGTGTCAATTGTTTTTGGTTTAATGATCTGATCTGATCTTGGTATATCTATAGCTGGATTCAGGATATGCAGGATAGGGATATTGTCATCATCACAAATTTTCAGAGATGATGCTAGGTTTGCTAATGCATCCACTTCATCATTTTCTTCTCTGGGGACTTGTGTGATATCAAAAGTATAGAAATATCCCACTATATCCTTAACTACTTCTAAGTATTTTGCCAATTTATCTCCTTTAACCATATAGAAACCATTAAACTGGTTGGCTATTAGTAAGGAATCAACAAATACTTGGAGGTGTCTTATGTTCATATCTCTAGCTAATTGAAGTCCTGCTATCAAGGCTTCGTATTCGGCCTCATTATTATTTGCTTGGAACTCACAACTGATTGATTGTGGTATTATGTCCCCCTGTGGCGATTTTTGTATTATCCCTAGGCCTGTTCCTCTTACATTTGAGGCTTCATCAATATGTAGGGTCCATTCACCAGTATCTTCATCCGGAAGTTTAACTTCTGAATCTACTTCTGGTTGAATGTCATTACTAAAATAAGCCACAAAGTCTGCTAGTGCTTGAGACTTGATTGCTGTTCTTGGTTCGTAGACTAGATCATAAGTGCTAAGTTTTACTAACCATTTGGCCATTCTTCCTGATAACTCAGGTTTTCTTAAAACCGATTTAGTTGGGTAATTTGTTTTAATGTGTGTTCTATGTGTCTCAAAATAGTGCCTAAGTTTTGTTGATGCCATAATCAAAGCTAAGATTAATTTTTCTAGGTGAGAATACCTAGTTTCAGCATCTAATAGGCTCTTACTTACATAATATACTGGATGTTGTGATCCTTGATAGTCTTTAACTAGCACTACACTTACAGTAGTTAGGGATACTGCTAAGTATAGTGATAGTGGTTCACCATCCTCTGGTTTCATGAGTAATGATGCTGAGGATAAGTATTCTGTTAAATCCTGTAGTGCTTTCTCATGCTCTTCATCCCATTGAAACTTCTTATTCTTTTTAAGGATATCATAGAATCCTTCGAATTTCTCATAAGATCTTGAGATGAACCTATTAAGAGCGGCTATTCTTCCCGTTAATCTTTGTACTTCTTTTACATTTGTTGGTGACTTGAGGTTCAGGATAGCTTGAATTTGTTCTAGGCTGGCCTCTATCCCTCTTTTAGTGACCATATATCCTAAGAATTTTCCTGATCTTACTCCAAAATGACACTTGGAAGGGTTAAGTTTCATATTGTATCGATCCAAGATATCGAACGATTCTTCTAGGTCTCGAAGGTGATCTTTAGTAATTTTAGATTTAACTACCATATCATCGATGTACACCTCCATTGTGTCTACCAGCTTATCCTTAAACATCATATTGACAAGTCTTTGATAAGTAGCTCCCGCGTTTTTCAAGCCGAATGGCATTGCTGTATAGCAATATATCCCTGTTGGCGTCATGAAAGCAGTATCTTCTTGGTCCGAAGGCTCCATTTGAATTTGCTGGAATCCCGCAGATGCATCCATGAAAGTTAACATTTCGTGGCCTGCCGTGGCGTCTACCATTGAGTCTATGTGTGGTAATGGAAAGAGGTCTTTAGGACAAGCTTTGTTTAGATCTGTGTAATCTACACAAACTCTCCATTTTCCATTCTTCTTTTGAACCATAAATACATTAGCTAGCCACCTTGGGAATTTTACTTCCCTAATCATCTTGGCTTTAAGAAGTTTCTCTATTTCTTCTTGGATGATTATATTCTTTTCGGGAGCAAATTTTCTCCTTTTTTGGTGGACAGGCTTGTAGCTTCTATCTATCCCTAGCTTATGTGTAACTACGTCCGAGTATATCCCTGTCATGTCCTCATGTTTCCGAGCAAAGGTGGAGATTCTTGATTTTAGGAAAGAAATCAGTTTCTCCTCAATATCCTTGGGGATATTAGTTCCTATGAGAGCCTTGGTCTCGGGATCCTCGGGATTAAGTAATCTTTCTTTTACTTCTTTTTCTCAAGATTCCTGATTGTCCCCAAGGTTGCTCTTTGATTGCTATGTTGAAGGTGATTTCGTCGTCGCTTTCATCGAGGACGAGTAACACTCTTTAGCTTCCTGTTGGTCGCTATCTATCTTCACGACTCCCCATGGTGTTGGTAGTTTGATGCATTGATGATATGTTGAAGGGACTGCCTTCATATCATGTATCCAAGGTCTTCCTAATATGATATTATAACAAGATAAAGAATCTATAATACAAAAGCGTTGCATAAAATTTACCCCCTCGATATGTACTGGTAATTTAATTTCGCCGATGGTAGCTTTGGCTTCTCCACTAAATCCAACTAATACCAAAGATTTGGTAGTTATTTCGGATTCAGGAATATTCATCCTCTTGAGTGTCTCTAACTGGATAATGTTTACTAAACTTCCTCCATCAATGAGTATCCTGCGCACATAATGGTTAGCAACATACAAAGTAATTACTAACCCATCATGATGAGGATCTATGATATTCTCCCGATCTTGTTCTTCGAAGGATGTAACAGTATCATTGGTTATTGTTGAAGTCTTTGTGGGTCTTTCTCCATTCTCCATCTTAGCCTCTTTAGCATGTCTTATGGCTGCAGAATAAGATGTGCCACATATGTTAGATCCACCAGAGATGAAGTTTATTACCTTGGCATCCTTTGGCGAGGATGCAACTCTTTTTGGGAATCCATCATGATCCTGCTTCCTTTCCTTCTTTCTACCAAGCAGTTCTTTGAGATGGCCTTTGGTAAGCAAATAACTTATTTCTTTTCTCAAGGCAATGCAATCTTCGATTATATGTCCAAAGTCTTCGTGAAATGCACACCACTTGGACTTGTCCTTTGCGGCGAACTTTTTATACTTAGGAGGCCATCTAGCCTTTTTACTTAGATCTTGCATAGCACACATTAGTTCAGGGATATCCACAGAAAAACAATATTCAGATATCCTCGGGTAATCTTCATCATCATCATCGTCGTCGTCTATGGAGTTGACTTTGTGGTTGTCAGACTTATAGTATGGCTTTGATTTGAATGATTTGTTAGTGGGAGAATCCAACTTCCTTTTGCCTTGTTCATTGGGAGATGTTGTAGTAATCCTCTTCTGGATTTTTTATCATCTTCCAACCTGATGAACCTTAATGCTCGATTACGGACCTCGTCCATGTTCCTGCAAGGATTCATAACCAAATCATCATAAAAAAGTGAGTTTTTCTGTAATCCCATCTTGAAAGCTTGAACAGCTGTAGTGATATCAAGATTAGGGATATCTAAGGATTCTTTTCCAAACTTGTTGACATAGCTCCTTAGAGTTTCTTCTGATCCTTGTGTTATCCTGTAGAGATCCTGGTCAGCCTTTCAAAGGTCCTGCTACATGAAAACTGATTATTAAACAGGTTAATCAAATGGGCAAATGATGTAATTGAATAAAGAGGAACGCTTAGTAGCCATTTTAAGGCTGCTCCTGTTAATGTTGAGCCAAATCCCTTGCACATGCAAACTTCTTTCAAATGTGTGGGAATGGGATTTGTTTCCATCCTTTCTCTATATTGGGCTACATGTTCTTCGGGATCCATGGTCCCATCATACAACTTCATGGTGGGAGTTTGGAATCTCTTTGGGATTTCAGCATCACATATTGGTGGAGCGAATCTGGATATTCTGTGAGTGGTTGCTGGTACTTTCGGGATAGGCTTGACTATTCCTGGTACACTCGAGATCATATCCCGAAGTTTCTGGATTTCTTTGGCCATTCGAGGAGATACTCCTTGATTCCTACGAAGAACCAAGGTTAGTAGTTTCAAATGGAGAATAACTATAAGTGTTACCGGTACATGGCGTAGGGAGTGATGTTCTAAGGATAAGGATATTATCCCGAGATATCCCCAGGTCTTGGGATCCTGAAGAAGTTCTGACATTGGTCTGCATAGGGATAAAGTCTCCAGAATGGTTTCCATATATCCTCGATGTTCCAAAATCAAGGATCCTTGGAGCTATTGGAGTAGTAGCTTCTGGTTGTTTGTTCTTTTCAGCCTTCAAGTTCTCCATTTGCCTGAGAAGTCTTTGATTCATTCGCTGTTGATCCATCATTTTCTGCTGTACCTGCTGAAACATACTCAGAATATCTTTGTTAGAGATAAGTACAGGAGCAGAAGTGGTCATCTTTGTAGATGGAGCACTGTCAGCAACAAAAGTGGTCTTCTTTCCAGAATTATCTGGTTTCTCCATGAAAACAGGAATCTGCGAGGAAACATTAGTAGCGGTAGTAGAAATAGTAGGTAATGAAGAAGTTGATATCAGTTGTGAAGCCATTTTTTGATATATTCTCCTAGAAAACGCCTTTAAACAAGGTCTTAATTATCAAAAACACAAGTTTGCCCCACGGTGGGCGCCAAATTGTTTCGGGTGAAAATTAACAAGCTTAACTTTTAGCAAAACCGAATTAGAAAAGTGAGGTATTGTGTTTTACAAGCAAATATATTGAATATATTGAGTATATGTTCAGGATATTCTCGAATATCCCTGGGGATATTTGAATATATCAAATATAAAAATAGCAATACACACGAGATTTATACGAGGAAAAACCTTAATCCCTTAGGATTGCTGGCATAAAAACCTCGGGAGGTGACAAATGTCACTCTGCCTAATCTTATTTATAATCAAAGTAAATGAATACAAAATAAAGAGCGCAATATGATCGTTCTATAAAGCTAGATCTGCTTTAGTGAGTGTATGTGTTCCCTCTGTCACCAGTGTCCTATATCGATAAATCACCTCAATATATATACAAAAAATCTAAAAAAGACGTTTGACAATGTTCATAAGGTAGTTCCGAATATCCCGACACTTTCCAATCGTGGACGACTCTTTCAAATCACCCGCATAGATTTCTCTTGGATTCCTCGTTTAAGTTTGAATTAGTTGTCACGTGTTTCTGTGATATCAGGGCTAGCTGATAGTCAACCTGTTAATCCCTGAAATCTCGTAACAACAGTTAAGTAACAGAGATAATTGTTAGTAATAATAATATATATATCATCAAAATATCCCCGATCCCAAAATATCCCGGATCCTGAAATATCCCGAGTGAGAATATTTTGTGCCTAACATTAAAACTTTTCAATAAAGTTAAATTTTCATATTAAGTTCTGTAACGCCTCGCAATTTCCAGGTCAGCGAACAATTTAGTTAAATAATAATTTAATTTATTGTTACATACTGGCACTAGAATTGGTTTAATTTAGTGTGACACGTGTCACATTAGTCCAAACACGAACAATTGAACGATAATTCGGGGAAATTATCATAAACGCACACACGTGTCTTGAATTAACAAACGTTGGTAAAACATCGAACAATTTGTGCAATTGAACAAAAATTGATCAATATGTGAATCAATAACAAGCAAAATAGGACAAAAGTTGAGAAACAATAAATGATAATGAAAAACGAATCGAAACAACAAATTAGGCCATTTGGGCTAGCCCATGACCCTTCATGGTACGCCAAGGACCCCGGCAAGATCCTTGGGGTACGCGAGGGTGGGCGGACAAATTTGAATTCAGCTGAAAAGCATCGCGGTACGCCACGACCAATCAACTTCCTCTCGACGATACGCAGCGTGCCTCGGATGGGCACCCGTCTATTTTTTCCTTGGCGGTACGACACTCTTGACGCTACGCGAAGCCCCAGGAACTTTAAAACTCTATAAAAACAAACCTATTCTTTTCTGCTTCACTCGTACATTTTTCTCATGACTGAAACACTAAACTTCCAACCCAAAAGCTCCGCCAACACCACCACACACCCTCAGGAGTTATTGTTTGCTAGCCTTGAACTCCATTTAAATATTTGAGCTTGAAGGAAACTAGGGAGGACAATTAATCATCAACATCTTCTTGTAGCAACTGAAGGATCACCAACAGGGACTTCCAAAGTCTTGGAGCTTCTGTTCTTGCATGAAATCAATCATCTAGATCTCTTGGAGGTAGGGATGACAATGGGCCGGGTTTGGGACGGGTTTGAGTAATCCCAGTCCCATACTCGTTTATAAAAGTATGTCCTATACCCGTCGCAAAACCCATCAGGTATCTGTCGGGTACCGGGTATCCCGGCGGGTTTCTGCTATCCCGGCGGGTTTAGTTATATAACTGGCTTAATTCACGTTGGGTATCGGGTAACTGATAATAAATTTATTTTTATTATAACCAAAAACTATATGTTAAATATGACAATAATAAATTATTAATGTATCAAATAACATGAAATTTCAAAATGTCATAGGTTAATTACTATCGTTCAATATAAACAAAATAATATCAATTAACAAAATGGTTCAAAAAAAAATATTGCAGTTGTAAAAAAAACAAAGATAAAAAAAGAAACAAACATTTATGAACAATCTCTAAAGTTCAAAAAAATAAAAATAAAAAAGAAACAAATTCTATCTACTTCAAATGTATATAAATGAGTATTTATAATCGAGTACACGGGACGGTAAACGGGTATATATAATCGGGTAATCAGGCCGGGTAAACGGGTATATGAACAAATTCCAAGCCCGTCCCATACCCACGAAAATTTGTCGGATTAATCACATACCCGGCCCAATACCCATCGGGCTTGGGAATGCCCGTCCCATATGTAACGGGTTTCGGGTAAACCCGTCAGGCGCAGGTTTTTTGCCATCCCTATGATTATTTATACTAACACACCCAAATCACACATGCAACACATAAAACCCAGACGCAACCATGAACACACACATCCAATGCTATTGGAGACACCTACATGAATTTATGCACTTATGAACCTACATTTTGACCTTGATTTACTAATTTTGAGTATTGAGATGATCCATTTAGTGTAATGAAGCTATATGGTGACATAAGTGGTGATTTCTATTAATAGAAACTTTTATAATGTAAGATAATGGTAGATGATGTATTTGACATTATAAGTATGTGTAAATAATGATTCATGAGTAGAAACGAGATTATGGATGTGGTGTATAGGTTGGATATTGATAAAATGGGTATTTGGTAAAATGTTTCTATAAATAGAAACTTTGTTTAATTAAGAACATGCATGAATAAAGGTTTTGGTTATGATTAAATTGGGATTTTATATCAAACTTTCTATTAAAGGAGACTTTAATTGGGGATTTTCATTAAAATACACTATGGGAACATGTTAGTTGGTGAAATGTGTTTTAAAAAGCCTTAATATGATAATGATAGGGTTGTTGCAAGAATATTGGTATGAAAACATAATAAATAAAGTAACTTACTCAAAATAGTAACTTGTGAAATTTGGGGATTTCTATGAAATAATACCATTGAGCATGATTAATGGTGATAGATGATAATATATGCTTTGTTTTAATGATAATAAAGTCTTTGCATGATTTTGTTGTTAAAACATGCTAAATGAAGTAACTTACTATATTTAGTAGCTTTAATTACTTGAAATGGAATTTCGAGCTTGATTGATGACATGAAACAATGTGCTATGTGTTAACATGATCACTCAGGGAAAACAAACATGCTAGAATGTTTAAATGTGATTTTGTGTAAACTTACCCAAAGTAGAAACCTGCTAAAAATGGAAACTTACTATAAAAAGTAAGTTGTCCATCGAACTTTATTTACGTGCATACATGCAATACATGACACTTAACAAACGTTAAATAGAGACTAAGAACCAAACAAGTCACCATCGGGTTGTTGATTAACATGGTCAAACATGGTCAAACATGAGCATACACAACAACTTAGAGTTGTTTGGACACGAACATGGTCTAGTTAGGTGTCACACCCCGAGCCGGCGGGGTTGGATCGAAGTCCCAGTCGGGCGGAAGATTCTCGGGGCGCGATATCGTGAGTGATAATCATGATGATCAGATTGTTTACATAGCCATAATGTTAAAAATAACTAAAGCACAATCAAGCATTGCAATAGGATTACATAGTTAAATTACAATATTACTGTTTTGCAATTTAACTAAGTAAACCTAACAAAAAGAATCAATGTTTTCTATCTTGTAATCTGTACAAGATAACCAAAAGTGATTCGTATGGTTAACAAAATATGTGCTTCCAAAATCAACTAGGTCCTCTATCTAAGCCGCCTAGCATGCAATCCAAAGCCTTAGCTTATACCTGTTCTTCACCTGTGAAAGCATGTTAGAAAACAAAGTCAACACAACAGTTGGTGAGTTCATATAGTTTTTTAGTTTAAAATAGCTTTAACAAACCTCTTTAGGTAAAACCTTAATCTCATTAACTCCACATGTAATATCCAAATCGGTATGCTTATATATAGGGCATACCCCTAGGTCGAGCCTACAACCCACCCTGACGCCATCCCACCACATTCTCCACCATAGCTTTAGTCAACCCATTCTCCACCATAGCTTTAGTTTCTGTTTCAAAGTTTATAAGTCTATAGCATTCATAAGTATTAGCTCCCATATACGTTTAACAAGCGTCATAGTTTCACACGCACATAGTTTAGCTTTCCCTAATCTCATGCGTGAGTACAAGCTCTGCTATAGCAGAAGTTTAGCACTTACGTAACTCACGACTAGATGGAAGCTATGCTCTAGCAGAAGTTTAGCCATTACGTATCTCATGAGTTAGTTAAGCTTAGTCCAACAATTACGTGTATCCTATACAAGATACAAGCTCTGCTCTAGCAGAAGTTTAGCAATTACGTATCTTATACATAGACACAAGCTATGCATACACAAAGAATCCAGCAATTACATATCTCATATAAGCAGACAAAAGCTCTGCTCTAGCAGAAGTTTAGCAATTACATGTCTCTTATATAGATAATAACTTAGCCTCATCATGATTTAGTTTTCATGTATATCAATGCATAGGTACAAGCTCTGTACTAGCAGTTGTTAAGCAATTACATAGCCTATAATTAGATACATGCGTATATTTCACGCACAAATCATAGTTTCAGATATATAGTTTCAAGCATCCACGTTTAGTTTCATCATGAATTCCATAGTACAAGCATCAAGTCTCAAGTTTAAGTATATAGTTTCTAGCATAAGCTTCAAGTCTCAAATTTAAACATATAGTTTATAGCATAAGCATAAAGTCTCACATTTAAGTATTTAGTTTCTCGCATAAACATCCCACATATAGTTTCAAGCTTCAAGTTTGGAGTATAAGCATCAAGTTTATAGTTTCTCAAAGTGTACTAGTTTCCAAGCATAAGCATCAATACAAGCATCATGTTTAAGTTTAAAAGCATTAAATCATTTCAATAGTTTATTAAAATGTTTAACATGCTTCTCAGTCCTGAAGTAAAACAAATAAGTTTGAAAAGGGACAAATGAACTCACCTTGTGTCCGTAGTGGTTGACTAAGTAGAATAAGAATGCACGCGCTCTTTGTTTGCACTTGTTATGATGTTCACGATCCTGTATTGATTTCATATAGTTTGTAGTTTATAAGTATAAATTGTGGTTTGTTTGTGTGCGTGTCGTGTTAGTCCTAAGGTTGGCTAACACTTAAAGATGTTGATCATCATCCGGCCTCGTGTGTTAATCAAGGACTCCTTCCCACTTAACCACTTAAGCTTTTACTGTACTAAGCATTTATGTTATATGTTTAATTTCAATTTGTTATTGGACTCCCCCATCACATTTCCATTAGGTTGCTCGTTTTCATATATGACTTGATATGTAACCAAATCAATTTCCACCTACTTTAGAAATTTCTATGTCCTAATTCCATAAACTAATTTCATGTATTTGTTTCTAGATTACTTAAGTGGCTAAATGGTTGTTTGTGGGCCGAATAACATGCATTGGGCCAATTAAGTTACTTAGGCCGAATGGTTTGGGTCCAAATCATCCCATTATGTCCATGGGTTACATAAAACGATATGGGCCGAAGTAATAATTGTATTCTGGGCCCAAATTTTTGATGTTGGATCAATATAGCAGGCCACGACCGAAGATATAAGTTCCAACTAATGTGATGTTCGGCCGACTAAAGTTCCTAGGTTCGTGGACTTCACCAACTCTCCTCGGTCAAGGGTTCATGGCCCCTGGGATGGTTTAACAGTAGGTTCGGTGTTGCTAGGGTGAGGTTGGCCGAGGGTTCAGCTAATGGTTGTTAGCTCAAGGTTCGTGATTTCCTTAGGTTCGGCTGGTGTGGACTTGCATGCATGGTTCGACTGAATTTAGACAGGTTCGGTGCTTATATAGGTTCGTCCGGAATCCTGGAGGTTCGCATGAGGTTCGTGATTTAGAAGAAAACACCAGAGTTCGGTCTGTGCATGGTCACTGGTTCGTGACCTGCATGAAGGGTTCGCTAGAATTGATTCGGCTAGGAAGGTTCGTGACTAGCCAGCGGTTCGGCCAGCTAACTGGTTAGCAGCAATAGGTTCGGCCATGGTTTGCTTCACAAGTGCCAAGGGTTCGCAGCAAATGGAGGTTCGGTGATCAATAAGGTTCGCTGAACTTGTGGCAAAAAGGTTCGTGGATCACACACCAGGGTTCGGCCGTAGCTGTGGCTCACGAACCCTGGTTTGAGCATAATCACCTCCATGGCATTCATCAATCTAATTGATCTCAGCTCGCTTCCAAGGGTGGAGCTACACTACCGAAGGTCCTTAAGGTGCCTTTGTGATGGGGTTGGGCCTTGGTCCGGTTCAAAGTGAGTGTGTTGAACTAGATGGGTATAAACCAAATCTTTAACAACTTTGTGGCTTCATACCTCAAAAAGGGCTGGGTAAATCGTTCGATCTGTTGTACTTTCATGTAGAGGACATCAAGGGCTTCGAGTGGACACAAAGAACGCTTGATTTCGTTAAGAAATTACCAAGTTATGGAGCTTCAAAGATTGGTAATGGTGGTGAGAGATGGAATCCGGGATTTTGAGTTAGAGAGAGAGAGAGATGAGAGTGGAAATGAATTAAATGCTACAATTTGATGTTTAAATACCCCGAGGGTATTCGGGTTCGTTTCGGTTTCTCGGTTCGTATTTTGGTCGCGTTCGGTTTCGTTACACGCATTTTTTTCTTAAATTAAATAAAGAGGATTATTTTAGAATATTTAAAAAAAATATTGTTAGAAATCATTTTAAATACCGTTGTATTAATTTATATATCGAATTTTAATATTTTTACGCATTTCATTTATTTGTTCGCGATTCTTTAAAACAGTTTCTTTTAATTTCATTTATGAAGAGTTTCAAAATTGTAAAATAGAAAATATTATATTTTTATGATCGTTCGTACCGTTCGTCATTTTCGTTTCGTCAGAAGGCGTCGCGTCGCCATTGTGCGTATTCGTTCGAATCGTCATTCGAACGAACACGACGATGGTTTGGCTTTCTGATTCTTGTTCTCTACTTTTCAGTCATTATTTCAGTACATTAAACTCTCAGAATTATTCGTACAGATCGTCACCTATACGAATAGTTCGTCGGTTTAGCATTCCGAAACAATAACCGTTATGTTTTTGTTTTGTTTAACCTCATATATGTTTATACACAATAGCATCAAATCAAGTATCTGTGTCTCAATAATGTGTTGTGTGATATGTTTCTGACTGTTAAACCCTAAGGTTTTAATCAGATTTCAGACAATCGTATAATAGTTTCGTATCAAGTATAATGTCTTAATAGTATAAACATAGTTTCACGTAATGCGTACCTGAGTTATTGTACGAGTTGTTGTTACGATCACTGTTCCGGCACGCGTCCGACACTGATGTTACATTAGGCCAACACGAACATGACGGTGAACATGAACCTAATACCTATGTGATATAGGTTACAGATAAAGACAAACTGTTCACAGTAACGACAAACAACTACAAACTCAGGTGGGTTTACATCTCCATTTTTTATCATAACTGTTTTACAACTTGGGGTGAGAATACACTGCAAACAAATGTTTTAGATATATGACTAGTATGTTGTAAACAACTTTTTGAGTGTGCTTATATCGTAACAAAGTCCTCACAAAACCTTACCGTTAGTTAAACACAAACAAGGCATCATTGGATAGTACTATTGGGTCTGACAAACCCCGCTCGACGACAACTCTGACTGACGATTAGGACGAGCGTAATAATGACCTATGTCATCCTGACAACCTTAGTCCCGAACCTGAGAATCAAGAAGCTATGTCATCCGGATGAACCTGCAACCCTACGATGAACCCTAAGGAGGAGCGAACCCTGGCTCACGAACCTTGTAGACATGCGAACCCTCCATGACCAGCCGAACCTTTGGCTACCAACGAACCAAGGTTCGATAATGTGTAGGAATCATGAACCTTCAATGGCCGAACCTTAGCCATGTGAACCTTAGATGGCATGAACCCAGAGAGCACCGAACCTTAGGCTAAAGGTTTGTCGATCCATACACATTATCGAACCTTGAAGGTTCGCCTTGCCCTCATCATTGCCGAACCCTAGGTTAGGGCCAAAAGGTTCGCTGCCCTCATGCTTGTCAAACCCAAGTGTGATGGAGTCATGGTATTGTTGGATCTAGGATTGTCAACCTTAGTTTATAAACCAAAAATGATGAACATACGAGTACTTAAAACCAACAATAAATGAGGAAACAGCTATGCATGGAATAAACTTGATGTGTGTGCATGGGTGCATGTGAGCATACTAAAACCTATTTTAAATCTAAAGTATAATTAGGATGCTCATGAGATTAGACTTTCTTTAAAAAGAGCTTCCTTTAAGATGCCTTAACAACTCAACATGAGTTGTTAACACCTATATAGTGAGCTTGAAACAAATGGGCATATTCAAGTCATGAGGAAACAAAACAATGATCTAAAAGTGAGTGTTGAATTAACTATTAACATTAAACTTTAGAAAAGGATTAATGCGGATAATTAACATAGATAAGTTAATGGTCTATGTAGAATTATTCAAGGAACTTGATTTGAGATCAATTGGAAATCAAAGATCATCAATTGGGCCTAAGTGGGCCCAATGGGCTTAGTTAAGCCCATCACATGTTAACTGTTAATTTAAGCTAAGTTAATAAAATTTTGATAAAAGAAAAAGGGTTATGAGCTTGTTAAATTAAATTAAATGATTTTCTAAATTAAAGTTTTAACTTAAAATGAACTTAATTAAAACATGTTAATTAAGACTTGTTAAGACTAACTGATTTGGGATAGGGCGACAAATGGGTAATTGAACTAGACTAGTTAGATAAAATCTTAGAAGCAAATTAGTAACATAGGACACTTAGTTGCACACCGAGACCGAACCTTAGGTACGACGACAAATACGTATACTTATCGTATTCCAACTCTTTTAAAACAACTCAGGAACTGAAGAAACCTAAGCTACAACAACGAGCGCGCATTTCGTGATAGATCATTTGCACAGCAACACAGGTGAGTTCATTTCCCCTTTTCTAAACATTTTTGTTTTCAAACGCGGGGCTGAGAAGCATGCGTAAACTGTTTTTATTTAAATTGTTTTACGTAAATGCTTTTACTTATTATTTGCTTATTATATATGCTTGTTTATACTCCTAGACTCCTGTCTAGGAAATTGCTATGCAGAAATAACTTACAATTTAATTAATTACTCTTATGAGTAATACCTTAATTCTAAAGCTCTAAACAAACCCTTAGTCCATCAAGCTCAAATTCAAGATTCTAAATTCAAAGTGGAATCAAAAGAACTAAAGTTAAAGATCAAATACAATGGAATCTAATCCAGTGTGTGGATCAGTAAATCTAAGGATCCTAATCAAGAATCTATAATCATTGTGAAATCATGGAATTCTAAAGATCAGAAATCAAGAGAATCAAGTGAATCATAACCGTGTGTGAATCATTGAAATAATGAAATCATTAAAATCTAATAAAATCATTAATTGCTTAATTAAGGTGGATGTTAGTTGTATAGAAATCAAGACCATGTGTAACACAAGGAAAGTCCTGGCATAAATAGTAGACTATTGTAGTCAAGCTATATGGGCAATAACTGAAACTATTAAACAAATCAAAATCAGAAGAATCAAAGGATATCCTTAAAGTCCCGGCATGTAAAGTAGACCAATGGGTCAAGCTGATATGGGCATCATTAAAGTCCCGACACACACATGTAGGCTCCTTGTGAGTCACGCCTGATATGGGCCACGTGTGAGAGGGTACAACTTGGACAACCACCAACAACTAAGTCTAATTGATTGAGTCAAACAAGGCCCAATCATCATGTCTTAGTTGTATCTAAATGCTTAGTTATTAGTTTAATTAAACATTTAATGTTATATTTCTACAAGTACTTTTGAGAAATCATGAATACATGGTGAACTTAAGAGATCAAAGGTAAATATATTTGTGGAAATCAGAATCTAAATTAAAGGTGAATGGAGTGAAACGCTTAATTATCATTAACGACAATATGCTAAGCAGTCCGGTATGTGGTGGGACGGTGGCTGGGGCTTGTCCCCTACATATGTCCTATATATAAGCATACTTGATTGGATAACATAGGTGGTCGTTGATGAGGTTAAGGTTGTCATTTCGGGGGATCAAGGTAAACATTTTCAGGGTAATCAAATTCTATGAATCAGATGTTATGGAATCAATGATGTGGGATGAAACGCTTAATTATCACCAGGAACAATATATCATGTGGTTTGGTATGTGCTGGGACGGTGGCTAGGCGGGCTGTAAGTTCGAACCTACATATGCCATATATATAAGCATACTGAACTGGATGGTATAGGTGGTTAATGGTGAGGTTAACGTTGTCATTCAGATTATTCAAACTCATTTTTATAAAACTATATGAACTCACCAACCATGTGTTGATTTTATTTTTGCATGACTTCTCAGGTGACTAACAGGTCAACTAAGGAGTTATTACTTTTGGACTAGGTTACTGGATAGAGGACCTAGCTTTTTGGACATGCATATTTTGAAGCATCATTTTACAGATTTATTTTTGCATATCTTGTATGGAAAATAATATAGATTTATGATGTGATAGTAGATTTACATTGTTAAATTATGAACTTAACTGAAGTAATCTAACTTTGTAATTCTATTTTTTACTTAGCAGTTTCTCATTTATATTTCATGTGCAATGTAAACAATCTGATCGTTCTGATTATCACTCACAATATCGCGCACCGGGAACCTTCCGTCCGACGGGGAAGTCGATCCAACCCGCTGGCTCGGGGTGTGACACACATGCATCATTTATATTTTGAAATTTTTTTATGTTATTGTATTTCGTAAAACAATGTATTGTCTACTATTATTTTCC